>JYDO01000092.1:0-168405 GCA_001447755.1 Trichinella papuae
TTTTTACCCCCGGCTACTCCGCTTACTACTCATTATGCAAAATGCCATTTCATCATTGTTTATTAGCGAAATTTAATTAAAGTAGCCACACATTTGGTATCAATGAGAAGCTCAATGAGTAGGAAAGATGGTAATAGGGACAGCATTCCATAAAATGTTTTTTTTTAAAAGAAAAGACAGAATGCATGCTTTCTGATTCGCAGGTGTTAATGATTATTTAACGGCTATAATTTCAGAAATTCATTTCAGTTGATCGTAACAAAAATAGAAATTAGTAGAAGAATATTGCATTAGAAGTCAAAGATGTCTCAAATGCAGAAATTGGCAGTCCCTGGATTGGTAGAAAGAGAGTTACTGATGGGCAATTTTCCAATGTATTAAGATAGTCAATTGAATACATAGTAAAGTGTCGATTTCTGTAGAAAAGTTGAAAATAGGGACGGCCAATTGTTTGATCACATAAAAGCAGTATAGGCTGTATTTGAACTCTGAAACAAATGCAAATTTTGGCGAAAGACAAATCATGCGCAGAATATGCTTGTTTTGTAGAAACGTGAGTTTTTTATTTCTTATTTCACAGCGAAAAGTCAGATTGAAAGAAGTTGTAATGGAGTTTGTTTAATTCAATCAGGAGTGTCGTTTTTGCGTCGTTACATGCGTTATAAAAATACCGCTACATGATCAAATCCAGTGGTTTTGCATTATAAAGGGATAAAACAGTTTCTTATATTCAGATCAAGTGACAATATTTGAATGACAATGTACAAATTGTTACTGTTTGGTTTGTTGAATATAATAATTTCTTGTAGTTTTTATTTCATTTTCAGTGTAACACAATTCGCTTGGTTATACGGTCACGGAAAGAAGGCGTTGTCAGAAACAAGAACTAATAATAAAGCGATGCACAATTATGTTGCATTATTAAAAAAAAGAACTGTGCTTAAAAAGAGAGAGGTTGTCGACAGTCGGCTGCATTTCACTAATTTGGGCTATTTTTGTAGAGCTGTATCGAAAGTGTAAAGAAAAGTGTAAATGAATTATCTGAGAAAAAAGAAAAATGAAATAAAAAAAACTGCAGAAATGTGAGTGAAATGGATATAAACTCGCACTTGAATTGAAACTGATTAATGCCTGCTGAACGGAAATGAAATGTAAAAGTAGAAACCAATTTCATAGCGTCGACCAATTTTTGAAAAATTGAAAACTGAATAATGAAATTAAAAGCGAAAACAACAATAAAGATAAAAGTAAAATTAGGGAAACTCATAATAAAATAATAAAATAACACTAACCATCAAGTTGATGACGAAATAAATGTTTCGTGAGATAATAATAATAATAATAATTGAAATAGAGAATAATTTTTTTTGGTATTCGATTATTGTTTGAGACGAAAACTACGTCGACGCTGCTCGTATCTGGATTCTTTTGGTTTCAAATCTCTAGCCTGTTGACGGCCATTTTTGCCGCCGAACAGCAGCAAAAAGTAACGCTTACAGACAAGCCGGTATTTGACACTGAAGAAACTGTAGATGAATATGTTGGCCGATGAATTGATGCCGACAAGTAAGTTGCTAATTTCAACGGATTTCAAATAGAACACCTCCAATGTGTCGTTGTTGTCCAAGAATGCTTCAATGATGTTGTTGATGAAGGCAAGCGAGTTGCAAATCAAGAACATGATCACAATGGCAACCAGCATGAGCGTTGTGCGATTTTCGCGCATCTCGCGACGATCGTCGACATTGTTGAGCCGTGTAAGCTGGCGCCTCAGGGTGCAAGAATGGCGCAACGATCTGACAATGCAGACGCTGACAATGCTCAACAATATGAACGGCAAGCCGAACATCACAGTGGTGTAGCTGATCATCATGTAGGCGATGTAATAAGTAGGATTTTGTCTGATTTTCGACGTGATCACGTGCACGGCAGTGGTGTTGAACACGTTCGACCAGCAGGGCGCGGTCTCGATCTCCGCCCATCGGGGCATGTTGAACAAAAACGCGAACCCAATCGTACTGTAAAGAACCACTTTCACTTTCTCACTGGTGCACCAACGTTGGGCGACGAACGGATAGCAGACGCCGAGAAAACGGTGCGTGCTCACCATCAGGGTCATGCCGACGCTCCAAGTTTGACCAATCAAAGCAATCGCGTACGTCCAACGTTGGGTCAAGCAGGCTAAGTTCATCAACTTCAATATGCCGGATTCTTCACTAATTGCCGGCAGCGATAGCATACAGAACGCACCCAACAATACGATTAAATCGCTCACCGAAAGCGCAATCAAATACCAATTGACCACACTACTGCGCATGCTTCGATGCCGAAATACGACAATGTTAATCGAATTAGTGATCAAGCCGAACAAAACAATCGGAATCATACAGGATACCCGAATCACAAAACTGAATCTATCGTACGGATAATGATTACAACTGTCCATGTTCAAAATTTCCAAGCTCACATTGACGCCTCTTTCTGACTGCATATTATAATGCTAGACAGAAGCTAAAAATAAAAAAAAAACTGTTTTCTTTTTTTTGTTAAATAAAACCAAGAATAACACAAATAACTGAAACAGCGATAATTTCTTTATTATTGATACATTTCATTGTACAATTACAAAGAAAACAATTTGCCGGTAATCTAATAAAAAATTGAAATCTAAATCTAAATATCTGCAATTCAATAAAACCAAAAATATATAAACACACCGCTAATAAATAAACATGGTTGGTTATTTTTAAATATTTGCAATGATAAAGATTACAATACTTTACGTCAAACAACAACAAGTTTAAAAATATGAATTCAAGTTTGTAACATGCTTAATTCAAAGTTGAAATTTTTTATTCCACTTACTCCAAAATATTAATGATGATTAAAAATAAAAATTTCATAAAAAAGACAAAACCATTTTCTTCCTAACAAAGATAAAATTTCTTTTATAATTTTCTTAAAATTGATCAATATTTTTCTTTTATTTCTTTTAAAAGACAAATAAATATACATCAACACATACAGATATGTATATACATACATACATACATACATACATACATACATATATGCATATTTACAGAAAAGGGACATAATAATATTTCTGCTCGGCAATTCTGATTATGATTTAAAACATTTATATATTCTTATAAATTAATTAAAATTTTAATTTAAAAAATGACAAAAAAACAAAATGTATTTCTAAAATGGAATATTGGGTGCAATGAAGTGCTAGTGAACAATGAAACTGCGCGGTTTCGATGACAAACTGATGAATAAATGAATGAACTGATCATATGAAATGTAGATAGAAAAAAATCAATTCGATGAGATCACAGATGAAAAGAAGATAAGTGAAACACTTCCACAAAACAGAAGCAATCAAACAGCACATCCGCTAACGTCAAGTAAGAGATGCAAACCTAGGAAAAAAAAATAAAAGAGAAAGAAATAAAGGTCCTAAGAAGTAAAGGAAATGAAAAAGTAAAATTATTGATGCGATTAATTTAATTTCAAAATGCCCATGAGATGCAAAACTTTCAGACTTTCAAACTATAATATAATATATCCAGACCAGATCTGCATATGGGAATTGGTTCTGTTCGCTGTTTCCAATATAAATATATTTATATATGTATTTTCTCATTTACTGGAATATCATTTTTCTTTCACAATTAATGCAAATCTACTTCTGCAAAACATGTTTTCACCAACAATGCTATCATGTAGTGGTATGTTGAATAACTCTGCTCTGCTGCTGAATTATTTAAAATAGCTAAGTAAAAAAGTTCGTTGTTGTGAAAGCTGTCAGAACACGATATAAACAACTAAACCTATCAAACTCACTCGAATACAATTTACAATTTTTTGAAAATTAGCAAATAAATAAAACACTAAAAAAATATGAAATCTGAACTTATACAAATACAGCATTATTATTATGAAAAATTATAATTATTTGTTCTAAATAGTACAGCAAAGTTCAGCTGAACTTCATCAGATGTTAAAAATGCTTATTACAGTTCTCTACATACAAATACTGCAAGCGAAACAAACAACAAAAAAAGCATGCGTTGAGAATAAGAAATGAAATAATTTGTTCACTGATTGTTGATTGGTAAGAACAGCTTTAAAAACATGCAAAATTCATTTTCACGCATTATCAGGTTAAAGAAATTTGCCATGTAAATAGTAATTTCAGATATTTTATTAAATTTATCATTATAAAACAATACATCACTGATTAAGACAACTGATATCACAAATTCATTTATCATATTAATTTCACGCATTATTATAAATAAATAAATATATATATATATATAATGAAGTGTTGTAATTCGACCTTCTCAAATCACACAATTAAATGAATGAATGAATGAATGAATGAACGCTTGTTGCATTGGCAAACGACAAACGGTAAGAATAATTTCTGTTATTGATCGATGGCATGTGTTGCAAGTATAATAGTTTTGAACAAAATGCTGAAGGCTCTTCCTTCTTTGTGATCAAATATTGCATTGAAAAGGTTTCAATCGATGCAAGATTATGTGATTTTTTGGGAGGATGTTCTTTGCAACGTGGTGCGCACGTTTCTGACTTGCCGCCAAACAGTGTGCCTGTTCAACAGGATGGAACAATTTGAGAACATCTCATGATTAAAAGTTTTCCACTTTTCCAAACTTAATACTATAACTAACTGCACACAAGTACGACACAGGTCATGATATAAATAAGCGAATATTAACTACCCTGTTTTTCTGATATGTTAGATAACCGAACACTGCATTTGCAAAGATACAGAACAAGAATACGATTAACAAGAAACAGAAAATAAAAATTAGGAAGAGATTAGAATGAAAAGAGTAGAAATAATTATTAGCTGACGTGCAGCTGCTTGGAACAAGCATGCAAAAACGTTGAAGAAGTTGCAAAAATTGCTCAACTTGAAATGCCCCAAACATTTTCCTTCCTTATGCTCTCGTTGCAATCGCTTGCAACGATATGCCGTTGTGTTTTATGAAAAGTCAAAGAGCAACTTCTATTTGCAACAAATTAAAGCCAAAGTCAGGAAAATTCCAATGTTCATTTTGTGTGCAATCATGTGAATAAACTTAACAAACGCATCTGAGCAAACGCACACGTATCATATATATATACACATGTGATGCTATGAAGTATAATGTATAGATGATATTAATAAGCATTTTATGGTTCGGTTTCTGAATGTGCAATTGTTATCAACTGATCATCTTCTTCATTCAGATTTATCAGCAAATTGTGAAGTTGATAAATAAATGCCTGCAGCATTTGTCATGCAAGTGCACTGACGTTATTTACCAATCTATCCATCTACCCACCTATCGCTAACGCATGCAAAAGTGAGAATAAAAATTTTGAATATGATAATATTAAAAACAAAAAGAAAGTGAACAAACACACCACAGCAATAAATAAGATAAAGATGAATAACAGTAATAATAATAATGATAATCATGCGCGCTATTTTTGCTTTTTGCAACAATAAATCAATTTCAACTTGAAATCAATAAATTATCATAAACTTGCCATTGGAAATACAAAATACATTATAATACTGGAAGGGATTATTAAATTAATCGCTTGAAACATGGTGAATATGAATCATTACTCATGTATTCATCTTCTACAAACAACAACAATGTCAACAAAAGAAAGCCATCAATGAAATAAATATAAATAAATAAAAAATATATATGCATACAACAAAACGCATACAGTATTACGAACATCAGTTAGCACAATATTGTACAATAATGCAGTGTGTTTGAAGCAAAAAAAATAATGCAAAAAGTAATTTTTGAACAACAAGCCATTACATATATATATATATATATATATAGTTTGTCAATTTCGCATACTATTTCAATTAATAAATAGAATGAAAGTTATTTGTAATAAAATGAGAAGAGAAGAATGTTAACAGGAAAATTACACCAAAATTACAACTATCCAACTGGAAAAGTACAATAGATAACCAGAATACAAAAGATGAAATGAAAATCAAAGCAACAGAATGTCGAATTGCAAACATTCCTCATTAGCAATTGACTATACATTATGTATAGTTAAGCTAACTAGCTAGCTGATTGAGATGATAAAATTCATTGAAATATCTTATAATAATAATAATATATAAATTAAAATAAACAATACCTGTATAATATAAATATATAAATGTGTGTGTATGTGTGTGTGTGCATATATATATACTGTATTTCTTGTGCTTGTATTAAGTGTAAAATGTTAAAATAATTCATACTTACTTGAATGTTGAAAAGAGATGCAAAACAAAGAATATAGAGAAAAGCAACAGCAAGAAGAAGAAGAAGAAGAAGAAGATCAGTCGAAAGTTGGTTCAAGGAAAAACTGCTGCGCTTGTCGCTTACGAATGTCAAGGATCCAGTGACGATAATGTTCTTTCAACTGTTCCCAAACGTTCATGTAAGCCGAATGAGCAGATTTGAAATTTTCATAAATTACACCCCCCAAAGGCGTTTGACTGTTGTTGAGAGGATGCTCGGCGCCTATCTGACGACCAATGCGTAAGCTTTGAACCGCCAACTGACGACGGCAAACTGCACTACAATGTCCAGCACTGCCGAAACGGCTCCGGCTGAGCTTTGTCGACCCTTGCAAATAACCGTCGACCAAAATTTCAGCTCGACTCAATCCACAAAACCAAACTGAACCTACAATGCAAAAAGTATCCAATTTCAACACCAACAAAACATTTCTTAAAAAGAAAAAGAATTTTTTTTTTCAAAATTTAAATAACACATTAAAATGAGAAAAACTGCGATAACTGTACAGCAACAGAATACATACGTACGGTAACTGTGTGCTTTTCCTCTAAGATCGCGTTTATTCATTGCAAATAATAAAATATAAATTTATAAAGAAATAAAATAAAAAAGATACTTCTAGATGATCATCATCTTTAAAATATTCAGCAAATTTTATAAGAATAATCTTGCAACGTTGCCGTACTCACTGGTCGAGCAAGGCTTGCGTTGTTTCCTAGAAAGAGGCTTTTGTCGACAACTGGAACCACCACTCAGCGAATAATCCTGCATGTCAGAGAAATAAAATTTCGGTTCGTGAAAAGTGTACTCTTGATGATCACTTTGAAAGCCAAAGTTTCGTTCCACAATTGCCCGACGAAGAGCAGCCTCTGAATAGGGGCACCTGCAAATTTTATTCTTTTCTACTACTGGTTGTTTTGTTTGTCTTTCTTTTTGAATCTCTTATTATTTCACATTTGATATCCCAAAAGTTTGATTAAAATTACATTTACTTTCCCAAAATTACACTGCTCAGGTAAATCGGTTGCAACAGAAAAGCTGACGCCAAACAGCCTTGTATGCCCATCACTGACCACTTCGCTATTTTGTCACTACACGACATTGACAGTGTCGGTTCGCCTAACAAGCAATAAATTACACAAGAAATTACTTATTTATTTATTTATTTATTTATGCATTTGCTGTTCAGTCAAAAATTTTAATTTAACAAAAATTCTTCTTATTATAAAATAAAGCTGATAAAAAGAAGATGTAAAGTAAAATAGAAGATGTAAAAAATTAATCAATCAATCCATTTCACAAATCAATAACAGTAAAGCTCATTGATTTTCTCAATAAAATTATTCACATCTGCTGCAACACAAGATGAAAAAATTATAATAAATAAAAATAAAAGCAAATAATATTCCATTTACTACAGAGTGAGTATAAAAAACTAAGCAAAAGTAAAAAGGATTTCAATTTTTCTCGACCATCACCAATTAATTCACCAATAATTATATATATATATAATGATTTATTGAAATTACCGAATTGAAATTCATCACTACACAAATAATAAATAAAACTACACACCACTAAATATTTAAGCAATGTCGTATAGTATAGTATAGTATAGTAGAGTATATAGTGGAGTAGAGTATTCTAGACTAGTACAATATAGCACCACAGCTTAGTTTAGTTAGTATCATCTAGTTGTAGTATTGCTGAAATTTCTCATCTGTGAAATTGACGCCTGTTTTCTTGATGAAATGCAATTTTGCAATCAGCTTAAAAGAAGAAAGCCACTTTTTGAGAAACACATTTTCTAACCACAAGCTCAATGATAAAACACTGAACTGACACAAACAGTCGATTAAAATTGTCATCGAAAATCACATTCCAACTGATGCATCTTTTACTCGGATGCTTTTGCCTTTGCATCGCTTGCTCTGCTTTGCACTCGAACAAACAAGAAGCAAAATTCATGAAAATAACATTTTAAACTATTAATAATTGGATTAAAGTTTAACCAAAATGCAACAAATAAAAAACAATGAAAAAATGCAACCAAAATCTATCAACGATAACGCTTCTTCACAGTTGTAAAATTTAAAAAAGAAAAACACAACAACAACAACAACAATAAATATTATTATTATTATTCTTAAAAAATATAATCCGTACATTGCATGTATGGTGCTGATAACGAGTATGCAATTCGCGTGTGTAGTTGCAATATTCTACGTTCATTGTGTAGTAAAATGTGCTTCATCGATATATTTTATCATTGATTGAAATAGAAGCAAGCACATACACACACATATAGATAAGCAAATAGCAAATTTATTTAAACATATTTGTGGTAAACTAATACACGCAGATGGCCATCACTGGCCAGTGGTCAACGATGAAGCATCATTATAGAAACTGAAAACTGCCAACCACTTTAATAATTACTTATTGCGCAAAGCTTCAGGCAAAACCACTACTGCCATTTTACCGACAAAGTTGCAATGACAAAATTAATATCAATGCAATGCATGCATGCACAGTTCTTCCATTGATCTAAACTGAATGCTAAAGAAAAAAAAATTTCTCCTTCTCACTCGCTCAACTCAACCTCAACAGTTTTCAACAACAATATGCATGATTAGTCATCATCATTGTTGTTGTTGTTGACTTGTTTTATTTTCTTCAATTTTCATATTTCAGTATACTATCATAATAATAAATAATTACATGTACACACAATTATCCTACAACTACGCATTGTACAAAATCATAAAATATCCAATTATACACAATTTAATCGAAATTTTACACGAACCTTCATAAAGAAAAAATTCAACAACGTTGTGTGAAAAAAATGAAGATAACAAAAAAAATTTTACCAAAATTCCGAATAAATAAGACAATTTTATAAAATGTCACACAGTATCATCGTCATAATTATAATTATTACAGTGCACAATTGGAAAAACACCGTATATCATAGAGATATTTCATTCTTCTTTTTTTTTGTTTCAAGAAAAGAATAAAAGAAGAATAAATTTGAAAATACCCTGCTTAACAAACTAAATAAAATTTTAAAAAAATAATAATAAATAAATAATCGCTATTGTAATTTTATGAAAAACAGTGCAGTAAGGAATTATTATAAGAAATGTTTTCAATATTTATTCAAAAAACAAATAAAGGTATTCTTTTTAAAGAAAATCACGATTTAAAATGAAAATAATACAACAATGCAGAAAAATAACAAAAGAACAGAACAATTCACTTACAATGAAAGCACAAAAAATAGACCATAATTCACCTTTTAGCAGTCACAGCGGATTACCGTAATTGGATTACAGTAGATCTTGATGAATAGTTGAAAGAAAAATATTTTCTTTCATTTATAATTTCACTATCAAACTCTGATCATAATAATATAATAATAATAAATATTATGATACTGCTACTAATAAGCGCACATGAGAAAGCAGTTGAACTTTAATGAAACAAAATACAGATAACCTGAACAGTATTTTAAACAAGCTTCGCAACTTCATACATGGACATTTATTTTATTGATGAAAATTGGTTATTGGATTATACATTTTTATCAATCAATTAATGAAAATTAACATATTAAGAAAATTATTTTTCATCCGTATCAAAATGCAAATGCCTTAATTACATCAATAAGCAAAGGTTAAAAATTCATCAATCAAAACAACAAGTGAAAATAATGCTCATCAATGAAGATTGCAAATATCGACAAGATGTCAAATAAATTAGTAAATAAAATAATGCCAAAATTAATTCTCATCTACAAAAGATACTATGTATGAATAGAAATTGCTAACAGAAACGGAGAAACGCATGCAATCAATGGAATAACAACAACACCTTCAAAGTAATTAATACTTGAGAAATTGCAAATTTCAAACATCTTTCATTTTGTACAATACAATTTCACTAATTTATTTATTTATTTATTTATTTGATTATTGGATAGTGTTATTATTAAAGATTGTTGTCCAGAAAAAAAAATTACCTTTGAATTTACAATCTTTCTACGGTTAAAAACAGCACAAAAATCATCTTCACTCATTTGACGTGATGAAATAACATTTTACATATCAATTTGGTTAGAAGAGAAAAAGATATAATTATTTTGTCAAAATGCAGTCCAAAAATGAAAATCTAAATCTCATCTTTAAATATATATATGTATGTATGTATGTATGTACATATAGATGAATAGAAAGAAAATCAGTCAGCTATAATAAATAAAGTTAGCATTTGCAAACTGTGCAGAATAATCAACGTCAACCTATCATTTCATTTGCCCAAAACAAAATATTCCATCTGTATCATTAGGTTTCATAGATGCGCATTATATTTTCTTTTTCTACACACATATATATATACATATAATTTTTTTTTTGCTTTACTCCATCTCTCCCCTCACCCTCTCTCTCTCTCTCTCTCTTGAAATCGCGGGGTAAAATGATCGCGGTGCACGTTTTCAAAAATATAATTTGTAAGTTTAAATGAAAAATTAGATTGCTGGTGGTAGTATGTGGTGAAATCGATGGCAATGAAAAATGAAGGAAGCTGATTAACAGCACAAAGTGCACAATAATCAAGCATGACCGATGTCATGTGCAAAAACTAAATTTAACGTTATGCTAAAACAGACAAAAAAATCCGTTCAACAGATTCAAGAATACCACTTTGCAAACACAAATTTGCATACACAGTTTTCCATAAAATGATGATTATGAGCATATATAATAATAATGCTGCTGCTGCTGTTGCTAACTACAGTCTCTAGAACTACAAAATCTTCTACCACACCAGCAGTTCTGGTAGTAATGGTATGTATTGAAAAATTATGTCGCCACTTAGAACAGACAGAAAAATCAATACCTTAAACTAACAAGTTAAGTGCCGCAAATTTAACCAATGCTCCAGTGATTAAATCAATGCTTTTATATATTTGAAAGTAACAAAAATATAAAAAGAATTTATTACAATTATCATTATTATTTACTCTTTTGAACACAATCATAATTTGACATTTTTTCAACTAAACAAATGTTCAATCTTTAAAATAAAAAAAAAACATAGTGCCAAATTTCAGCAACAATTATTTAACATAACTTATTGTTATATTAAAAAAAAATTTATTAATCACAAAAAATATGCTTTGAATGAATGCTATTGCAATTATTATTATTATGAACATTGAAACCGAAATAATAATTCATTTTCAACTAAAGCCGAATGATTTGAAAAAAAGAAAAAATATGACCAACAAATAAACAAAACCTATTCAATCTGATGTATGAATTTTGAAAAAAAAAAGCACTCAACAATATTAATTACAAAATTCTTTTTACCTTATACAAGAGGGAAGAATAAAAATCCAAATTTTGAAAGATTACTGCAACACGCTTGTAATCAGTAGCAGTTAATCACAACTGAATGCATCAAATGTTGCTAAAATTAATAATTATAATTGTTCAAATAAACAATAAATAACACACCCAGACACAAATAAATATGCACATGTATATAATCATGTCTATGGCATATTCGTGTAGATATAGCATACCGATTGTAAAAAACATTTTGTTCATTTTTTAGTCACAAACCAAGCAAACAATAATTTCCAACAAAATGAAATAAATATAAAATCTGTGGATTAATAAAAATTTCAACAACACCGACTACCAAAGATAATATAAAGACTAGAAGAAGAAAGGCTAGAAACAGAACAACAGATATACTACATACATCAGCAGAGTAGCAGATGGTATGGCAAATTAAATGGACAAAATTTTTATCCAAATCAATCAGTAATAAATATACACCGCCAGCTGGTGATTGATAAATTTATCATTACAGTTGCAACTGTTCATTTAATTTTTACAATACTAGCTATTTCAGTTTAGCAAATTGACAAAATTGACAACAAAACACCAAATAACAGCAACAAGATCAAAAGTCACAAAAACAAGGAAATAAATACAATGCCTAAAAATTGAAAATACTTTTTTTAATGATTCATATTTTCAAAATCCCATCCTCCGGGAATATCGCATCACTATTATATTGTGATATTTCCAAATTTTGAACCAGAAAAAAAAGAAAAAAAAAGAATCACACTATCCAACATAATAAATAAATAATAACCATCCACAATATATTATTTGAATATGCCAGAGATTTGATTAGAATTGAAATAAACAAATATTAGTTATCATAAGTTTAAATATAATATTTTCCAAAAAAATGAAATGAAATAATAAAAATATTACAATTACAAAATGCGATACACCTTGCATTTTTCTTTACAGTTAAAAAGGATTAATTCCATCCATTTTATGATCACATCACAATGGTGGATGACGTTTAATTTGAAGAAGAAGAAGAAGAAGAATTTTTCACTTGCTTTAAAATACTCTCTTTAACGACCTTTTCAACATTATTCAACAAACTTATCATCTCTATATAATGTTAATGTTCAATAGTTGAACAAGAAAAATTGCTGACAACAGAAAATGCCAGACAAACTGATTGCACTTGTAAATCAATAATTATTGACAACTGATATAATAAAGATCAAGAAGAAAAAAAAATTTATTGTCCAAAAGTTCAAAAGACACCATTTTTCTACCTTATATTGTCTAATCAATTATTAAAATCTCTCACTACATAATCTTGCCCTGTTCATATTCATAAGTCATCCATTACATCAATTTTTTTTTATCAAATCAGATGTATTTTATCGATTATTGATTTATGAAATCAAAAAAAAAGTAAAGTAAAATTCTTCCATTTTAATTTTTCTTTAAATAAAATTTCCAAATTCTGACCAGACCAGTGTTAATAAAAATGAATACAAATATTTAATGATAGAAAAGAGAAAAAATTAACCGTGAAAAAACCCTATCCACTTAAATCAGAGAAGAAGATTTAATGATATCTAAAATGTGAAAAAAAAAGAATAAAGAAATAAAAATTGGGAACTAAAAATTAGAACAATTTTGCACATTTCAACAAGTGTTAAGATGTTGAAGAAATTTTCACATTGCACAAGTCTATTGTTAAAAGCGCCTAATTCAAAAAATCCCAATCCGTCACGCAAGTAATGCAGAGAAAGTATGCGCATAATTATAAATATAAAAAGTGAACAAAAT
The DNA here is from genome assembly GCA_001447755.1 of Trichinella papuae. Classification (NCBI taxonomy): domain Eukaryota; kingdom Metazoa; phylum Nematoda; class Enoplea; order Trichinellida; family Trichinellidae; genus Trichinella; species Trichinella papuae. Next base: position 13,526 of record JYDO01000092.1, read on the forward strand.
TCTCTATCAAAAAAGTATATTAATGTTGATAACAGAAAACAAAACCAATTGAACAACATGAATGGAGAAAAAAAATTGAAAATAGAAAAAATTCGTTGATAATGAAATTATTGTGTTATATAAAAAAGATATAATTTTACTTATTTATACAAATATACGCTTCATTCATCTGCTATTCAAGTAAGTAAATTTAAAAATCACGCTTCACATTTTTCAATGCTAATAAATGCAACAAATATAATCTATTTGTACATTTTTTAAAGATTTTTCTTTTCATTCTTACTTCCACCACAATCACTACTGCTACTATTACTACTAGTACTACTACTACTACTACTACTACTGCTACTACTATTATTATTGTTGCCATTATCAATATTTGATTATTAGTTTTTTTTTTAAATCATTATTAAACTTTTCCATTGATAAACAAGATGATAATTAACAATATGTCAATTTCCGTTGCATGAATTGTTCATTCAATCATAAAACTTATTTTCCGATTCTAAATTGAAGTTCAGAAATGTATTTTTTTTTCAATTAAAAAAATTTCAATAGTAAAATAATTAGATACAATCAAAAAGGGACATACCTATATGGTATATATGAAGAAAATGAATCGCTGAATGATCAGAAAATATTGAAAGTTGAAAATAATCTTCAATAATAATAAGAATAAGAATAAGAATATAAGAAAATGAATATGAAAATGAAAAAGAAATCAACTACTTCGTCGTTTGAAAGTAAAAATAAAATGTTGTGAAATATAAAAAAAATTTCACTTATTAATGAATGCTGCAAAGATTTTTGCCTGTTTGCAAATATGCTCACACGTCATTAAAAAGAAGAAAGTGAAAGCACAAATAAATAATTCACACCATATGATTGGAAGAGAAAAAAAAAATGAAAAATGAGTATAAAATAATAATTAAAAAATAAAAATGTGATAAACAAAAAATTAATGTGAAAATTAGTTACAAAGTGAAAATTTTTAAAAAGAATTTAGAAAAAAAAAGTTGAGAAATTCATAAACAAAAATTATTCAAAGCAAAATGCTAACCTTAAAAAAAGCGTCAAAAATAATCGACACGCTAGCAACAACTGACAATAATTCTTCTCTCACCTATGTAACTTGAGGATCAAACAAAAATAACTCACTCTCAATCATGTTAATATGTGTCACTTTATAGAATATGACAAAAATTCACATCATACTTTTACAACACATGCTTTTTATCATGTTCAACAAGGTTCTCCAATTCTGAATGCTACTTTTAATTGTTCAATCTCATTATTATTATTATTATTAGTAGTAGTAGTATTAAATTATTGAAGAAATTGTTTCAAAACAAACATCACCGAAATATTAAATAAAGTAATATTAAATTTAATATTAGCTAAAAAGCAATCCAATTTACAATTCACTTTCACCATTTACATAATCTTGAGTGTTGATAAAGAGGGTAAACAAACTTATATTTTTGGAAAATAAATACATAAATTAGCATCTACAATCTTTATCACATGCATGATGGTGAAATGACTAAGATGCAGTAGTTGGCGGTATCAATTTATAATTCACAACTCTGCCCATCTTTATATACAATATAGATTAAAGAAATTTATGAAATTGTGATGAATTTGGAATAATTGTGCAATTCTATAACAATAAAAAAACACCAAGTCTGCTATTGAAAATTTTGTAAAAATAATTACAGATGAAAAATAAAATTTGAACAATAGAAAATTTTCAACTGAGAATCATTGGAAGTGTTGCTTTTGTCAATCAGAGAAAGAGAGAGAGAGAGCGATGATAATGATCATGCTACCATGGAAAAATAACTTTAAAATAATAATAAAAAACTTTCTTCTTCAATTATTATTTTAATATCTAAAAGCGGATGTATTATTTTGACTTGACAGTGAGTGGGCAGAATGCCAGTAGAAGGAAATAAATAAATAAATAAATAAATGGTCGACAGATTGATTTGTTAAAATTTTGCTAATAAATCAACAACAATCTCATCATATTGAACCAACAACCAAATTTAAAATGGTTATAGCAAAAAAAATAATAACTGGCATTTGTTCCGCACACTCAATAATGATAATAATAATAATAATGATAATACTTTTGGTGGCTGTTGTGTCAGCGCTTGCCAGCTTTGAACAACAATTCCCTTAAGAGCATTTAGCCGTTCCCAATTGGTAAATATTACTTTTCTTCAAACAGATATAAACAAACAATTTCAAACCAACACTTTATCATTAAACCAATAAATAGAACAAAAATAAACAAATTTCACTTTGAAATTCTTATTGTAAAATATGAAATTGATGAAGAGAAAATTTTCATTAACAAAAATGAAAAATATAATTCAATTAGTGAATTCATTTATAATATCTTTTTTAAAAGTTTAATAATTTACTCAACTGATAAAGAAAGAGAAAGAGACAATCAACATTGCGAACCATCACTTATTTGCAGAGCTGTTAAAAATTTTAAATAGAACAAGAGAATGTTCTCGAGGAATTTTTATCAACTAATAATTTCCCTTGACGTCAGCATTTAATTGCTTATCAAAAGGTCGTCGCTTGGCCATCAGAAAACAAGCGAAGCTTTTTCTTCTTCTCCAAGCCGGCAGCTCCCTCCAATTATTAAAATGTACAAATTGAGAACAAAAATACGATCAAAGAATGATGGAACGTCTTGAGAACAAAAATCACTGCCGACAACCAAATGTCCCCGTTCACCAGCCAAATAAAAATCACTGAAAATTCACAATGACAAATCTGTTCTTCGTTTGATTTGAAGAAACGATAAAACAAGCACTCAATAATTACTCATCAAGAATGAATCAAATGCCCATTGCACATCACGGCTACATAATGGCCAGTCAAATCACAAGAGAACAAAACCTCAGTCGGCCAATCACATTTTCCATTGTCAATCAAATTCACACTAGCCAAAGAGAGATTTAAGCCGGAAAGTTGAAAAATCACACGCTATTTATTGGTGAAAAAAGTACAAGTAAATTTCTTTGAAATAATAATCAAACCCTTACTTCCTCCTCTGTGTGAAGTCAAAAATTTGGAATATAAAATTAAAAATAGAAAAGATCAAAAGAACAAGAACCACATACACATATATATACACATACCCCTGTGCAATATCTATAGGTTTGCAACTAGTGCACTTTTTAAATTAGAATTAAATTTTCATCAGATTATAAATTTCATTTTTGAAATAATCTCAAACTTTACACGAAATTTTTTCTATAAATTTCAACAGTAACAATTCAAAATTGCGCAACCCCTCTACAATCCAATCCCCCTCAACAGATTTCAGTTGATTGAAGAAAACATTCTTTTTTATAAAATTTCAGTTCAATTTAATATTAAAAAATAAAAAATAAAAATAAAAACTGCCTTGAAAATAATTCTTCTATGGATAAAATTTAAAAATTTTACTTTACAAATCATCCTACAGTAAGATGATGTTTTCAGGAGATGGTAGAAACGTCGTTGATTATCAATCAAAGTCTCATTATTATTGCAAGTGCAGTTTGAAAAAAAAAAATCAAAAAACAAAAAACAAATTAACTTTTCAAAATTCCCGAATGAGAATGTTTTCATTTTTTCTTGCTTTTTTTTAAAAATTTTATTTCAAATCCAATATATAGAATTTCAATTGTCAATTTGAAGAACTAACCAACTCATCTTTTGAACATTATCGCCAAAGCGGTTGATTGCAATTGCAATTGCTTGCACATTGGCAAATAAACAAAAATTTCCATTCAATAAATAACAAACAAACATGAAATAAATTCTCACGCGACGACTACACGATTCAAAAGATTATCACTAACAACCCTTTGCATATCCGCTTGTGAAATTTATCACTATACATATATATATTGTGAACGTCTTCTTCTTCTTCTTTTCAAACAGAAATAAAACTTTCAATTAAATTAATATCAAAAATATATAAAATGGTCAACTTTTTATAAATACACTTAATACAAGGATTAAATAGTGTAATCTCGAGTAAAGTGAACTTATCATATGAATGAAAAATAACAACAATTCGCTGATTAAATTTTATTTCATATTATATCAATTTTAAATATTATTGCACATATTACATTACATTACACATATTACTAATTTTCTACCTGTATGACAAAATGGAAAAATCGGAAAATAGAAACAGGGTACAAAAATTCATTCTTCGTTGAATCTATATTATTTATATTAAATTACAAAAATAAAACCAAATATAAAAATGGAAAAAATTCCAAAAGTAAAAATAAAGAAATAAAAAAAAGGAGGAAAAATTCAACTCACGCCATCTTGAAAACTCAATGTAAGCATGAAATTATTGCTCTGGCCAAAGATGCGTAGCAATGAAAATTAAAGCAACGATGGTTATCTATTATTCCGCGCAAATGGAAAGTATAAAATATGACGCCAGTAAGCAGATGTAATCGGTCCGAGACAGAGATGGACTGGTGGAAAATGCACTGCTGGCAAGCTGATCAATAACTATGACGCCGAAGAAAATATTACTCAATAATGCATACATATACATATAGATATAGATATATATGTGTGTGTGTGTGCCTTGGAAATGACCAATCGAAATGAAACCTTTCATTGGCTTAAAATTTTATTTTCAACAAATCAAAAAATGATAATCTTCAAACAATCCCAAAAAAATAAATTGAACAAGAAATAAATCAAAAAATATCTTTCAAAATTATGCAAAACGATTATTTCAGTAAATTCTATTCAACAATTACTTAGTAAACACTAAAAAGTGCTTAGCAAACCAAGTACATTTAATGAATAAATAAACTTCTCAAAAATATTTTAAAATATAAAATTTCCCTTTTTAAAGTTACCTGATAAAAAAACAAGCTTGTAATTTAAATACTGAAATTAAATCAACAACATGCTTGGCATGATGATGATAGATAATGATGGAGAAAAATTAAAATGAAAAAAAAATTTTTTTGTGCTTGTCATAATTCTGAGTTAAAGTGAAACAGTAAAATGAACGGTCAAATTGCATATTCATAACTTTCTAACGTGTTCTTAATCTTTACCAAAACTTCCTTATTTACAACATGAACAAAAAAAAGAAAGATAAATAAGAAGATCAAATTTGCAATTATCACTGTTAAATTAGAAAAAAAATATTTTTCATGGAGCATTTAATGCTTATCAAAAGGAAGAAAAATAATTAAAACATTTACAAATCAGTTATTTCAATTAACGCAATCAAAATATTTTTTTCAAGTTATCAGAAATAATTGCTTCTTCCTTACATACTGTAATTCAAAATTATTTTTTCCAATAGAAAAATGCAACAACTACAACAATTAAAAAAAAGAATTACACCTGATATGTAAATCTGAAGAAAAATAATTTGTAAAAATAAGCTAATTAACTTATCAAAAGTATAGAAAGCAAACGTTCATAGTATCTTGGACATCTGCATTTCCAAAATACAGTGAAGTGTATTTAAAATTCACATTAAAACTTGCAATGGAAAAGTATTATTTTTAAATTAAACAACAATTTCTTAAATTGATTAATATTTTACTTTATTCTTTGTAAACTTTATTTACATTCTTCAATATGCAGACTGTACAATTAAAAATGCTATAATAATATATGCATAATGACCTACAGTAAACTGTACTGCAAAAATTGTATACATTGGAAATTGAACATTTTAAATTTCAAACAATTCACACATCACAATTAGTTGTGAAATGTCAAAACTGACGCAAGTGAATTTTAAATGCTATCATTATTAAGTTCTATGAAAATACTGAGTGCAATTAATTCTCACACTTCAAGTTGTCATTAAAAGAGAAATTTACAAATTCATAAAAAGTTACTAGTAAAAGAAAAAAAAGCACATTCATCAATTCAAAATAACTTATAACTATAATTTAAAAATGTTTTAAAATTTACTTAAAAATTTAGCCATATTTAAACACACACACACAGATACACACAAAAAATAAAAAAAAACAAATAGAAGAAAAACTTATTCAGAATGAACATAATGTTTAATATTTTAATTTGATTTAATTAAACAGAAAAATATGATCACTGCATATGCAAGAGATGTGGTCATTTGAAGCTGAATAGAAAAATAACATTACGTTTGAGTAATATATGAATGCAATTAAATGAAACTCTTTCAATTTGAAATGCAATTCTTAGAAAGGAAAGCAAATATAATTCTCATTATTTTATGTTTTAAAAAACTGTTTAAATATTCACTGAATAATCAAAAAAGTTATTGTTATGTTTCATAATAATAATTTCACTGTTCAGACTATATATATATTTATTTATTTATATATAATGAACAGAAAAAGTATAGAAGCACTATAACAAAAGTGAACCTTTATATTAATAGTATTCAAACATTCACTTTTATGTTCTATGATGCATTTTTGCAGTCGGATTAACAAGCTGCATTATCAGAATATGCTTTTCTCTCTCTAGAGATAAATAACAGTAATAAGCATAAAGAAATAGTCTGTGTATAGAAATGCGTGAATGTGTGTGATCATTGAAGAATTAATAGTTCACTTCTGGGCAACAACAAATAATTAACTTGAATGCAAATGCAGAAAAGGAAATTCACTTCAGATAAAACTACTGCACAACATACATACATATATATATAGGCAACAAGGTTGTTAAAATGAATGCTTGAATATGAAATAATAAACTAAATAATAATCACCGGATCTAGAAGATTTTAAATCAGCAGCATGGATTTTCATAAAATATAAATTTAAATAAAATAAAAAGAAATCCGAATGTATTTGTAAACTTGTAAAAAATTTACCAATTATGTATACATATATATATAGATGAGAATAATGAAAAGTAATTTTGCGTGTCAAAAAGTCTGCTTTAAACGGTCGCAAGCACGAAACCAACTCTAACAAGTGAAAAAGCACATCGTCAACTAAAGCAAACAAAAGCCAAAGCTTCGAAGAGCTTGAAATAACCACAACTAAGAAATCAATACAAAAAATTGCACTTTTTACTAAACACTTATAAAAAGGCATAGAGCCTTTCAAAAAAATACATATACACACATGCAAAGACGTATAATTTCTTTGATTAAACAATATTTCCAATAACCATAAATATTGAATACATAAAATTAAAAAAAAAAAGGAAAGGGAAGCTTCTTTCAAAGAATGAATATGAACATACAATTAGCAATAAAAGTTCAAAAGTTGTCCATTTGCATGAGTCAGTGAAATATTCAAATTACGTCAAATTCTATTTGAGAGCACTTTTAAAAATAGTCACTAGCAGAATGATAAAAAAAATAAAGACTAATTAAGCCAACCGATCATCGGGACTATGTGAACGTTTTGAATTCACTACCATTTTTCCATTGCTTTCTCAAACATTTTCATTACATAACTGACCATAAATTTAAATTGCGGTGCAATTAAATTAGTTTTTTTTTCATTGAAAATTTGCATTAAATTATATAATAAATAAACCTACAATTATAAATGTAACAATAAACTATACTGCTATTTCATGTATAAGTAAACGTTATCAAACAGTTATTAATCAAGCGTTGAAATTTTCAAAAAAAAACTGCCAATCTAATGTATAAAATGTACACATATATATATATATATATAACTTTGCTAATTAGGAATCTATTCCTTCAATTCTGTTTACAATGGCGTACACTTGAACCGAAGTGAAGCAACTGAAGATGCAAGAAATAAATATATTACTAATGTAAAGATCAATATAGCCAACGAAGCAAATTTTCATAAATAAATGATCTACCCTGTAAACTTTTTCACAAAATTTTCTGCAAAGTAAAAATTTTTCATATAAAGAATAACAATTTAAGCAGAAAAGTGTATTCTTTTCAGAATGCCTCTAATAACAACATACAAAAAATGCATACAAATTTTCCGTTTTTGCTTTGAAATAAATATGCAATTGGTCAACAAACCATTTTTTTACTTTTTATATAAAAGTAATGCCTGACGACAAAACAATAAATACACTGAGAAGAATATAGAAAAAAGTCAAACTGAATACCACAACTGTGAATGAATATCAATATACTCTTATATAATTGAATTCAAAACGAGATATTACAAACCAAAAAGAATCATTGCATAAAATATTCAGTTTGTTTCATCTATCACACACCAAAACACACGCTAGCTTTAAAAGAAGATGACACATTACAAAACATGCATTGCGCACTACATTTTTAACTTTGTCATATTAATAACTTAATTCCATTAAAAGACAAACAAATACAGAACTTCAACTACACTATATCATAAGCTGAACAGCAAAATGCTTGATTAACCAGTGCTATATATATACAGTAAAAAAAAATTGCAAGCTTACCACGTCCAGGCTTTGTTCGAAACTGACCAACAATGTGAAATTTGCTCAACGTTCCATGAGGATCCTGTGGACCTGACAGTACACATTTGGCGCCGGTGCGAAAAATATCATCGGCGTGCATTGGTCGTAAGCTGTTCATTGCGCTGCTTTCAGCTTCATCAACTGAGAAAATCGAAGCATCACCACCTGTAAAAATTTAATTTCATCATAAAAAATAATAAATAAATAAATGTTATACATGGAGTGTGACTTGCACAAAAGTGAAATTTTACACCATCAATCAAACCAATTTTTGAATCAACAAGATGAAAATATTTTGAAACTGAACCAAAATAAACATTTTGGAATTCTTCAAATAAAAATCTAAAATCAATACAAAATAATTATTATACATAATTGGTGAATTTATTGTACATTTTAAATGATTCAGATAGAAAAAATGTTATCCATACCCAACAAATCCACGCCTTGCGAGCACTTCGGCATGGCTATCATTGATACTGTAACCTAAATGCAAATTTCATTGCATTTACTATACTTAAAATTAGCTACATAAACAGCAAAAAGCGCAATACCATTTTTATCCAGTTGTGATGCACCTAAACATTTCGTTCCTATCCCAAATGACAAAACTTCAACAGATTCTAAAATAGACAACATTATTAGCAATAAATTTATGAAGCAAAAAATATAATTATTGCTGTTATTGCTATTATTACTATTAGACAATACCTTTACTGAAAAAAATTCTAAACGATTTTCATTACTGCAATCGCAGTTGTTCAATAGGAGAACTATTACAGTTTTTAAAATAATACAGTTGAATATGAACAATAATGAATTAAATGAAACATTAAATTGAAAGCAATTGTAGTACATTCCTGCATATAAAAGTATGCAAAATTGTGCCTGAGGAATGGGTACATGGTAGTAAGCCTGCGGGAAAGAGATAAGGCTAGTCGAATGTACATAGTTCGTCAATTATCATCTTTTTCATTTATAAATGCGTTGTACGTCTATTTAAGTTAAGTTGAAAATTACAGTCTACATCCGCGTCCTGCTTTCTGAAAAATGAGAATAAGAAGAAACATGTCACACTGAATGAAAACTACAAATGAAGCTTAACGAGTTAAAATTTAATAGTTCGGATTAGCTCGGCGAGATGAGTCTTGCTGCTAAAACGCTACAACAGAATTGCATATTGTTACAGCTAAGTACTGAATTAAATAACTGTTCACTTATTTTTTTATATGCGAAAAATAATGTTTAATTTTTTTAACGAAGCATTGAAACTTTTGAATTTTCATAATGCAAATCAGAAATATAACTTTCAGTATTAAACTAAGAGAACATACCGTCTGGAAAAGATGCGCAAATTGAAGCAAAATGTGTCCATTCGTCTTCATATTTTGGAAGTCCATTTTGTCCAAATAATTTCACATGATTTAGGGCAGTTGCAAATATTTTCAATTCCATGGTTTAAATTTTGACTTTTGACAACATTGCGTTTCTTACGGTAATTATTGATTTTCAGGTAGAAGAATATGCCTACTTCACCAGTTTTGCTTCAACTTAAAAAATTTATTTTCTACATATTTGCTTGTAAATTTATTTTTAAATGCACGAAATTACACGTTTACTTTTATCTTAGTTATTGGCTTTTTATGAATTAGTGATCTCTGAAGAACAAATTCGTTTCAACATCAGTCAAAGCTGCGCGTCGGATAGTGCAACTGTTAAATTGGTCGGATGACATATACCAATTTCAACTGTCATTCTTTAAATGCTTCTACTGGGGGTTAAGCAAAATTTAATTTAATTTAATTTAATTAGCAGCCAACTTTAACCAGGCAAAAATCTTCATATAAACCTATCTTCTATACATATTGAATATTGAATAAGAACACATTGATAACAATAGCAAAAAATATGATAATAAAATAATGAATTATCCGATAAATATAAAGGTAAGATAAAACATTAATTATTAGTTGGCTTTATTTAAAAACAGAAAAACATGCAGAACAAGGAAAAAAGGCACGTTTCCAATGAAACATTATTTAAACGACTAAATACTCTGACCGGAAAAAATAAGATCTCTCATTCATATGTCAGTGAAAACAATGCAAAAATAGAAACAATGAAATCAAACAAAAATAGATGTCTAAAGACCTATTTTACATAATAATAATAAGAAGAATAAGAATAACTTTGGACATATCAGCACCATTTCACAGTTTTGGAAATGGAAAACGATGATAACTTGCATCATTGCATAATGACAAAACCAAAACTTTGTCAAACGTTGTAGTCACAAGCTATAAGTGATTTCTCTTCAAAAAAAAAACATAATAAAAGAAAATATAAAATAATAAGTTTTAAAATATTTTTCATCATCATCATCCGGTTGTCGAATTTGCGGATAATTTATCCAGTTGAAAAGAGCTAGCAGTGGTGTGCAATTCACTTTCATAACGTGATTCAGTTTTCAATTTCACAAACTGTTTAGCAATTTCATCGTAATGCCTTTGCGACAGAATACGAAGCAATATCAAGCCCGTATCATCTATATATTGACGTCGTCCCAGCTGTACCCAACAAGCACAAGAACCATGTTCAGCAAAGCTGCGCAATTGCAAAACTCCGACTCCAATAAGTCGATCTTCCCTTGCAAAGCAATAATCTTTCGCTTGAAAAATAAGTTCATAATTTTCCAGTTCATCTTCATTTCCCAAAATGCTAAAATAGTTCCAATAGTTTTCAAAGCATTTAAACATCAGTATATAATTTGAAAAAACAAACATACAAACAACTGAAATTAAATAAGATAAAAAGAAATATCAAATTGAATTGAAAATAATATTCGGCTGTTCTAACATGTTTATTATAACATAATAAACATAACATATAACACACGATCAACTGCTTTTTGGTGGATGGAAACAAAATTTCACATTCAAAAAAGTTGTAAGAAAAAAATACTTACAAGTAAAAAACTTCATTAAATTTTGGAGCCCAGTTGTTCGTTTTCGTTTTTGTGGCAAATTTCCGTTTTTTATCTGCTTGGTTCGGTCCTACTATGTGCACTTCAATAAATGGACGAAAAACTCCAGTTGTTTGCCATCTTAAATCATTCGCAGCCAATACTAAAAAAAAAGTAATTTTGTTTAAAAGTATTGCAAAACAAAAATTATTAAATAATAAATAAATAAATAAATACTTTTCACAGTGACTTTGTGCTCTCCTGTTCCTGGATGGGTGAACAGATCAACTTGTACACTTACTTCACCTACAGGTTCCTCTTGGGATGGAGAATCTGAAATAAATTGGGTTGAATTATTAAAAAAAATGAAGAAAATCTGCTTTTTGTTGACCATATTGACCTTGTTCTTTTTGAAGTGCGATGAACGTTTTGATCAATTGATCTGTTGTTTGCGTGTACAAAGATAAAGCATATTTCAGACTCTGATATTCAGCTGATTTTTCAAGAAAACTTTTCTTCAAACCGCTTCCACCAGCATGAAAGTAACTTTTCACAGTGTCAAGTGACGCATCCAAAACTGTGCACTGTTTTGGAGTTAAACTACGATCAGATTCTCGAGCAAGATCCTATTAATCAAATTTATCTCACATTAAAACAATATTTCTCCCGGCATAGCTGATTCGATCATCACTTACCATCACCTCTTTTACTGAAGATATATTTTTCACTTCTTTCAAATGATTGGAAAGCAGTTTAGACATATCCCCTATTTTAGCATTGGGAAGCTGCTTGAGTAGCTAAAATGTTGAAAATGACAATATTTGCAGCGTGAAAAAAAAATTTCAGCAATACTACTAACATTTCGATCAGGAAAGACTGGAAGCACTACTAGCTTCTCCATACAGCTAATGGTAATTCGCCATAATTCCTTGAAAGAATCATTTTATATCATTTTTGATAATTCAGTTTCTTTAGAAAAAAAAAGAATCGCTTTTGATACCTTTAACAACTTCTTCAACACAGTCTTCTCACACTGCTGAGCATATTGAGTCAAGGAAACATCAAGCAGATCCATCAATGGTTCGAGAATTAAATCTGCTTCGGCGGTGACTTGCGACTTTTGAACTTGACCACCACCTTTCACCCTCATCAACAAATTTCCCAATTTTACCGTCGAATCATAAATATTACTTTCCAAGCTACAGCACAATTTTATTTGATTTTATCATTGATTTAAAAAAAAAGTTAGAAAAAAAAAAGAAGAACTAACCTTGCAGCAAACACATGCGTTAAACCCTCCAATACGTTGTTCAATTTCGATTGCAATCCTTTGAGCACTTGTTGAGCATCTTGATCTAACATAGCACCACCCATACTTTCGTACATTTTTTCCAATTGAACACGCAACTGTTGAACGTTGTTCATCAAAATGCAAGCCTTAAATTAAAAATAAATCAAAAATCCTCTAACTTGTTTCAAATCAAATTTTACCAATTTTTCATTGCCAACGTAGCGGCTAAAATCCTTCTGTACCATGTCAGCGTAAGCAAGTAACACTTTGTTAACAGTCTAAAAATATTCATTAAACTATAATAAGTAAACACCGCATAAAATAAAACCAAATATATATATATACCTTTGAAAAGCGTTTCATCATATCACCGTAAACATCTGGATCAGGACAATCCATTTTACGAAGTACGTCAAGGCCCTGATTTAGCTGGGTAAAAACATCAACAACAGAATTGCTAAACAGTGTATGCTCACTGCTCTGCGGATACTGAAATTGAATTTGATAAGAGTATTTCTTTCATTTATAAATTATTCAGTTGTGCATTGTTATTATTATCATCACATACATTATCTTTTTTATCTCGTTCAAAAGCACCGCGTAAAAAGTCCATCGAAATTTCATCATTTTCATTTAACCATTGCATTACAAACGGAATAAACCACCTACAAGTAAAGCAAATATAATATTCAACAATTAATGCATTGGAATAGCAAACAATTCATACACTGGAAATTCTGGTATTGTTCCTTTGTAAGGAGGAATGTCAGAAACGTAATTATTGTAAAACCATTTAACTTTGAAATACAAATTCATGTAGTCAGAACTTTTGCATTTTCTTTGTTCTGAATGCTCTGAAACGTGCACAATTCGAAAAGTCATTCACAACAAAATAAAACATTGAGAGATATAAACAATAAAAATAAAATTAAATGAAATATAATCATTAAACAATATTCATTTTTTTTATCATTTGCAGAAAATTCACACTAAAATTCGAAAATAAAAATTGAAATCTAAATTTCTACAACGTGTACAAACCTTCCAAAGCAAGCTTAAGATCGATTGTATACTGACTCCACATTGTTGCAGCGCTCAACTGGCCGATATTTAACTCTTGCGGAAATCTGTAATATTGAAAAATATTTCTCAATAAAAAGATGAATAACAATAAAATTGCAATCATGAATTATTAATTATTCTACGTACTGATTTAAAACTGGTGTGTAAATGTTTCTGTCTTCTTCAATGACTGAAATCATCAAAGCGATCATCTTATGCCAAAATTCAACTGAATCTGTCGATGGTCCAACAAGTTCTGGATTTGTAGTTAAAGCTTGATTTCCTTCAAATTCACGCTAAACCGCAAAATATGCAAATGTGGGAAAATGAAATACATGCAAATAAAGTGCCAAACCTGGAACAGTTCGTAACAATTTTCAAACAAAAATTGATATGTTGACTTAATACAAGCTGTAGCACATTCACGAACGACGGTTGACGCCCTTGGTGGACTAGTAAGTTCCAATACCTAAAATATTATTAAAAGTTTCTTTTTCTTACACAAAAAAGAGCAAAACGTGAAAAGATCATTTTAAAATAGCAAAAACGATTTCAAATACTTTATCTGCAGCTGTGTGTATTGATTGTAAAGAAAAAAAAACTAAAATATATAAAAACGGTTTGCATACTTTCATCCGAAAGAAAGTAATGGAAGTGAGCAAGTCAACGGTAGACTTTAAATCTTGCAGTTTTCCAGCGTTCGAGGCAGGAAAGTTATTCTTAAAAGCAAGAAAACAAAAAATTACACATTCCCACTACCATAACTAACATCCTGCTATTATCATACCCTGTACATTGATATGTCAATTCTGAGTGAATTGTGAAGTTGATCTAAAAGTTTTACAAATCGATCTTTCCCAAAATTAGATGCAGCAAATCTGTCTGAGGCGGAAACGGCAGATGTGGCCGTCGTATGAGCATAATAAGCATTTATATTGGCTAACAGTGTACTGATCACAGCAGGCACACCTTGACACATATATTTCGTACAAAGACAAGCAAAATGAATCATAGCTTGGTAAATGGATTCAATTCCATAACGCATTGCAAATTCATCAACAATTTCTTGGCCAATTTCATCAAAATATACCTTCCATGACTCGTCCTGAATACGATTTCATGAAGAATATATATAAATATATTTATTTATCAGGATTATATCGAGCAATTCGATTAATAAATTAAAATTCATTCGTCAGCATTACATTTCACACAGCAGTGTTAAATGCATGCCATGAAAAATAAAAGAAAGACATATCTTGTAAATAATATTATGTTCCGTCAAATTTTAGATACATGCAAATCAAAAAGATTATATTAAATTTCAATTCACTATATGTATAGATTATATAATTTCATATTCTTACCCCTCTGGCGTCAGGTAACTTCAGTTGGCCCATTTCTTTTGAACAATAATAGTTGAAAATATGCTCATGAAGACAAGTATACTGATCGTGATATGGCGCCACTTTTTCTTCGCCTTTTATTTCTACATTAATTTGAAGTCGTATCGCGCCACTTACAGCTGACTTATCAGTTCGTTTTTCTGTAAAAGTAAAAGAAAAATATATATATAAACTTTTAATTTCCAAGCCATGCATTAAACTTGTACTTACAAAACTAATATAATATATTACAATATTAAATGAAGTGAAAATCAAAAATTCTCACCTAAATTGTACCAAACATCCATCTCTCCACTCAGAGTTCGCACTTCAATAATAGTTTGGCCCAAGAAATCATCTGATTCCCGAGTTAACTTTTGCCTAAGTTTGCTTTTCAAATCATTATCTTCATCCCTGCAACACAAATGCAAATCTCAACTGAAGCAAAAAACTGAACAGCAATGCAATGTTTACAAGCTTACCAAACTCGTACTTTCACTCGATCAGTAGAATTATGACATTCACTGAAAAGAATCAAAACTTTATAATAGTAAAAAAAAAACAAAGCATTTATTTTCATAAAAAAATTTTTTTACAAGTAAAATTTTTCACTCCAAAATGGATTCAATTCTTGATGAATAGTTCTGGTGCGTTTTTTCACCTTACCAACCTGTACCGTCACGTAAGGATCACTTTTACCCGTTTTGTCTTTTGCACTGAGGCCTTGAGCACATATGACTACAATTAAACATATCATTAACTGTAATATCGATCAATTCATAATATAATCACAAAAATGTAAAACAAAAAGAAAAACATTAAAATCACCAGTTATGGCAATTTTAGCAGACCATTTGGCAGTTCCCTCTAAAATGCACTGTTTCACTTGTTTCATTGCTTCGTGATGCATCTTTTTATCCACGTCAAAAACACGCCTATAAGCAAAGTGTACTGCTATAAAATGTAATTTCATCACTGTACTTTATTGATAATTTGATTCATTATTTATTCACTGATCAAATATAACGACATACCTACAATGTATAACAGACAATATATATATATGATTGGACACAAAGTTATTGTTGAATATGTTATATGATTAATTAATTTTCTTATTAAAAATTTACATTTTTGAAAAAAATTAAAACATAATGCTGTTGAGATATTCATCATTCACGCATACCGAATATATTCAAAAACTTCAGCTTTGTTTCGTTCTTGAATTTTCATGCGATCTTTCATTGCGGAAATAATACTCTGAGCACGATCACCACTGCCGCTGTGTTTGCTACTCTTTTCAGCTGCCCCTTAATTAATAATTAAAAAAAAACAAAAGAATTAACTTATATTATTACACTGAATATTTTCTGTAAAAAATGAACCAACAAAAATACTTTGCAAACAATCAGCGCTGAGCAAATCTTTGCATTTTTCGTGACACTTCACACCACATTCTGAACAACGCAAGCCTTGCCTAGCCAAACCCCAGAGCAAACCTTCACATTCGTAACAATATGTAGGTGACGTGGCAGTCCAAACTTGAAAATTGTGTGGCGTCGAAACAGAGATTGGATATATCAAAGCTTGAAGCGTTTTCCGATAGACACGCATTTTCTAAAAAATAAAAATAGAAATCATCATCATAATTTGTGAATCAAAATTGAAATTACCAATTCTTCATTTCCAAATGTTGTGCAAGCTGCACTAGCCAGGCCTGCTTGAGCTCTTTTTGTTGCCATTGTCTAAATGGAATGCAAATGCGCTGAACTGCATAAATTTACAAACAGCCAAGCAAGCACAATCAGTGCACGCATTCAGCGGCACCAGTAACTAACCAAAAAGCTACGGGGTAAAAACTATTAATCGCAAAAATCTGACATTTCGAACACATTGCGCTTTTCATTAAAACAAGTAAAAGCAAAGGTTAGATTAAAGTACGTGC
This sequence comes from Trichinella papuae, assembly GCA_001447755.1. Taxonomy (NCBI): domain Eukaryota; kingdom Metazoa; phylum Nematoda; class Enoplea; order Trichinellida; family Trichinellidae; genus Trichinella; species Trichinella papuae. The sequence continues at coordinate 30,628 of JYDO01000092.1, forward strand.
AACTGATAAAATAAATTAACATTAAAAAAAATTTTTTTTAAATAAAACAAATAACTCAAACTCAAAAAGCATAATGCGCAGGGTAAAATTTTCAGCACTACCAGGGAATTCAACTACTTCAACTAGGGAAGACAAGCTTAACACAGAACAACAAATAACATACGGTACTTGAGAAAGTTTACCTTCAGCACCTAGAATGAATGAACAGAATAAGAGCAGAATAATTTAAAATGAACAATTATGTATAAAGTAAACTGAAATAAAATAAAATAAAATAAACAGCCCCCGCCCTTCCTTTACAACCCCTGGATGGTGTTTCATTAACAAATACTTACCAGTTCACTGACTAGAGGCACAGATTTTTTCTTCAACAGTGCAATATTAGGCATGGCATCAATGCTTGTGTAAAAGTCGTATGTTTTCGGACTGCTTTCCAAAAATGATTCCTGAAACATATTCACATTTTTTTTTAATGAGACATTGTTCTTTTAATTTATAGAACGGTGCACTGTTTGGGTGTACTTTTGGTCCTAGTTGTTCGCAAATTCTTCGAAATGCAGTCACCCACCGCTTTTTCGCGTTTGACATTTCCTGATTCACTGATGTTATATTCATTTCACTTCCATTCACTGCTTGTAAGCAATTTTCTTCAGATGGTCGTTCATTAATAGCAGAGGTGTCGTTGGTGACAGAATCAAACGGTCGAACAGATGTAGACTGTTCAGCACAGGAGTTGATCAGAGAAGAAGCGGTATTTTCTAACCCGTCACAAGGCTGCTGCTTAAGAACACTGAATTCATCTTTGGAACCGAATCCCGTTTTCACTGTATGCGTGGAGGCGCTTTCCAACGACGTTTGCGGTGACACCATCGGATGACTGTCAGAACATTTGCTGAAATACAATTTTCACAACATGAATTCATTTTATAATACAAATACAAATTTGCTACTAAAATGCAATATAAAAAAAATTCGAAAAAATTAATTAAATTCATTAAAACATTTTATGTTCAATTTTCTTTCACTCGTAAGGCAGTGGAACTTTGATATCACTAAAGATTCATTCATTCGTTGAACTTGACATGAACATTCAGACAATTTTTAACCAATCGCATTTTCCAATAAAATCAAACAATTGCACGTTTATTTTGCTTTTAAAATAAGTCACTGATTTTAAAAAAAATATCGAAAAATCTAATGATCATTCCATCTGATGACCATGTGAATTCCAACAAAAAAAAAGTGTTAAAGAGAAGCAAATTAACAATCTTTTCTTTCACAAAGAAATCGATCACAGTACAAACGTAAATTCAGGCCAATTCAATCAAATGACAACGGTAGACAAAAGACACATAACATACACGTAAGATGACTGAAAATCATTCTGATCGTCATACCGTTCAATCACAATATGTAATAAACAAAAGGAAAGATTTCAAAAACAATTTAAAATAATACCTGATTTTCATCATTACTGTACTGAATGCAAGTAACATTCTTAATCTCAACTATTTTCATACTTTGATCAAAAAATTCAATGCATATGAACATATTTATAAAAATAATTCTCAACAATGAAAATGCTTTTTTCTAGGAATGCCCAATTTCTGATTTATTTCTGTCTCAAAGATGCCATATTATTGCCTCTTAGCAAAAATAATAACTAATGTCAAAATATTTTTGTAAATAAAAAGAACAAAGATAATTCTGAATCTTTCAAGATATCTGTTATATAATTATTAAAAAAAATGAAAAACCCCTTTAATAGATTAGTGTTGATAATAAAAATATATGCAATCAAACATGTAAAGGCTAAAAAGCATATGGATATTGCTCATTTAATACTGAATAAGCAGGATGTTTAGATGAAATATAAAATAATGTTTTACAAATGTAAGAATTTGCTGCAGCTGCTGCTGCTTGCCCTTCTAGTATCATGCAGCTAGTCTTGATGGTGCAAATACAATTCAATTGCTTCTTCGCTGAATGAAAAAAAATTTTCATTTCTGGTTTGTATACATATTAAACAATATACAAAAAATATATATATATGTATAATATGTATTGTTGGTTTCACGACAGTTATGCCATTGATTTTTAATTCTAATTGAAATTTTTACGTCAGTGACATTTGAATAAGTCAAAATTCAGCGCATCATTGAATACCAATCAAACTATACCAACTGGCAAAAGTTGATAAGAAAACTCGCTGATGAATGATGACAACACAAGTCACCAGTAAGAAGCGACCAGTGAAAGCTTGGATCGATAGTTTTTCATTCGGTCATCATTGTTCCAAGAAAATCTTCTGTCAACGCGAATGCATCTTATACAACATTCACGTCTGAGGCAAATCTGCTACACTTTGAAGCAAAGCAATGCAAAAATTGGTCAATAACTCCAATTCTGTGGGTCAATTCAAAGCAAAATAGAAACAGCATTTGACAAAACCACCGTCAACCATTTAAAATACACACAACCTCAACGGGATGATGGTAAAATTTCAGAGGAGATATTTTGAAAAAGTTCTCAGCAAACAATTTCATCAATTGCAAAAAGAAATTTGATAATCTACTGTTTCTCATGATGATAATAGCATCTCTTATGCAGAATTCAAACTTTAAACTTGTATCTCAAAGTAGAAAAACAAAAATGCAAAACTCACCTTTTCAACAGGGTACTGAAATTTTGCTGTGATGACATACTTGATGAATTGGAACCTTTGCGTGAGATGGAATTTCTGCATATTGAATCGCCAAAAGAGTCCGAATAAATGCCATGGCTAAATAAATATTATTTTCACTTCGTTGAACTTGAAAAATTAACAATGCCAAAAAATATCATATTTTCCAACTTCATAAAAACATAACTCGTGCAATGCAAAGCATGTCAAGGCGCCGCCATTCAAAGCACGGTCAAAGCTTACAAAAAGCACAAAGCGTCGTCTCTCTGTTTTAGAAACAATTTTTCAAATTACAAACTAATTAATATCATCTCGCTACGTAACATCTTTCAAACTTGTTGAATATTTAAGCTCAATTTAACAATTATAACTTATTTATTTAGATTTTTTTTTCATAATTTAACAATAACATGAATCAAAATAAACAAAAGTTAAACATTTATTTTAATGATTTATGAACTTATTTAAAAAAAAAAATATTTTCTTTCTGAACAACGATCACTAAAGATAATTCAATAAATTATTACAACAGAAAGCAACAGATTATTCCTCAAAAATATTGATAAAAGCAAGTCGACAGTAAACGATGAATGCAGCTAACAAGCGAACATGAAAAACAAAGCATATACACGATCATCTGTTGTACAAAAAAACTGTAAAATTCTGCTCAATAATCTGTACATATTCACAACTGTAAATAATTAAATACCCTCATTCGATTAAATCTAATTATGCAGTAGACACAAAATAAAAGCACTAGATTTAAAAAATTAAACATGAATGAAAAAATTGCTTACATTAACTAACCATTTTGCAGTAATGAAAGTATTCACACAGTTTTATTGATTATTTTGTCACTTTTGATAACCATTAAACAAGCATTAATTAAATTAAAAATGACTGAAACCATTTAGTCCCATAAAACTAAACAGCCAGTGTAATTAGTGAATAATACAACATATATAGATGGATATATAATTATGAATAAATAAATAAAAAAAGAACTCTACGTACTGTAAAGAAATTAAAAGTTTAAAATTAAAATAAAATCAGCAGCTGCGTCAGAGCTTCGTGCAAAGTAAAAAGCATAAAAAAAATAGTTAAAAAGATCAAAAATAAAATTGTTCGAATGCTAAGTAATGAGAACACAATCACAGGCAACTGAAATGTTACCTCAAATTACACGGCTTGTCTACAAAGAAATCGTCATCCCAAACAGTCGCTTTTTTACTCCGATGCCTGTCAAAATGAAATTATCAAACCAATGTTTCTTGCTTTTTGAAAAAGCTGAATATACAATACATACGATACTTACTCTACATCTTAACTTATTTGCTTACACTCAATAATGAATAAGTAAATTTCACTAAATTTCATTCTTTCGTCTAGTGTCAACTCCTTCAAATTTATATATTATTTTAAAAAAATACAAAAGAACACAAATAATTATTACACCTCAAGTATACAGTCGAAAATAAGCATAACAAGAGAGCAAAAAAAGGATTTATTAATCGTAATTTTAAAATATATTTACTTGAAAATGGATTTTAAAAATTTTCTAGCTTTTACTGTATACAAAAACAGCAATCAGTGTTGTTTCATATGTAAAAAGCACAAAATATTTTATCACAGTACTATACATATAAACAATATAAATAATAAATTTTAGTACATAGAGAAATATTTATGTTTAATATTGGCTAGTTGTGCAGAGTTGCTAAATATCATTTCATCCGTTTTGGGAATGTTTTCTCTACATTTACATTTTTTTACATTTTTTCATTTCACAAAAACAATAAATAAATGCTCTATCCTGGCAACAATTTCAACCATAAAAAGCCCAAGATTATTGTTTAAGAATATATATTTTTTTTCTTAATATTTAAATAACTATATGTTAAGTGTATTTAAGTGCTAAATATCATGTCTATCAAAAATCAAAAGCAGTATAAGCAACAGCAGTTATAACATATTTTAAACATATTCATAGTGAAAATGATAATTAACTTATTTTAGTAAAAAATAAACATAAAAAAGCGTAAGATAATTATTTGAGAAGTTATGGCAACTTGCTAATTTTAATTTTGAATATTTTGAACATGGAGATTGTGTGTAGAAAAAAAAATTTGTCTAGTCTACTATAATAATTGCTCAATTGTTCCGAGAAAAATAAAAATAACAATTAAAATTATCTTTATCAAGTAAAAATAAATTAATAAATAAAACAAATAATAAGTGTAACATATAACTTACCTATCGTTAGGCCTACTGTTGTAAAACAGAGGTTCTGAATCGCTGCAAGGGGACATATGATCTGACACTTCGTGTTCTGATGAATAAGTTCTAAGAAAAGAAAAACAAAACGATATTATTTATGAAAATTGTAAAAAATAAAATGTACTACTACAAGATGTTATTCTACCAGGTACAAGGTTATTTATTGTGTGCACTTGTTGATTGGCATTTACATATGCATTAGAACATTGAAAAATCACCAAAAAATAAAAGCAACTCATTTACGTGATTAAATATTTTAAAATTAAAAATCGTTTCAACAATCAAACCAAATTCTCTTTTTACATTAAAATTGCTTTTGCATTGATAAAAAATAAAATAAGAAATTTTGGTTTTCTTTTCCTTCAATGTAAAGCATTTCCTTGTAATAAAATCGGATTACAGTTATAAAAATATGAAAAGAAATAAATAAGTTGAATTGAATTCGATGAAAATTTTCCAACTATCCATCCAAGTTAACTAACTGGTCAGTTATTTATCTCTGTACAAAATGACTATCTCAACCTCACCCCTTTTTCCTCTACCCCTCTCCCTACCCCTTTCCCCAAGATGAACAGCAGCAGCCTTTCAAGCGATGAAAGGAAATTTAAAATATATCCATTGGAAGTGACAATCAATTTTCAATCAGAAAAATTCAATCATCCAAACAAAACGTCAGCACCATGCAAAGTTGTTGATTAAATGAGATATTATTTCATAAAAGTTAAATGGATAAAATAAAAATTAATGACCAAAATTTTGTACACTTGAAATGATTTATACACGTTGTATCGAAAAGTGAGAAAGTTTGACTAGTGAAAAAATGAACAACAGTTAGAAATAGGGAAAGGGAAATAAAATAAAATAAATGAAATAACATTTTGAAAAAATTTTTTTAAATTATTAATATGTAAACATTTGAACAAAAAAAAATATTCAGCATTGGTTTGTCAAAAGTAAAAAAACAAACCAAAGCTGTTTGAGGTAAAAATTGAATGATGGAAAAATTAGCAGCATAATATATTATTAACGGTATAACATTGCGTAATGTGAAATAACAAGGAAAAAGAATAATTGGCAAGCAAATTGTTACACTAAAGTTGTAAGTGTGCAATCAATGTGCCATCGTTGGAGGAGAACAATTTCTTGGAACTGAATTGTTCCAGTCCAACTGTTGGCAAAAGACAAAATTGTCAAGCAGATATTAAATTGAAAAAGGAACAACAAAATAAATACAAAGCTAGCCACACAATTGAACAACGCATAATAAAGCAGATACCAAAATCGATCACAGTCAACCTATATCATCACATCAACAACCAACTGGCTGTTAACAATTTCGTTAACATCAAGAAAGGTTCATTAAAATAATATCCTATATAAAACTATTTCTCTTATTTATTTATTTATATATTATCATATATTAAACTTGATTATTCTCAAAATACAAAAAGAAGAGCAATGTATAAAAATAAAATTTGTTCAAAGTATTAATAATGGACAAGCATTTTTTACGACATTGTAGAAATAACTAATTTTGCAAATGATCTTTCGCAAAATTACGAACAAAAAAAAAGATTCTGCCGTAATTACTGATGTTGAAGAATTAAATTATGAATGAACGTTGATTTAAATAAGAAAATGTATGTTTAATAAAAACATTTTTCAATTTGCCAGCTCAGAAAATGTTGGAACATTTTCAAAGAATTGTCATGTTTTCTCTTACCTCTCTTTGCTTGCTCTGAGATTGGCACGCCGTTTAGCTGCAGTGTTCACTTCTGTGTGGCAGTTTTTACTGTCGAATGGCATATTTGGCTTGTCATTTGCATGGTAAGAATTATCATGAACATCGGTGGAGTTGTAATTCACTCTTGAAACTGAGCTCGGACTTTGAGGTTCACCCAAGTGTTGTTCATCGTAATATTGATATTCAAATGATGACTGCTCTTCGGCATTCTTATTTGAGCTCGTTGCATAGTCTCGTTCATCTTCCAAAGACATCTACAACACGTTGAATAAGAGAAAATAATAATTTCGTGAAGATATTTAAAAAAAAATTTATTGATGCGCAGGCAAGGAAAAAAAAAACATTTTTCCCTACTCTGATTGAAGAAGGCTGTTCGGCGTTGTCGGTGGATTTGCAGCAGGTCCGAAGATGGCTACCAAACTGATGCGCTGAAGAATTGTTCAAATGCACAGGAAAGGAAATATCAGACGTATAATCGCTATCTTCAGATATCCCAGCTGTAAGAGTATGATAAAAAAATCTCACAAACAGACACTTCAAAGCGGATCAAAATTATTCTCCATTTCTAGTTGAAAAATACTATACTGGATACTAATCTATACTTTTGACAACAACCCGACAACTACAACTAATATCAGCAACTAAATAAGCTCTCTAGATCGAGATGCTTTTTCAATGTAAGCAATATGCTGCAAATTAACAACGATAAAATAAACTGACAAACAAGAACCAATAATAAAATCGCAGTTCGATAGTAATCGTCTGCAATAGATCAAAATATAAGGAACCATTTACTACTACTGAACAACAATTCTCTCTATCGGTAAATCATCCAATACTTATGAAATGAAAAAACAAAGAAAACAATAAAAAAAACAAATAAATCCATTTTTCAATTTAACTGTCAAGAAAAGAACTACGATATTCTCAATTCAACTGACAAATGATTCAGGGTGAAATTTATTAAAATTTCTTCATTCAATAAATACTGTCCTTTAAATACTAAATTGGTAAATTGTAAATTCTTGTATACTTTTTGCTTTTTTAATCTGATGCAAAATAATGTCAAATGAAGTTTTATGTGAAAAATAATTTTCAACAAAATACGCTAAATTGCACCATAATTTATTTCCCGCAAATAATAATTCACACTCTTCTTATAAACTATTATATTATTATTGCTGTTGTGAGAAAAAAATAATAATAAATTCAAACTCTTACATCGATTAAATTGAGCTCGTTTCATTTGCAGCTGTGCAGTGGAAATCTGAAAATAAAAAAAACATTAAATTCTAAAAACAAAATGTAATATAATAAAAGCATCAAAAAACACCAACATTCAAATGCTCTAATGCTACCATTGTTCAGTTGTATTAAAAAAATAATGTACTGTCATACAGTAAGACTTGAAATTAAAAAAAATTTTTAAGTGCAAATAACAGTCAGAAAATAACAGAACTTTGAAATGATAAAAATTAATCATCAAAAGGTAATATTTCACTGGAGAAATGAATGTTCATCATATCAATGTTTACAATCACTGCCAGTAGCAAGTAATTAATAAAATTGGAAAGTAAAAATGAAAATTATTAACTAACCGTTCTCCGAATTCGACAGTTCATAATTTGGTAATTTTGATAAATAACGGCCTCGTGATAATAGCAAAATTGAATAACAGCATGAATATAAGAAAATAAATGTTTTTAAAAATTAAATCGAATTAAAAGTAATTGTGCAGAAATATTTCCCGATCTTTTTCCTATATCATTGTAAATAATTCTGAAATTTCAGTTTCCAAGTCTGAAATCTTTCTGAATACTTGTTGTTGAAAACGCACCTTCACTGGTTATAAATTATCCATTATATGAATAATTTAATTTTTTACATATTTATATAAGAAATCAAAATATATGTACCCACCTGATTCATTTTCATGCATATTTTACAAGTCATTGACAATGATGCAAACAATAGCTTTTTCAAAGACCAATAACAAGTCGATAGAGAAAAATATTGCAGACCAAAAGAAAAACAAGTAATGAAACTGAATGGTCTAGCAATTGAATTTATAAATATAGGAGAAAATTTACTTAGTTTTAGACATTATCTTGAAAAAAGATCACCGACTTGATTCACGAGACGTGATTTATACGACTTTTAACAATTATAATTCACTGTTCAACTTAAATAAATTTAAAATTACAAATTAAATTTATTTTGTAACAACGCACAAAAACAATCAATGCTATTATGAAATTATTCAAATCACGGCTATTCCTGATAAGTTAACCATGCAAATAATCAATTCATTAATCAAGCAAAAATAAATAAATAGCATACCTCTTCGTCCATGCGATTTAAAGCTTCTAATTTTTGTTGCAGTATCTGAGCTTCTTCATCGTTGAACTCTCAAATTGAATTGAATTGAATTATTTACAAATTTAAAATGATAAAAATGCTAGAAAATCATAATAATAATTATTATTATTACCTAAAGGAAGTTCAAAACGAACATCGGCAAGCAATAAATGTGAAGTTTGTCCTCGATGACCGACAACTTCACCATTTTTCGTTTCTACCTCAGAGAACAACTGCAACCATTTTCCAGAACCAGCCTATAATAAATTTATTAATTGAAACAAAAATCCCCAAAATTTATCAATTCATTCATCGACAAACTTCTATGAATTTTTCCAAATACACTATTCATACAATCAAATAAAACAATATTCAATCTCTGTACATTTGAAGAAAAAAAATATTGATATTTTTACATTTCTTTTATACTGACTTAATTCATTTATTTATTAATTAAAATTATTGCTTTAAATTTTCAAATGTCACGTCAGACAAAAAAAATAAAATCCAATTTTGTACTGACAGTGAAATTATAATATCAATAAAAGTCACAATACAGTATAACTGATTAGCAAAAACCAAAAACAGAAACATATTCGCTGAACAGATTCAACAATGAATACAAGTTATTGCATTTTTTTTCAATCAAAATTCAAGATGTTTCACCTCAGTTACACTTCGTTAAAGTTACAGTATCAGTCGAGTAGGTTATTTCATTTTTATGAGACTAATAAATAAAGCAGAATATAATTTATTCTTCAAATTTCCTCAAAATTGAACTTTTAATATTATCAAGGTTAATAATATATAAGTATTAGAATTATTTCAAATTGCTACATGCTCAACTGAATCGCAGTGGACGAAAATTACAACAATCAAAGCAGATTTATTTGAGTAAAAAAAATGCAAAATCTGTTTAAACAAAATTATTCTCTCCGTTTCTCAGTAATTATAGTCAATTGTATTATTGATTCAGATTAGTGAACAAAATTAAAATTGAAGATACAAAATAATCAATAATCGTTCTTACATTTTATTGTAATGCGAAACCAATTTTTAAAGCTATTATTAAATTAGTTATTCACAAAAAAAAACTGTGAGATAAATGTTAATTGTTTAGTTTTATAAATAAAATAACTTACACAGTTTTAAAATGGAATATTTAAAATTTTACTGCTAAATTGCATTTTTGTGTTTGAAAAATCAAAAACAGTTAGTATACAGAAATTGTCAATCCAAAAATAGTTACAAGTAATTTTTATCATGCCATTGTATTTTATTAAATTTCAAAAATAAAAAACTCATACCACGTTCGAATAATGCACTGACGTTAGTGGCATAAAATACACGCCCATCAGTTTATCCCACAAAACACCTTGACTCCATAATTCAAAGATCAGTCCAAGATCTAACCTTTCTGTTTCACTGAAAATATTATTATTATTATTATTATTATTATTATTGTGACTGAAAATATATTCACAATGTGCAGAACAAAAATGAAAAATAATTTACAATATAAACTCTTGTTCCCAACAAGGTTCGCTTCCTTTTACTGCTACCGTAGTCGATTTGACATTCTGCAACTTCAACGTTACATATGAATGTACTTCATCTAGAAAATTCAATTCAAAAATCATGAAAATAAAAAAAAACATATCATAAACAAGATTTATTTTCATTTTCGCTATTCATATATTTTTTAAAGTAATCAATCGACCAGTACAATTGAAAATTTAATTTTACAAATTCCTGAATACATTTACATGAAAAATGAACAAAAATAAAAATGCGAACTATTTGTTGTTTCATAATCAACTCTATTTATTTAAATATTTAAGTTAAACTGCATTATTGCCATTGCTTCTATTTATTTTAAGTTTCAAAAATAAATAACTAAAGTTTTTGAAACAAAGTTACAGTAAGCAAACGTAATTTTTCTTCTGTTCTGTACAAATGAAATAATACAGAGTTGTGAATTTTTAAACCACAACGTAATTGCAATACTATTGGTGCAGTCGCATGCAAAAAATGAATTATTCATTTTAATTATACTTAACCAAAATTTGATTAAAAAAATAATTTAAATTTTATTTTATTTTATTTGATGGGAAATAATGAAACAGTCACTTTCAACTGTAAATAAACAGTTTAATTGTATTAGAATATAACGTTTTCTAACTTCAACCCTGAACACTGAATCAATTAAAAATAATAACATAAAGTAAAAAAGAAAACAAAAAAATTTTAATCAATAAACAACTAAAGCGTTGGCGATGTGTATTCTTTAATCCAAAGGTTGATTACAAGCCATTGAGCATAATTTCATGCTTCCAACAAAGATAAGCTGAAATCATAGCACAATGATGATAAACGTTGCCAACGAACAATTAACAGCTATTAAATGACGCGCTCACTTTCGGCGTTCAGTTCCATCTTTTGTTGAACGTAAAATAAGCGAAAGAGATTCCCCTGACAGGGTGAAATTATGAACAAATTTTCATTTCCCAGTTCGACTTCAAACAATAAACGTTTAATAATTGAAAAATTGATTCATCTCCAAAAGCGCGCATCAAGCAAAAATCACGCGAGCAAAAGATTAGCTGCAAAACGAATTATTTCACTTAGTTATATATATATAATGGGCATTTCGTGGCGGCAACAAGTGAAATTTAATTTTTGCATCAAATTCATGGGCATCGTATAACATTAACTCTAACAATAACACTGATGCATGTTGCAACTAGCGGAAGCATCTTTTTAAGCTAATCCTGAACTCCAGCATAGGAAGTCAAAAAGAGAGAATAACAATAACGAAAAATCAAAAGTCAGTCATAATCAATTTCATAGATGAATCAATTATTATTAATCAAAATGATGTGACAACTCAACCAATCAATTATACAAATTTCTTTATAAATTTCAACACTTACAATAACAATTTATTTATTAACAAAAAAAAAACAATTTTTACTTACCATTTACACCATGCAGTCGTGCTTTCTTCACTAAAATTAGAAAAAAAGCAAATTAGTTTAAAAACAATGGCAAATTATTTTCAAAAAAAAGGAAAATTGGACAATCGATCTGCTTACAAAATTCATGCTCACAAACGCAGTAGGCAAATATATGGACACTTTGAATTTGAAAATATTCAAAGTTAAATTTTTAAATCAAAAATCATTCCAACTCATCCGCAATAAAACAATACATCGCTGAATTTTCTGCTTAAATATTATTGTCATAAACTTTACCAACAGATTAACTTATTACTGTACTGCACGATATTAAAAGAATGACGAAAATCATAATTACAGTTTCCAATAAACAGATGTTTAACATTAATAAATTGTATTACGGTTAATATTTAATAAATAAATAAATAATAATTCATTGTGCATTCTACTTTTTGCGTTTATTCAATCATTTGAAAACCATCAATCAAATATGCAATGTTCCATGAATTTACTTTTACTTCAATCTCATCGTTATAAAAAATGCAAACTGTTATTTGGAAGAAATTTCGTTTTAATATTTTATATATTTATTCATTGTGTAAAATAAAATGAAATGATCAATTATCAAAACTTATTGATTAATAATAACAACAAACTATCAACACTGGCAAGATAATGATAAATCAAATAATGAATAGTAAGATTGAAAGGACACTTGTGAATATTTTGAAATGAATGATTTAATAATAAAATGGAAGAAAAGAAAATATTAATAAATCTTGTCGTTTCTAAATAAAAAATGACATTTATAAAAAAGAAAGGAAGAAAATTCTCCTTTTTTCATAAAGTTCAATTCATTCATTGTGGAAATATATTTTCCTTATGGAAGGGACATAAAATTTGCATTTTTGTAACAGTCATTCCCACTACAGTATGATAAAGAAGAAAAGAAAGTTTTTTGATTAAATTTAAAAATAAAAAAGGAGAATATTATCGAAGTTTGAAACACCTTTATCTAATTTTAGATCTTTAAATTTTATAGTAAATGAAATTTTTTCAAATAAATGTGCGCAAGCGTATTTTCTTTATGAAAAATAAATTTCGCACCAGCAAATCAAAATCACTTTTCATGCAATGAAATTGAATGGGCCTTTTGAGATGCTAAACAGCCGATTTCAATAAAATATTGTCCATCAATGAACAGCTTATAGAATAAACAAATCGAATGCAATGACGTCATGAAGCTAATTGCACCACTGCCGCGTAAAGCTGAGCTAACAATAAAGCTGACGTCGTGTACCTTACCGCCGCCGCGGCCGCCCACTGTAGCGCATGTTGAATAAAGAATAAATAAAAATTTCAAGTCAAAAATAATACAATATGAAATGTTTTTCGATCAACGTGTTGCTATTTTAACACCTTCAATAACAATTCAAACAACAATTAAATGTGCAAATGATTACACTGAGCATAATTACAAAGCAAAATTGCCATCAGTACAAAAGTCAGTGAAAAAATAAATAATATTTAAATAAATAAAGTAGTTTAAATGAGAATTTAATATAAATTCAACAAAGCATGACTGAACGATGCAAAAAATGACGTCAATAATAAAATTTCCAATAAAGAATAACCGTGTTCAGTAAACTTATTACTATTTGAAGAATTAAAATTAGCATCAAAAATGGTTTAATAAAAGTAAACTGGTTTGTTTTCTTTTAATGAAATTTATTTATTGAAAAATAATTTTTATTGTATGCTTTGGTAATTTATTTATTTAACAAAGTGAAACGAGCAGACGACGTTTAGCCGCTTTAATTCGATCAATTAAACTACTTGTCAGGAGCAAAGAAAATTCTGATTAAATACGCTTCATATTTCATTGTCAATTAAAAGTATCTTTCTGTTCAAATTGACAAAATATGTATAAAATTAAAAACCTCAATAATAATAATAATAACTTGATAATAGAAAATTATACATACAGTATCCACATATACATGCATATAAGAATAGATAAATGAAAAAAAAAATTCCAATTTGAAAACAATCACGAAATGATTTAAACAAAAAAAAGGAAAAAAAATGAAATAATAATTATTGTATCCATACCTCGAATGTAACAGAGAATCAATGTGGCGAAATTTTCATCAGATATAGATTTCATTTTGAAAATTTCGCAGTGTTGTCTTGCTGAACAGATGAACAGCAAAAGTAAGCAAAGTATAAAGCATGCTAGCAAAGTTAATGTCAAAAGCGCCACCTGTCACCTTTTGTCATGTTAAATAGGTAACATTTGCAAAAGGATCAATGTGACTGACAAAACGGCTAACAAAAGCTTGGTGTCGTTGTGTGATGAAAAATAAAAATGAATCAACCAATCTCAGCAGTAATAATTGTAAAAAGAGAATGAAATTAATAATAATAAATGAATGAATAAATAAATAAATAAATAAATAAATGTTCAAGGAGAAAATGATCAAGTTGGTTGTGCAGAAATCAGCCAACCTAAAGTCGAAATTATCGATTGAAGTTGGGATGGCTTATATAACGTAATAAAAGCTGCCTAAAGCAACCAGCACAAGTCGGAAGTGAGCAAATTGGCAAACCAGCCACTTGCCGTTGGAAAAATGAAAATTGGACAATTTAATTAAAAGAAGCTCAAACAAAATGCCCAAACGTTTGTCACAACAAATCTTCGATTTCAAGCAAAATTTTCGCATTTTAAACTGCAGAATGAGATTTCCAATTTCCAACTCACCACACTCACTGGCACCCTTGCATCAAGCTACAGTTGCCCACTTCCAGCGTTCCTGCCCCTCGGACAACAAGCAAACAAGAAAAAACAAAATACATAAGTTCAAAAAATGCAAATAGCAAATCAATAAAACACTTGCATAAACAAATATTTTTCATTCATAAAATTCAATATACAAATATATACGTGTATATATATATATATATATATATACAGATGTATGTGATAGAGGACACTATTTTTAATTCAAAAATACTTAAAAAAACATTGAATTAATTCAATTGCAAATATTAATTTGAATTAAAATTTAATAATTGAATGTTCCAAATAAAGAATTCAAATTGTACAATGAAAACTTATTATAAGTAACAAAGATTAAAGTTAAATGCTAACATGTGTACATCGGATGACAGATATTTGTAACACCGCCATCACTTTTCAGTATGAAATAATTTAATTTGATTGTGCATAAAAATCAATAAAAAATAAGAGTGAAATCAGTTACTTGAGAAATTGAATTACGCTTGTGTTTTAAAAATTCACTCACATGTCAAAAAATGATTATGAAGCACTGCAAAAAGAATGAAAAAGTAGCTTAAGAAGCATAATGTTGTCATTATTGTTATTACAAAAGTCAATGAAGTGTTCAATGATAAAAATATAATTGAAAACTAAAATTATTTAATATTGCGAAAAGAAAAGGAAAATATATTATGATTTAAGATAAATGAAACAATTCAAAATTAGAACATTTGCATTGCTATTCGTTTTAAAATAATCATTTTGAAAATCATCTTTCGTGTAAATATTATTTCAATATGTGACATGTATGAGGAAGCAAATTTTTGCATCTCACTTAAATTATCACTCAACTCTGTTTAGATATTCATTTATAAAACTAAGTAAAACAACATCGCTATTGCACAATTCAAATACAGTATTACAGAATATATGCAAGTCTGAGAAAAATTAAGAAAAAAAATAATTACAGTGTTGCAGCAAAATAATATGGGAGCAATTTTTAGAAATAATTTCAATCAAATTTGAATATTTTAAATAAATTATAAAAATATTAAATGAAAATTTTAAACTTTATACAACTTTTACAAACATCAACAATCTTTAAAAAGACCCAAAATGTCATGGAAGAAAATCAATTATCACTGAATTAAAAAGGATTACATATAATTAAAACGTATAGATTTTTCAAAAATTTTGTACAGAAGAAAAGACAAAAAAACGAAAAGTACATCGCTGTAATTGCCCAACGTGCAATTACTTTTAATGATTATTCATTAAACATTAAAGAAACGATATAACATTTTGATAATTTAAAATGATACAAAAAGTGATTAATTATTTCTTATTAATTCATAACATTAATTCAAAATTTCAATCAACAAATACAATATATTAAAAGATTGAAGAAACTTGTCAATTTTCATATTACAAAAAATAAGTAATAGTAAAAATAATCAATAAATTAATTTTCTGCTTGATAAATAATGAATGTGAATTTTATGCTGAATTGCAATTCGCGGAGAATCGCCATTTTTCAAAATAAAAATAATGTAAATAAATTTGAACATCATCATCACCATATTAATACAGTTATACTTTTGAAATTAAACTATAAGCAATTACCATTGCTTACAGTGTTATTTTTCATAGCATAAATTTGAAATTGAATTCAATTTTAATAAATCAAAATGTGAAATATTGGAAAACTGATAACAAAATATAAGAATTAAAAATTGCTTTACAACTACAGAATGTGAATGTGAAAATTTTGTTGACATTGAACTTGAAAATTTAGCTTATCGAAACGTTTTAACTATTTCCAACGAGTTAATGAATATTTATTTGATGTACTATTTCTATTATTGAAAGTAGTGTCGGCAAAGAAGAAAACACTGAAAATTGAGCCTTCACTATAATATTTTTCTGATAACTGATATTCAATAGTCAATTTAAAAAGCTATTTAACGTGTCCAATAAATTGAGATGATTTCCAAGAAGAGTTTTTTATTTTATTGCAGAAAAATCTTTTTTCTCCAGTAATGTGAATCGTAAATGTGTCGACTAGTTATCAATGTTGAAATTTAAACGTCTATATCATGTTTATTTGCTAAAGTAACACTATACGCATAGACTGTATCAAGAAATGATGAGATACTAAAAAACCAATCAAAGATGTTAGCATATCCTGTTAAATAAGTGGTATTTCTTTTCATCTTTATGCCATCTCTTAAACAAATTTCCCAAATGCATCGTTTCTGTGAAAGCATTGCTTCATTGGTCGAAGATACGCTTTAGCTTGAGCCGTAGAATATAATATCATCACCAGCAACAATTTAACAAATAACGAAGTTTCAGTTTTAGGCAGGCAATTTGCAGAAAACGGCATTGAAAACTTCCATCAGCATTTCAATAATTCAAAGAAACAATTTATCCAAGTACATCAATGCTTTGCTCTTCGTTGCTCAAGAATGTTAATCAAAAATCATACTTTAAAGTGTTTTCATTACAGTCAAATGTTATATTGGTAAATTAAGCAGAGCAGGCCATAATCTTGATGTTGAAAATGAAGCGCACCGTGAATTTATTTACTTGAAGTGCGGTAATTTGGAAACAATTTCATTTTTATTCACTTCTGCAATGCAATTGTCAGTTTCGTACTGTTTTTTTTTTTGAACTTCATCTCGTCATGTTTTTGCTTTTTTACATACATTTCTTCAACTCTTATATTGAATATATTGATCAATGAACAACAGTTTATTTTATCAAAAATAAGAAATTTTCATTATCTTGAAACAAAGAGAAAAAAACACTATCATTAAACGATGTTCGGGATACTGTACCAAATTTCAAAACAAATATCATATTCAAACGTCGTGATGAAAATTACTGCTTAACATATAAAATAAACAACGTATAAGTGATTGTTTAATTATTGTTAATAGTTATGAAATGATAGAATAAATGTAAAAATCAAAGAAAAATAAGTGCAACACTAAAGTACATTATAGTCATATAACAGAAGATTGTATTTAGATTTCAATTTGTTCGGTAATAAATAATAGATCTGATTTGGATGTAGAAATGACTCATATGTTTATAATGAATACAGAATAAAACACTGATAAGCTTTTGCTTTGAACAGTTGAAAAATCATACAATGAAACTGGATTAAAGCTAACAAAAGCAAATTCACATTGCTGCGCTGCAAATTCAGATACGTGAATCAACAAAACTGCGTATTAATATTATTGTGTCAATAAGAAATTATCTTCTTTTTTGTAACATTAAAAATTACCTCCCACTGTAAGTAAATTTTGTTTAAACAGCTTCCAAATTATTTAAAATATTTGCATTTCTGTGCAACCAATTTTGCTCATTTTTAAATGCACAATTTTTTTTTCCATTTCAACTTGCTTTTTCAATATGTACCAATTTATGAATGCAATGCTAATGCGCTGAGAAACTGTGTTCATCTGAACATTCAACATAAAACTTAATATAAACAAATTACTAACAATAAATGATAAGATTTTCCTCTATATGGATAAATTTTAAAATTAAAAGTGATCATAATAATGTTCAAACAGAACGTTCAACTAAACAAAAAAAAAGTCAAAGTTCATAAATGGCAAAACTTTATTCAATGAAACGAACACAAAATGCAAGCAAAGAACAATTTCCAAAAAGTAACAATACAATCGACCAAATAAGATGAAATGAACGATAGAAGCAGCATTAACGACAATTTAAAGTACAACAAAAGAAACAATAAAACTTAAAAGAATAATAAAGTAAAAGAAAAAATCAATCACAACACAACGACCGACCAAACGTTTCCACATCTGCAACAAAACAAATAACGTATCATAATCACATCATACAAACAAGTCAACAAACAAACCGCCCAACACAACAGCCCTAAATGAAAATTCCGCGTAAATGAATCCCATAATTGAAAAATTTCCCAGCCTTCAATTCCGCTTCTTCAAAATTCTTCTCAATAGTAAATATTCTCATAATAATAATTGATCAATTCAAATTTACAAGCATGCTTCCAGTATTTCAGTCAACTGAACAAGCTAACAATAAATTAAAACTCTTTATAAAATAAATTTTGCAATTTTATTTGAAAATAAATAAATCTGTCTCAAAAGCAAACAAACGCGTCATGCTGAAAAGAAGAAATTAAAATTTAACACTGAATTCGCTAATTAAATTTTGAAAAAATCTATAAATTGTCATATTGCACTGCAGAAAATCAAAGCTAAGTCGACCAAACTGAAATTTTAAAATTCCCGAAGGAAAGATACATAAAGCATCATCGAGCATTAAAAGCGCGTCATTGCGCAGCGGTTTATTGAACACATTGCTTGCATAGTGAAGCAATTTTAACCAACGCCCACATTTTGTTCTTTCAAATGGTTGAATTTAAAAATGAAGAAAAAAAAAATAGCAGACGCTTTCACAAAAGTTAAATACTCGCTCTATTGTTGCAAGAAGAAAGCGACGTAAACAATCACGCTTGTGAAGGCGGATCAGCAATTGAAATATGCTAATTTCATTATTGGTGATAAGCCCATATATTGATCTGCATAATGCAGACTTTTGAGCAGCTGCAGAAAAGGAGAAGCTCGCAAATCGATACAGTGTGAGACTGTCTCGATGCATTCTAGTCAATAGAACAAGAGAGTGCAATTAAGCTACCTGTCGAAATAACATATTATCTACCAGCAGGTTGCACAGCTTTCATTAAATCAAAGTTTTGCCAATTTTCAGTTTCAAAATCTTAAATTCAATATGTAGAAGAAAATTCAAATCCTTTACACCTAATCTAAGATTATCAGGATTAACACTACAGTGAAATAAATAACAAAATCATAAACAAACACTGTTCAAATTGAATAATCTTCAGGTACTAATAATAAATGACAATGCAAAAATCAGTTTCTTATAAATATTTCAAAAAAAAAAGAAATTAATCACATCAGACAGACAAAATTAGCGCCAACAGAACTGAAACTACCTTTCGCATCAAAACACAACTCAAACATCATATGCTTACCACAAATGCACAAAAGGGACATCTCTTGAGTGAGCAGCAGTCAGGAAGCAGCCAGCTGCCCGATCAGAATGGACCACACGCTACACATGTGTAGGTCAGGTCTTAATCAACATGCAGCATGGATCTTCAGCAGGGAAACCTATGCACTTTACAGTATCCACTACAATAAAAAAATTCAGGTTTTATTTAATAATTATGCAAAATTAATTATAAATTTATAACAGTTTGTGAAATATTATGCAAATTTACATGAATATTGGATTAGCATTCTATAATATTTGAACTCAAACATTTAATATTAAGCTTTTAACTGCCTTGTGTAACTTTTATGCAGTATAAAATGCAGAAAATATACAAATTTGATATGAAATAGGCAGAAATGCAGTTGCAGAGAAATGATACATATGTGAAATAATTTTACATAAACACGAAATTAGCAAGATAATTTTAAAAATGCAACATATATTCTTCAAAAAGAGAATATTACAAACATACTTTCAATTATTCTTAAAAGATAATCAATAACAATTTGATGACTATCAGCTGCTCTAGCTACAACAAAACAGTTTACAAAGACAACTGAAACATTAAATGCTTGTTTTCCATAATACACTGTTAGGCATATTATTTTACATATAGTAAGTGTTGATACCTAGCTGTATTAAAAATTTTCATATCAATTAGCTCATTCATTGAGCATTGCATGCTTTATTATCAGCAAAGTTGAATAATAATGCTTTTTTTTAATTTTTAGATTAAATCATAAATAAATAAACACATGTAAATTCAATCAAAGTAACTACATGAGAATGAATTTATTCCTCGGCATGAAATCGGTTAAGATGTCAGCTGTGTTATGAAATTAGTTATTGTCAATTTTAAAGATTCTGTAATATGTGGGAAATTGATAATTAAATAAATAATGGTAGCATAAATGAAGATACTCAGTTTATAATGATATTTGTACACTTTTATTATATTATTATGTAACAGATTAAAAAATGTTTTAATGTAATGAAACAAAACTGAACAAACAGATAATTTGTAATTAAAACCTCTTATGCTTTTCAGTTTCATGATGATATTTCAGTTTTATGATTTTTATTATCATATAAATAAAATATTTAAAAAAAAAATAAGATAGAAAAATATGAAATAAAATTTGATTGAAAATTTACATAATAATTTAAAAATTATTTGTGGTAGAATTATTTGACGTGAAGCCAGTTGTTAAAACATCCAAAATCATATGGACATGCAGCATAAGAATTACTAGTTGCCCAAATTCCGTTGCAGAGAAAACGAAATTCATGCCGTCCAAGCGGTATATCAATTTTCAAAGACCACTTTCCAACTTCACTCTTGTTCATTAGCAAAGCACACTCCCAGTTAAAGCATCTGCA
The DNA here is from genome assembly GCA_001447755.1 of Trichinella papuae. Lineage (NCBI taxonomy): Eukaryota > Metazoa > Nematoda > Enoplea > Trichinellida > Trichinellidae > Trichinella > Trichinella papuae. Next base: position 51,891 of record JYDO01000092.1, read on the forward strand.
GGTCAAATAAACCTGACGAGCAGTGTCGGTGTAAAATTCAAACAAAACAGTTTTCCACTGATTGCACTTCGTTGGTTTACACAAGCTTTGCACAGTTCGTTGGTAAATCTTTGTTTTCTATTCTGAGAATTTGTTTCCACTATATCAGGTTGTGCATTTCTTCTAAAACAAAAACATATATTAATTTATAAATAAATAAATGAATAAATCAATTTTACTGATTATCCGTTTCAAAGACTGCTATTTTCGTTTTCAGCTCATTGTTCTGACGATAGTTACTTATTTAAAAAAAATAAGCAATTTTAATAATATAGATATGTAGGAAATGTTCTCAAAATGTAGTAGTGGATGGACTTTCGAAATGTAATAAAGCATCAAGTGCGAAGTTTAAGCACTGTGGATTGTACCTATGTGCTTGGGCCTCATTTTGCCTTTTGATTAATCAACTTGATTAGCCCCTCGCTAATCACGAGGCAATAGCAAATAAATGTACACGCACACAAACTGAATTTTGAATTGTGTAAGCAATAATCAGCTATTCGTGGGCATTACGGAAATAGCAAGCAACAGAACATCTATTATCAATTTTGTTTGCAAACGTTAATTCACTCCTATGCAAAAGCCTCCAACAGATGCTGACTGTCCATCCCATCTACCGTATCCTAAAGTCAAGTTGCAATATTCATTGCTGACTTTCATGCGTTACTGTCTGAAACTAAGAAAAGTAATAACCAATTATTCAGATGTGGGTTCCAAAATAATTACTTAAGAATGTATACTCTGAATTTAGAACATTGCTGATTAATGCTGCGGTAGTGGAATATAAATAGTCAATATGAAGCAATTTTACCACGCTAATTCTTAATCCTACGATTAACACTTGTTATACGTTGTTTATCTGAACATTTTATTTAATTCCCAGGGCAGAATAACAGACTCACCAAACGAAAAACAACCGATGACATTAGCCACATAACTGTGCATCAATTCGATTCGCATTCACCGCAACATATCTAGCATATTTATCGACAAAAAAGTAAAAAAAAAGAAAATTGCATATCTGGCAAGCGAGAAAATTGTTTAACAAAAAAACGACTCCAGAAAAGTAAAAGTATATATCAAAATATAATTGTAAAAATAATTACCTGGCCTGAAAAAATTTCACTGCCACCAGCCGTTTTCGTTTGTGCATTGCAGCTGGTCAAGCTGGACATTTTTCTTCCACGAGCTTCCAAAACCACGTCGTCGTCTTGCAATGCATAATAATCATAATCGCGTAATATTATATTTTAAAAAATTAATAAGATTGTACAAATCAGCACAGATCAGCATCAGCAGCGAAAGAGAGAGAACCACTGAATATCGCACAGAAAAAGCCCAGACAGAAGAATGGCGAAAGCAGATTTGATGGTGGAAGCAGAAATCAGAATTGACCAATCAAATTGCTCATTAAGCTTGTGAGCTCTGAACAGTGATCCTTTGTCTAAATGCACTGTTGAAAATGTTGATGATGTTTACAACCATTTTTTAAGCACAGATTATAAAATAAGTAATACATTAATATATTTTATTTACATTTAGTTATTAATATTTTAAAGTGCACTTGTAATAATTTAAAAATTTTATTTAACTAACGCCTGATTTTCTACAGTATGATTTCTTTGTTACAAAATAGTATTGTTATAATATTTTTTGTCATAATATAATCTTATGATATTGTAATCGTTGTTGAAATTATTGTGCTTATTTTCAGTTTTAAGGGTATTTTTTTCTATTACGTCGGTTATTATTCTATTTTTTTAAGTGTTACGTTTAACACGATTCTGAATCTGTACTTCCTGACCAGTTGACTGTATAGATTAGTTATTTGCTTATTTTTATTTGACCTGATCGGTAATTTGTCGATAATTTCAACCATTTTTTTTAGAAATCAAGAAGAAAAAAGCTAATGCCATGTTTTTCTGATGAAGACCAGATGGAAGACGAAACGACCTTCTTATGTGGTTTAAAAAAAATTCCTCGTTATGGTACAACTTCTGTTCCACCAAATCGTGCGGTTATTAAAGTTATCGAATATAAAGTTACACCGCAAGATACGCTTCCTGGCATTGCTTTGAAATTTAACAGCAGCGTGAGTTTAGCAATTGTGCTATTTATTTATTTAGTTATTTTTATGTTATTCTTTGATGCATATTTGCATTTATTTATTTAATTTTCATTACATTTCCTTTAACTTTATGAAATATTGATATGAATTTGATATCAAGATGATCATGAACAACATCGAGCAGATGATTGTTTTATGAAAACAATATTGCTGTACCTTGTATATGCGGAGAAAAATTGTGCATTATTAATATTTTTTGCTTATAAGCGTTGTGTAGTTGATTTTAATTACCATGTTGTTTTTCAGTTTTATTACGTTAGCAGTATTGCCATTCTTGCTGTTGTAAATATTGATCGTAATTTTATCATGTGCTGAAATAAGTGTATGTTTTCAATGGATATTTATTGATTTTTTTCAGGTTTCATGCGGTATTAGCGTCAATAATGTTCTCTTTGAAACCTTTATATATACTTTTAAAATATTACAGCAAAACTGTTGATTAGCAAAAAGCAGAGATTTCCGCTTCAAGCAGAGTTTTCTCGTTTTGTGCTTTTTACTTTGCTGAGATGTGGTTTAATTCAAAAACTGAAAATGATTCCAAATTATTTTTTTTGTATTTAGCAGGGATATTTTGCTTGCAGGTTGCGGAAATAAAGCGTTTGAATCGTCTGTGGTCACAAGAAAGCTTTTTCCTCCGTGAAACGCTCAGCATTCCGTTGTTCAGTCAGTCAAGCGATGAATCGACAGCAGTGATATCGAAGGATAAACAAGCTGCTAAGCAGACGGTCGATCAGAGCTTTGAGAATGGTGAATTGGAAGATTTATCGAAAATTTCAGTGGATGATTTTTTTAATAAAATTGATCGAACAATTCAGCACAGCGCCATGAACGTTCGTCGTATTGAAGCAAAATCTTCGTAATATAAAACAAAAAACATACAATTATTTCTTTCTTTATTTTTTTCGTTTTTTATATTATTTTTAGTATAGATACAATTGAAAGAGGAGAATCTGCTGAAAAAGAAGAGAAAAGACGTTTTGGTAATTTCGTTTCGATGAAAAAATCGAAAAGCAATTATCAGTCTACTGATCTCTGAAATTTGATGCGATTTTTTTGTGAATCATTTATTGTACGGTGTTTTTTTTGTTGGTATGTTTATTATATGAAATAAATTTATTTGTATTTTTATACATTATTGTATTCGTTTGAAAACAACACTGAATTCATAACAGATGTGCGCTGTTAGCAAATTATCCAAAAAGCGTAAAGAATAATTTGAAAAAAAAACAAGGAAATTGAATAAACAATTGCAAACTGTGAATATGATTCATTTATAGTTATTGAGAGCAAAATTTTAGCAATGAAATGAATCATTTATTTTCAATCAAATTCAAATTGTACATGCATTTATAATAGTGTTACTGTAACTTAAGCTCATTGATTGCTTCATTTTCTATTTACACTAAGTAAAGCAGGAAACGCGGCTGAATTATTTCAATTTTCTGATTTAATAATTTCGATTTCTTTTATTATTTCAAATTTTTTTTTAGATTGAAAGTTCAAAAAATGCATTACTTGCTGATATTTTTTTAAAACAGGCTGCCATTAAAATTCTTTTTTATTTCGCAATTTTAAAAGATGGTGTTTGCTAACTCTATTTGTGCAATTTCAGTTATTATATAACTCATTGCTTCTTTAGTTTTTTCATCATATAAAACATGCTACCAGTTACATGTCAGTCTGACGATATTGAGGATGTCTCTGATTTTCTTGCTCCACGTGAACGAAAAGACGTTAAGTTAAACAATGATTATAAAAAATATTTATGGCCCGGGAAATCATGTGCTGATAGTTTTATTCCTGGTATGTGTATTTCATTATTATTATTATTATTATTATTATTATATTCATGCCATGCACAATATCACAAACTAACAAAACTAACTTTGGTAATACTAATTTGTGTAAAATATAAAGTTGAAAATTGTAAGTTTTGTGTTTAAATTGTTTGGAATATCACAACTGTCACTGTTATACTTTGTTTAGGTGCCTATTCAGTATACGTAAAGACATGGGGTTGTACGCATAACAGCAGTGATTCGGAATATATGGCTGGTTTGATAAGTAGTGCTGGTTATGGAATTGTCGGTCTGTACTTATGAACATAAAATCATATGTGTATTCTTTTTATTCATTTTTATTTAGATGATCCTTCAATGGCAGATATATGGTTGTTAAATAGTTGTACAGTTAAGACGCCTTCAGAGCAACATGTGCAAAATGAATTAGAAAAAGCGAAAGGGCTGAACAAGCCGGTAATAGTGTCCGGCTGTGTACCGCAAGCGGAACCTTCGATTCCTTGGCTTCAAGTGAATTCAGGTTTTATGAATTAAAAAAAAAAATTTAATTCCTGTTTTAATATTTAAGGGTGTATCTTTGGTGGGAATTCAACAAATAGACCGTATAGTAGAGGTGGTTGAAGAAACGTTGAAAGGGAACACAGTTCAACTGCTCAACTATAGAAAAGTTAAAGGGAAACGAACCGCTGGTGCACGATTGGATTTACCAAAAGTTCGTCGAAATCCACTTGTTGAAATTATAGCAATCAATACTGGGTTTGAAATTCAATTTGAAAAGTTCTGAAACTAGAAATTGTGAATAAAAATTTGTTTAGCTGTTTAAACAATTGCACGTATTGTAAAACGAAAAAAGCTCGCGGCAATTTGGCAAGCTATTCAATTGAAGAGATAGTTGACCGAGCTGAGAGTTGCATTAATGGTAGGTGAAAATATTCATTCTACATCTGCACAACAATTTCAATTTCAATATTTAGAAGGAGTCAAAGAAATTTGGCTTACCTCTGAAGATCTGGGCGCTTACGGTCGCGACATTGATTGCACATTGCCTGAACTGTTGAAAGCACTGACAGCAAAACTTCCCGATGGAGTAATGCTACGCTTGGGCATGACCAATCCGCCGTATATCTTGGATTATTTAGAAGTGAATGTGTTTTATTGGTTATGAATTGAAATTTTTTTTTAATCCCTATTTCTGCTCAGGAAATTGGAGAAATCCTCAATCATCCTTGTGTATATTCTTTTCTTCACATTCCTGTTCAATCTGGTAGCGATGCTGTGCTCCAAGACATGCGAAGAGAGTACAACGTCAATGATTTTTGTGCTGTTGTTGAATTCATGCAAAAAAAGTAAATCTTCACATTTTCGATTGATGTAGTGATAAAAGTAAAAAGTTCCTTTGCAGAGTTCCTGGAATAACAATTGCAACGGATGTTATTTGTGGCTTTCCAACTGAAACTGAACAAGTAAGTTTTTGAAAGATTTAAATCCTAAAATTTTGCATTATTGCATTATTTTGCATGTTTGCATGTTGCATTATTATTTTGTTCATTTCTCTTTCAGGATTTCAATGATACATTGGATTTGGTGAAAAAGTATCGTTTTGCAAGTTTATTCATCAACCAATTTTATCCCAGACCTGGAACGCCGGCTGCAAAGCTCAAACGACTCGACACTGCTGTTGTAAAACAGTTTTTCCTCTTCATATTCTAATTGTTCATTTGGTGATTCTTCATATTTTGCCTATTAGGTTAAAGATAGAACCAGACGAATGACACAGCTGTTCAATTCCTACGAACCATACCAAAATCGGGTATGATTGGGTTTTGTGAAGAAAAAATATTTTTCCATATTTGCAAATGAAAATGTAATTATAATAAATAATAGGTTGGTTTGAAATACCAAGTACTAATCACTGAACGTTCTTTTCGTGGTGATGACTATCTCGTGGGACACAATAAATTTTACGAACAGGTAGGTAGATAGATGGTAGTAAAAGAATAAAGCCAACCATATATTCCATATATATATATATATATTTCTTTGAAAATATCTTGCTTTTTTCCTTCCTTCTTTTCAGATCCTAGTTGCTAATCAACCAGATTTGTTGGGCAAAAAGGTTTGGGTGAAGATTGTATCCTGTTCAAAGCACAGTATGGTCGGCGAGTTAACAGTTCAACCTGCTGCCTACTTTTCAAATATTTGGCAATTTTGCTCGTCACCAATAAAAGATAGCATTGTGAATTTGTACAACACTTTCGCATTTTATGCAAAATGTACTGATTTCAAAATTTTACTCTTTATATGGTGTTTTTTATGTATGCTAGCCATAGGGATGAAATTTTTTCTAAAATAAAATAAAATAAAATACTATTTTCTCTCTCTACTACTGTTTGTTGGCCTTTTTTGCTACAGGCTTGTCATCATATATAGTTAAAGTTGACTACGCGTCAGTGATTCAAAGCGTTGACGTGAGTCAGTCAAAAATGTCAGTTTGTTTCCAGAACCTAAATAAAATATATCAGCTCTGAAAGTTTAATATTTTATTCAATGTTTAATGAAACGCTAGAAAAAAATGTATAAATATGAATAAATAAATAAATTTATATTATGTGAAATCTGAAAATGCACAAACAATGCTATTTTACTTCATATCATAGTGCTCAAGAACAGCGATAAAGTTGTTAAATTTCATTTCACAGAGGAGGAGCAAAGTTTACCTCATCAGGAATTTCAACACTGGCATCTTTAATTGCTCGAAGAACCACTCCTGTGTTAAATGAATAATGTATATCTATATATTATTCACTTCTTCTCAAGATAAAGAAATTGAAAAAATAATTTTACCGTAAATTAATTTTCTCGTCGAATCATCGACACTGCCCTGCGCTGCAGCTGCTTGGACCATCTCCACAAATTGCTGCAACATCTTCTTTGCATAAACATCTCCCTCATTTTTGTACAACCAGAACAACATTTTCGCATTGGCGTACAATAAATTTTCAGCCTGATAATTATTGCTAAGCACGTTGGACAATGACAGCATCTGATTGTACGCTTTGTCCACTTTTTCATTTTGAAGTCTTATCTACAGTAGAACAGTATTGTCACTGTAGACAGATGACAATTTGAAAATAAAAATGAAAAAATATGCTTTTTTGTAAGAAAATGAAGAATTAAAAAAATAAAAAAACACTCTGATTGATGATGAAAGCAAAAAAAAAAGATGAATAAACTGTGTTTTCACCTCTTTGGATAGCTGCTGCAGCAGTTCCACATGCATGGTATTCAAATGTTTAGTAACTTGGTTCATATAATTTTCGGCATCTTCTTCTGTCATCTTAAAAATGCAATAATTTTTAAATTTAATTATAAAAGAAGTTAATTTTTGTTCAATTTCATGTTATTACAGTTTATAAAATAAAGCAAAAGCTTATACTACTACCTTTTTACTTTTAACGAAACTATCAATCACAGCTTTCACTCCATCAACATCGCTAGTTTCAAATATATACGTAGCCATATCTCTGGGATTCAATAACTAAAAAAAATGAAATTATTCAGTAATAATAATAATATTTTAAAGTTTCCATCTGTATTCTACCTTTGCTTCTTTTTTATCGCCAGCAATTTCGACCTAAACTAGCCAATTATCAATAAAAAATATTTCCTTCCTTCCTACTATTCGACATAATTTCGCTTGTGAGAGAGAAAAAATTGATTTTACTTTGTGCAATTTGGCTGGCGGGATGTCGAGAATCTTTTCCCCTCTAATTTTGCCATCATAATCTTTGACCATGTCGGTAGTGGCTTTCGACAACGTCTTTCCGGTCTTTGCGTTCTTTACTGAAAATAAATTTTGGAAATATTAATATTTAATTACCTTTTGCACGACTTTATCGAATTACCTGTGGTTTCTTCAATTTTTTCCGCTTTCTCCAGACCATTTATTTTCTGTGACGTTTCCTGTTTGTAGCTTTCAGTTTTCAAGCCGTCCTGCTTAATCTTGCTTAATTCTCGCAACAAATTCAATTCACCCTTTAATAAAAAAAATAAAAAATTACGTCATTTTTTTCTTTCAGCATTAAAAAAAAATTAAAATTCATTTTTAAATCTTGAATACATATATATAAGTCGTGAATTTTAAAATCTGACTATGTTATGTTGTATGTTTCAAAAATAAACCAACATTATTAAATAAGCTAAACAGGATAATTAAATGCACTTATTAAAATATTGCCAATAGGTACACACGCCTAGAGTTCTCATAAAGCGCATTACGATAAGGAAATAATTAAAATTAAGCTAAAAATAAAATAATTTCCTTGTCAATGAATAAAAGTGATTGACTAACTGACTGTTTTCAAGCAACATCAAACGGAATTATTAATAATATCTATCATATCTATCGTGACTGAAATTGCAAATTAATCCATCTTTTTCAATTGTTTTACAATTTTAAAAAGGGATTTTTCTTTATAAAAGTGCTTCACAATAGAATTGTTATATGCACTTTTTTTTTTATTGAGAAAGTGTTGCGCAGAGGGGAAGCGGGGTTGAAGAATATTGAACTGAAAATGCTTTCATCTATATCTTTTTGTTAGCATTGTTGAAAAGGGTTTTTCATGCTGGTTATGCTCAGATGAGTGCTTGTCAGCGATGCTTTGTACAGTTGCATGCAGCTAGCTGGCTTTCTTTGTTACTTAACCAAAGCAGGCTCTCTTCTCACACTCTCTATCTGACAAATTGAACTTAATATTGATTTTCCATAAAGTAAGTAAATATCATCATTACTTGCATTTGTTCAATTCAACTTCACTTACTACAAAAGGGGATTATTTGAGACAAAAATGACAAAAAAAACAGAAACTCCAATAAACTAATACTTACTGATGGACAGAAAATAAAAGATATAAAAAAAATAGTGGTAATCTCATTGTCAAAGTTAAAAGCTTCATTTTCGTCAGTTTCGCATTTTAGCTAATTACTGAACTGAAAACTAAGCTCATCTTATTGATCTATTAACCCTCTCTGTTGTGTGTAGAGCTTTCAAAAAATTTTATCAATAAAAAAAATTAGTTTTACATAATGCAGTCAATAAGATGATTAGCTTACAAGGAAAGCTTGCACAGAACTTGTAACTAATGACTGACAATTTTAAAAACAAAAGAACAAACATTAATAATCTTAATTATTATTCTCAACAGAATACTGAACGAGGAAATGGTTTTAAATAAAATGTTGAAAAGAGACTTTTCTTTTTACAAATGTTTCATTGTAATAATCTCTGGAAAATTGTCATCATGAATAATTGCACTGTTTACCATGCATTGCACTATTACCTATTATATTTTTATCAAATTCTAATAATAACCGTAATACATGATAAATATTTACCTTAAAGCACAAGTGTTTCTAATTAACGATAAACCGAAAGTGATTAACATATTACACAAGAATGGCATCATTATTAAGAAACTAACTACACAATGTTGTGCCTTTAATCTTTGAATATTTATTTATTTAAATTACATTTTTGTCATAAAGATAGATAGCAGAACAGCGTGTAAAAAGCTACTTACACTTACCACTGGACATTTAGCTAGGCAAAATAAAATTCGTCTATTACACGTTTTCATTTTCAAAATTATTTTTTGTTTTTTGTTCTTCCAACAAATATTATTGTTTCATTTAAGATGCTTTTATCTGAAAAATTGTCAAATAATATTCATTTTCTCTCATTCGAAACAATAACTCCATATATGCTACTTCCGTAATGCATCAGTGAAAAATTATATACCACAACCCTGGTGTATAAAATGTACAAATATGCAGAGATATAGACAGACAACACTACTTGTGCTTACCTGAAATTTATTCGGCTTTGCTAACAGTGAATCCAATTCTATAATAACAAAAGCAAAAATTCAAAAAATAAATTTTCTACAAGAAAAAGAAAATACACAATTTTGAATACCTTCTTTTGTGATACTTTGTCTAGCGTGTATCAGCTGGATGGAGTAGAGAAGAAATGTTAGAACAGTGAAAAGTAATTTCATGATTTGAAATTTTATGAAGCTTAGAAAGAGACCGTTTTCTTCAATTCAAACAGCGCCGGTAACTGTTAATGTCCGTCAATTTCGATTGTCAACACCAGAAGCTTTGCTTACAAGTTTGACGCTACAGCTATATACATGCATATATATATATATATGTAGGGGAGAAAAATCGATTAACAACACTGGACGTTGTCGTCGTAAGCAGCTGAATCAGTTTGGATTGAACAGAATGAATGACGTAAACGAAAAGAAAATGAATAACTTCTATATTTTATAGTTAGTCAAAAATACCACCTAAAAGTTGAATCAATCATTCGTGACCATTATATGCTTGTTATTTTTCTACTTCTTCAAAACGTTGCATGCTTGCACAATTTTAACATTTTCCATGAGCAGCTATTGTACTACTTTTGACAATTTCACTTCCATCAAGCATAAGAACAAACAAAAAAAGATACTCACTTGTTCAATATTTTTTCTATTAATTTTCAATTTCATTTAAAAAAATATATAAATTTCATGATAAAAAAAATTCCATTCAATTTATGATTGTTATACTATCTGCTGCATTAATCGTTTGTGAAGTTAGAAAATCGATCATTTTTCTTTCGTTCATTCGCTCGCTCGCATTGAGACGACAACCAAATACTAAATTTTGATTGTAAGAAAAAAACCACTTTAAATGGTAAAAACCCATTATTTACTGCTTTTGGTATATTAAAAAAAATATACTAGAAAAATTGAAAAGCCTCTTCAAAAAAAACCAGGAAATTTTTAAATTCACTCCACCATACTAATTAATTTTGCACTTCCTCGAAGTTAAAAAGTACCTCGAAATTATAAATAAATAAATAAATACATCGCACAAACAAAAATGAAAAAGCTGTCTTTAACAAAGTAAATTCATTAGTGTATATTGATGGAAAATAAGAATAACAAGAATTGCTGTTGACAGTGTGCATATTTCAAAATAACTTTCCTTACTTTCACACGCATTGCGTTGTAATTAACTACAAATTCTTCAGTCAAAGTGAACATGCGTAACTGTAATTATTAAACAATTAAATTGTGAAAATTGATTTTCGCTTTCAACTTCATCATCTGCTGCCAAACAGATAAAGGATTGGGAAGGCAGTGTATATAGAAGAAGAATAAAGTTTCCATTCCAGCTTCATTTGTCTTCAATTACAACAGATTGAACTGCAACTGTGCAAGTTAAGCCAAGTTTCAGCAACGGTATAAACTGATCAACAATGCATGATAATCATCATTGTGCTTTTCAAACGAATACATGCTTGAATGAACGAATGTGTAACATTTCATTATTCACTTTCTTTTCTGTAATGTTGCTGCTGTTGCAATTGGTGAACTGTTCTTTGGATTTGTACATAAGATTTGAATTTCGACCAAGAAATTCAAATTATTTTCCTTCACCGGTTTATTATTTCTCCTATACCAACAATTTATACCCAAGCACTGAAAGATATTGAATACAACAAATTCACGCGCGCACACACACATACACAGACAAACAGAAAGAAATACGGATACGAATACTACACATACAGACGACGAAACATTCAAATCAAACACTCTTAATAAAAGAATAATTAAAAACACAAAGAAATAATTGCAAGTTACCACTAATTTGCGAAAAATTCCGCTTCAACTTGCATAAATTCTTTCCACAAAGTCGAAGAGGCGACAAACTGATCAAAGTAAGCATCTCGTTCGAAATTTGCTTCCACACTTCGAAACACTACTAGAATGTTGTAATTTCGTGGTTTCTTCTCAAGTGTTATAATTATAAAATGTTCGTCAAAATCTGGATTCATCAAAACCTAAATAATGAGAGAAAAAGCACTGTACAACTGACGACTGATTTCCTTCACAGGCAACAAACAAATAATAAGTTAGCTACTGACCAAATGCTGTCGTTGTTCACGTTTGTTTTGAAAAAATTTTAATCTTCCAGAAAATTTGTTACACAATTGACGCATCAATTTGCTTATTCTAAAAACATGCATCATTGAACATGAAGAAATATATACATACATACACACACACACACACACATATATATATATATCATTAAGTTTTACTTACTGAGAAAATGCTTTCTTCATCAGCATATTTCCTTCAGAGTTGATCACAGAAATACTGACTGTATGAGTTATTTGAAGCAGATACTCCAATTCATCACAACTAATTCGTTCTGCCTGAAAGAAGCATAAGTTGTTGTGAGAAGAAAAAATTCCATTTTTTTTTAATTTGCAATTCTTTTCATGTTCTTTTTTGTTTGATCACAATATAACACAACACCAATTGTTCAACACATCACACATATCAGATTGGATAGAATGAATAATTAATTAATTAAATGAATGAATACAGCTCTTACTTTGGTGACCACTTTCCCTTTACCATTAGCCGTATTATCATCACGCATCAGCTTTTTCCAAATGTAATGTCGTAAGCAGTGAAAAGATGACTGCTCAAAAGTCTTGTTCAAGCATTTCTTGAAAAGCAAAATAAATTGAAAAAATAACAATCATCAGCTTGTAAAATTCAAAAAACAAACAAACAAAAAGATAAAAAAAGCAAACAAACATAAAAATGTAGACGTTGTTGTATCAGTCGTTCTTTAACACTGGCAACCGCATTGTTCGGCAAATATTCAAGGCATCTCACAGGTTTAGGACAAAAATAAAAGAATACATGGTCATCAGCGAGCGTTTCAATCAACATCTCTCTCAAACTGTCCTGCAATAAACATAAACATAAAATGTGTAAAATAAAATTTAATTCACAAATTATAGCGGTTGCCAAAAAAGAACCTCTATAAATATAAATATATATATATCCTTTTTTTTTCCTTACCTCAGTAACAGCAGAATAACGTTCTTTTCGCTCCAGTGTGGCGCTATTTTCATGTTTAATTTCAAAAATGCTTTCCTAAAATTGGAAAACAAGATCAATTAAACATTTCATTCCAAAAAGTTAAATCCTACTTCATGCAAAATTTTCGGCAAATTTGTCGACAAAATTTGTTCTCTTCCTTGTTTTTCATAAATCATTTTAGCAAAATTTTCTTGAACCCAATTTTCGACATGCTGTAACAATGGTTCCAAGCTGAAGAAAAAACGAAATACTGCTATATTATATTATATTATATTATATTATATTATAAGTGAAATAGAAAATTCTTATCACAATCGTTACCGATGTTGAAATCTGGAAATTTGCCAATGATCTGACATTTGTCGTCGACAATTGTTCACGTAAATTGTAAAAACATTCACATTCAATTGATCAGAAAATATTTTTGATGCAGATGAATTTGAGGGAACATCTCCACCGGCAAACATGAACAGACTGTAAGCGGTGTAATATTCTTCGTCACCGTTGTTCACGCCAGTAGAGCACGAATCTGTTTCAGAAATGCGAAGATTTACTGACCATTTCGAAAGGAAAAAGCCATTAAGCTCGTCGCCTGAATTTTCCACCATTTTCACCACTCGGAAATCATGCTTCTCTTGCTGCTGACTTTGTTGAAGTTTGCTGTGCTCTTCAAGCATGGAATCAAAAATTTCCACCGGCGAACAAGCAACAGGCAATTTAAATGTCACCCTTTCGGCTAAGAATTTCATCCAATACAGTGAATAAGACAAAAAGCAAAAAAAGAAAAAGCAAATTATATTCTATTCACTTACGATTTAATAAAATGCTGTTTGAAAAAATCGGATGTTTGGCGTAGTAATGGTTGAAGTCTAGCAAAAATGATTGCATGTTAAATTGTTCTGGAAAAAATGCACATGCAGTTCCATTTTCTTCTCTCTCAGCTATGGATGTCAACGTTTGCAAATGAAAGTCGTGCACAAACGAGTGAAAGTGACATTTTGTGAGCAAATCATTGTACAAATCACGTAAACAACTTTTCTAAAATTATTACAATAAAAATTAAAAAAAATAAAACTATAATTTGCAAAGCGTACTGTTTCATTTCCAGAAAGATGAAGCATAACAGATGGAAAAACATATAAAGCAACTCGTAGATAAGGTACTTCAAAATGTACGTGCAACAGGGCAAAACCATCGGTGCAAATACGGAAAAACCAGGCACTGTTGCAATTACTCTGATCTTCTGTTTCCCTAATACAATACAATACAATACAATACAATACCAATAAAACGTATACTCAAAATTTTATCCACCTTAAACATCTGAAAAGCAGCATTAAATATAAAAATTCTAGCTAAATTAGATACAAAACTTACTGTTTCACTGTGATAGGAATTCGAAAAAATTCTACATCCAAAGACAATAAATATGCAATGAATTCTTGCAGTAGCAGCTGTTGCAAACGCAATTGCCAACATTCAACTCGGCTTTCTTCTGTAAGATGATTTGGCGTGGAATTTACACTCTAAAATTTTACTGCAGTTGAAATAATCAAATAAATAATTAAATCAAGTGAAAATACATTTGCATTTCTCCACGTCGGATCAAACAGTATGGGCAAGTGAACCTCTGATACCAGAAGAAACTTCTCAGAAATAGATTCCAATTCCGTTTGCTGAACAAAAAAAAACCCAATAAGCAATATATTTGTGATTCAAAATGAAAATAAAATACAAATTCATACTTCAACAAAGTTCTGTGAAGAAGATGATAACTCGTTGGGAATGTTGAAAATAATTTTGCATAATTTATCGATGAATTTGTAAATGTCCAGAGCAATTTGCTGATTATGGACGAAATTGCCCACTTGCTGGTTAAATCCATTTGAATTATTTGTAGCAAGAAATGCACCGCAAAATAACGTTTTCTCATAATTCGCAAGTAGAGATCCTGAAATTACGTTTTAATAAAATGTAATAAAATAGAAACATAGAATAAAATATCCAACTACAACTATGGGAAAAAATTGTCAATGCACTCAAGTTCTTCACTTGAGTAATTAAAATTTAACTAACCAATTTCTGCCGTTTCTGCCTTGGCAAACATCACAGTTCCATTTTTTTCACCGCATTTCATCGGCATAAACATCATCGGATTCAGCCATATAACTTTGTTGGACATGTTTTCAAAAAAACACCAAGTCTACCACAAAACAAAACAATTAAAAATATGTTTGCATAATTGATGACGATCAATTTCAGTTTTCCCTATTTCTTACCACGTCTTCTTGATAATTCAGTTTATAGGTGCATATTTGTCCGGCTAAATTTGATTGATTGTTGACTTCAGTCACGGCTGCCTCGATACGACTACGAATAATGTCCACAATTTCACTAGCAAAATTGTAAAGGTATAACTTAATCTAAAAGAAAACAATTTTCACATTCAGAATTCAGCTCATACAAAGAGGCAAAAAAAAAACTAATCTGCTGCGAACGTACTTCATTTGCTAAAATTGAAATCAACGTCAGCCTCTGTCTAGTAATAAAGTTCCATTTATTAGTGTTGTCATCTAATTTGAAAAATGGAAAATGCTTCTGAGCGGTATAGCCTAAATTGAGAATAATTATAACAAAAAAAAAATTGAAAATCCATTAGAAATAATAACTAACAGATATTATTCAAAAGAAATTTCTTGATAGTACTTGGAAGAACAGAAATTTCATGCATTTGTCCAATATTCATACTATCTTCCCACAAATCAAGTGACATGGAGGCAATGACCATATTACAGCAATCGAGTTGACCAACTACGTCCAGTGGCTAAATGTCAAAATAAGCATAAAACGCTTCAACTATTATTGCCTGTTACTGCAGGTTATGTGATAAAAAGCTTTCAGTGGGCTAATAAAGAATTTTTGAACTTCATATAACAACAATAATAATAATAATAGTAATTCAAATTACCAATTTAGTGTGTTCATCAAATTTCAAAAGAAAATATGGAACTGTTTTTCCACAATTCAGCTTTTCGAAAGTCAATATATGATTGTAGTTGTTAGAAAACACTTTCAAGATTTCCATACATTTCTCAACAAACAGATGCAAATTTTTTCTGGCATTCAATGAAAATGCGCTCACGTGGACATCATTATAATGGTAAGAAGCACCAAGTTCGAACCATTTCGTCGCAATATCATAAAAAATGCTGTTCAAAACCACTTTCGATGGGCTTGTTTCCAACAGATTGCTCAAGTTATGCCTATTAACGTACGCGTCATTTTGGAAGACGTTGCTTGTCTGTTTAATAAAAACAAAACATGAAAAAGTGTATATAAATTATATATTTGTAAAAAAAATATAAAACATTGCACATCAAATTATATGTTACCTGCTCAGGATCGGACAGAGATCCGGGAGTGACGAATAAATTGTGCAAAACAGTGCTCAAACGGACTGAACTGCTGCTGCTGCTCGACAATGATGTTTCATGCGTATGGCCAGATTCTGAAATGCATAAGAGTTTATCAGATGATTGGTATAGTTTTAGAAACTGTTTTGAAAAACGACAATAAAAAGAAAAAAAAAATATATATATATATATATTCTACCTCTCTCTTGAACAAATGCATAAGCTGATTTAAATTTTTCGTGATCTTCGAACGAACAAAACAAAGGTAAAGTGAACAGAGAATACTCCGTAAGCAGATTAAAGGTGGCATCTTTGATCGTTTGGATCAGGATAGTTTCCAAAGTTTGCAAACTGTAAGAGCCATGTAACCTAGCAACAAACTTGACGTAGACATTTTCAACAGCATTATCTGCCGTATTTGCTTTGGCATCAGGTGGAGCAGAAATGTGCACAGTGTTCATTAATTCTTCAAAATTATGAAGAAATTGCACTATGTGTTTGTATCCATGTCTAACGTCCAAACAGCAGTTTGAATTGGCAATGTTCACTTCAATTCCATGAAAGTCAACAAATGATTGCGTAACAGCAGCAAGTCCTAAAACAGAGCAATTATGTTTCAATAAATTTACGGATAAAAATTGCACATCACCATCTGAGTCAGAATACAAAATGCACGTGAAATAATTATCTGGCTCTGGCTTAGGTGGAAAATATAATTTCTAAAAGTAGGTGAAATGTCAACAATCATCCGTTCAACGCAACATTCATCATCAGCCATCATAATACTAACCCACGAACCATCACTGGTAACTTGATGCCACGGTATGTGGCCAGCAGCACCCAAACTTTGCCTGAGGTAATAAGAAAAAGCAGGCAAATGCTGCTTCACCAGAGGAGAAAGAACAAAATGAACCGTCTCAACAGTACACTTCTTAAACAGCAAATACTGAAACAAAATGAAACTTGATCATAAATTTTATTTTCATTCAATAACAGAAAATTGATTGCCTTCATCTCATGCAATGGCAGAATCGTATCGGGATCACTTTTTATGCAGCTCACTAATATCCTTATAATAGAATTATCAAAGGCTGCACGTAAAGGTTTAAAAACATTTTCCACCACTTCGAGTCCTTAAAAAATGTACAACATCAATTCCATGCTAATTCTTTTTTAAATTATTACGAATACACACGAAGCAGCTGTGCATATATAAATAATAAATTCTAATGATAATAATAATCTGCAAAATTTACCAGGAAACTCAATTCCATGTACCGTAACAAAAGTGTACTTCAAAAACTGTTCAGTGCGTGGAGATCTGATTTTTGTCTAAAACATTTGTATTTTTTTAACTTCAATTTCTTCTACAACTGTTAAATTATAGATGAATAAATAAATAACTTCTTCATCTACCATTTTCAGTTCTTTAAAAAACTGCTTATTACATCTCTTAATCATTTTATATCCCTCGGCTTTAAATTCTTCATACACTCTAAACAAAAATACAAAAACAACAGAATCATTTATATTAACAACAAACCGCTTCTACTGTTTTAACCTTATGTAATAAACGTTTCCTTCTGAATTTCTATATAAAAAGATATTTTCCTCATCCGTGTGTCCTAACAGATCGCATAGTACACGTCTGAATATAGTCGCAGCTGAAAAGACAAAAAAAAAAGAAAACCATACGGAAAAATGTAACACGAGCCAAATTTGTAGTACCTTCCATACGTGTGCAACGTGGATGAAGACGAAACCAACAATAGGCAACCACTGGACAAGCAAAATAGGCCGGACCATAATGTCTATCAGCAGCCAAATCTTCAATTTCAACATCGCTGTCCTCATCCCTTGAACCATCTGCAACAAAGAAATAACTAATCATTATTCCATTTCCGCATTTCAAAAATTTTAACATAGCAAAACAGATTAGAACCTTGTGCAATTATTGAATCTAAATCTGATGCATATGATGACAAGCGATCGCAACCATCTCTATCATCAATCATCCAATAGGAACACTTCTTCGTTTTGAACATGCGCTGCAGCAGCATATACTACAAATTCATAAATGTCTGCATTAGAATTTAAACTTTCTGAACAAGTAATAAAATTGCGATTTGTACGCAACAAAGGTTTTAAATATACACGTTAGTAACTATTTTACGTCAGTAACTGTTTAACTCTATAAATTAAACACAAAGATTTTAACATATATATATATATATACATTAAACACGACGCAAAGACAAAGAAAGCTAAAAAAGGAAATTTTATTGCAAAGAAAAAATTAGAAGTGATTTTATGTTTTATTTCATATAAAACGATAATGGGTAAAACTTTTTTATGTGTATTCAATTGCACTTATTTTGTATGAAATCATCTTATCTGCACATAAAGATTATCCACTTATATATAGTAAGTTTTCAAATCAAAAAAGAAAATAAGAAAATGATAATTATATTTACGCAAATTAAATAAAAAATAAACAAAGTACAGCGTGAAAAACTTACTCGGTTTGTTGTTTTCAATATTTGTACTATTTCGTTAAACACGTTGACATACAAACGTGAATGCTTTCTCTGAGAGCTGTAAAATGGAAAACAAAAATATGAATAAAAAAGCTGAATAGTAGTCAACTGGTAAGATAAGAAGAATTTGATTGCCTTTGTTGAAAGTACATATCCAGCTTAATGGTGTCGTCAACTTTGCTCATGTTCACATGCAAAATAAGCCAGAATTGATTTTCAGCTGAAATTACACAAGCTTGATATAAATACTTTGAATAAATAAAAAATATCTGAATAAAATTAAAATTAGTTGTTCATTTTAAAAAAGTACTACAATGTAAAACGGTTTGTACAAAAACCTTATATCAAAAAAAAACACACCTTGTTGTCGTTCTCTGTTTGAAAATTCATCACGCAACTGATAAAAGCTTCTTATTATGGATGAAAGTTCGAATTCATACGAATTGAGGTCCGAGTAAGAAAGATTAAAACCATCATCGTCCCTTTGCCAGGTCGTATTTTTTAAGATACAATTTCGTTTTTCAATAAGCCGTGGTGAAATGTCAGAAAAACTTTGGCACCGACGAAGCGTTTCACCATCTCTCCGGCACACAACAGGATTAGGATATTCATCTGCAACAAAAATTTTTAATCAATCAAAAAAAAGTATAAGACAACTGTTCAAATAATATTACTGTAGGTGTCCAGATTATCCAGCAATGATACTTGATTTACATCAGTACTGTTACATTCTCTGATGATGAAATAATCTTCTGCACAACGCTTGATAATAGAGTTAGAAACATTCAACTTCATCAAACGGTCCAAAAACTGTTTCAGACTTGCACGGCGATTCAGCACAAATAAAAGTGGAATAGTATGCGAATAGACGAATAATTCATTACTAAGAGGAGTTCTGAGTACGCATTTAATATGCTTGATGACTGCTTCAATAACAGCATCATTTATAATAAGCAGTTTTGAATATCCGCAGATGATCTCGCTACGTATCAGCAACAGTATCTAGAATTCACAAAATTGAAAAACAAATGCACAAAAGCAACAAACACAAACACACACATACCTTGTTGTAAAAAGATATCAAAGCAGATTTGTGATAAGTAGGCAAAACATAAAGATGTCTACTGGCATTAACCAGCACTCTAGGAAAGATAAATCAAAGTCAAGAAAAAACATTCTAAAGTATATCGTAAGAACATACTTTCCGTCATAAAAATTCTGCCGCTTCAGCTTCACATTATCAACAACTTCCCTCAGTTCAGTGTCCCGCAACCAAAACACAACCTCTAATGGTGCAAGGTCCAAAGTAAGTATGTTGAATTCAAGAACTACTCGAATGCATTTCATGTCGTTTGACCAATCGCTTATTTTACCTTGTCGAAACAGGTCCACTAAAATATTAACAAAAGAATAAAACTCTAAATAAATAAACACAACACAACAAGAAATCCAATCAAATACCTATGCAAGTTGGCAAACTATTCACTGGAAAGTTATACTGCTTGTTGCCAATGAAAACTGAGCAAGTCATTTGTAAGAATATTGGATGTTGATAACATTGCGGTCGGCTACACTGCACTTCCGATTCTCCTTCAGAAATATCGTCCAATTGCAGAGATATCTTAAAATTATCAAATCAATAAAACCTATCAAACAAACTGAAATGTAAAAAATATACAATAATAAACACCAACCTCGCCCAACATAAAACTTTCAACTGAATCTGAACTACTACTGACCGACTCTGAAAATAAAATTTAAAACATCAATCACGGAAATAATTAAAAACTCCTTCTGATATTATAATTAATGCAAATTGTTAATAATCTATAATTTTAAATTTACTGAAACTGTAACTATGTAAGAAAGTGGAATAAAATGTAAAATCCATCCGTTACCAGAACTTGAATCATCTGAAAATGGCAAATCAGGTGGATTCCCAGAATCACTGGATGAAAACGAAATAGCAGTGGACAGATTTTCACTGTCACTAGTTGTTAGTTCATCAAATGAATGCAAATGCTATAAAATCAGACAAAAAAAATTAAAATAAATAAGCAAATCTGAATAAGAATTAAATTAAAATTTCTCTGCCAACTTTTCAGTACCCTTAAATTGTTTTGCAATGGCTTGCAAATAAGATAATCATTGCAGTTGGGAATCGTTTGGAAATAATTTTGAAGAACAGTGAGAAAAAAATTTCTAGCTTTTTCTTGACCAACTGAATCACAATCCGGAAGGTTAAACAAAGGTAGTGTTCCTCCAGTAGAATTGCTGCAAAGGTAGAAAAAATTAATCAAAAATGATTTGATAAAAAAAAAAGATTTATTATTGATGTACACACTTCATACCTGTTAACTGTGAACCGCGTCTCAACAGCACTGTCCAACAAACGAAAGCAACACAAGTCACCTGAATCGCTCATATTTTGATAATCAACCAAATGATGGCATTCGGTATGCAAAAATTCAGTTATATCTAATTCCAAAGTGCCTTCTACACAGTGACTTTCGATTGCAAAGCGAATATCAGACGCATACACTGCAATTTCAGCACAAAGACTCTGAAAAACTACTATGTGTCAACCAGCAATATTAAAATAATATTTAATTGTAATAGAACTGCTTAAATAAAAAAGGTTCGATAAAAAAAAATTATTTCTATTTCATTCACACTGACCTTATATATCCCACAGACAAAACAATCCATGTACAGGTCATGCAAAGCGGCAACTTCAGCACAAAAGTTATAACTGCTCATGCATTTGGTACAGCACGATAATTCTTCACCACTTAACGGATAAAATCCGCCGTGCTGTTCAACTTCATCCAGCAATGATATTTGCCGATGCAAAGAGCTCAATGTGCCCTCTTCGTGCACAGTTACATTTTGATAGTCCTTCACTCGATCTAAATCATAGTCAAAACCACCGCTGTAAATCTTTTGCGGACACAAAAAGAACACCATCAACGGAAAACATAATTTTGACCACTGTGATCCGAAAACATTTCTTAATAAATTGCGGTCCGGTTCCTCATTCAGAAGATTAATGTCTTCGAATGAGATAGGCGCTAATGTGATAACATAATGCATCGACTGTGACAAGTGTCGCACAAAATAAAACAAACGTGGTAGTTCTTGAGCGGGTCTTTTACCACCCGCTTGAAACAACTCCAGACGTTTGCGCATCAGTGCCAACCATTTGACATCCGGATGTTCACATCTTTCAAACCGTCGCAAAAACAATTTCCAAATTTCGAATAGCAATAATTTGTGCTCTATACAAACACAATTACAGTACTTCTCACACATCCTAGTGTAGAAAACGTCATGCACACATTGGGCAGCTTGCCGGAAGATTGGTTCACCATTTTCTAAACATTTAAATTATACGCTTTCCTATCTTACATATAAATATGAAGAAAACAATCGCCTCTATCAAGATTAATCTATTCAGCCATGAACCTGGGGCAATAAATTATTAAGATATGAGCAATAGGTGAAAAAAAGTAGAAAAAAACTCATTGAACTTCAATACATACATGATAGAATAGTATTATAATAATAATTTGCTTATAATACCTGAAACTATTTTGAAATGAAACTTCATTTAATTAAAAATAAATAAATAAACAGATTCTTTTTTATTCATAATTAAATATCATTTTCTGTCAAAGTTGTTGTTTATCGCTTCATGCGCATTTTAACTTTTAGGTTCCACTGCTTGATTGAATACCGTGAAAATTGCTTATTTCAGTTAATCATTATAATTTACCGTTTTTGCTCTGATGTATTCACGACAAATAAATATAATTATTCAGAATAAAGAATTAACTTTTAAATGAAATGTTGACATTTCACATTTCACGAAACATTAATTACGAAATCAAACAAAATATCATACTGACCATCAGTCACGGTGGCAGTATCAAGCAGCAGTGTTGTCAAATGACACGAATGAAGAAGCTCGTTCAAACAAAAGTTGCCAAAATGAAATTGAGCTTGATCTGAGCTAGCCATTGCTTCAAAGCAGTCAAGCCTGGAGCGACGCAATTTTCTAAAATGAAAAGCCTAGAGCTAATCATAAATGATCAACTTACAATTTCGTACAAATTGCATGTACAGACAAAAGAGAGGATAACTGAAAGTGTATAAAGAAAAAATAGAAAGTAAAAAAATAGATAACCACTACCAAAGCAAAAAGAAAACTGCTACATTTGAAAGAGAAAATGACAATCAAAGTCATTAACAAGAAAAAAACCTCTTTCATAAAACACAAGTTCGTTTAACCGACCACTTCAGTAGTAAATGAAATTATGAAGGCAAATTTAACTGCTAGCTGGGTGGCAAGCAAGCAAACGCGCTCGCAATGATTGAAATATAACATAGAACAGACAAAAGATTGACTGACTAAAAATCTGACTCAGTTACTGAAAAGATCTGCAACAAACATCACATAATAATAATAATAATAACAAAACTAACTAGTTAGTTGCTAGCTTGCCAGAAGGAAAGCGATCAGCTAAGCAGAAGTCTCTTTCTTGCTAAGCCTAACTCAACCAACCGGCTATAAGGAAGACTGTGAACTGACTGATTGGTCGATAGAGACTGGTCGAGAAACTGTCTAACTGGCTCACTAACTAGTTCAGCGACTGACTGGATTGGCCAATAGCACAATCAACCGACTACTTCCCACTCACTGATTGGCTGCTAAATATACAGCATTAATGCGAAGTGAAGAAAAATGTCTACGACGATGAATTGTAAAGTCACTCCACCTAGCGGCTAGCAGCAAAAACGATGCGACTTATAGCTCAATCATCTCAGTGTCTACTGTACACGATCAAAAGATGCATAAGCAAGCTACTGCTGTTTATAAAAATAAAAGAAACAAAAGGGCAAGCTGACATAGATTTAAAAAAAAAAGTTTCAGTTATGTTTCACAGTAAAATTTGAACTGAGAAAATGATTTTGATCTGAAAACACAACTATAAACAAAATGTAAACAACTCGCTTAAAAATAAACGCACAAATGTACGCATTCTGTCTTACTGGTGTGGCAAGAAGTTCCAAACAATCTCTTTAGGACTACGCAAAGTTATTACGATATTTTTATGGTGACAAAACTGTTCCACTTGCTTTGCAACCACTAGACGTCGTATAAGTTGATCATCTTCTTCATATATCTTCAAAAAAAAAAATAAAAATAGATTTTTTAAATTTGCATAAATATCAATTGTAGTAAAAATAAAAATTTCTGAATTTTATTTACTACTTTGAAAGGTCAATGCAACAGACTCGATACAGCCGATTTTCAGTATAAAAATGAAAATTGAAGAACAAATGACACACACAAGTTGAATGAAAGCAAAAATATTTTGAAATCGGTTGACAAATTATAACCGTTTTATTGTTTCTTTAAAAGAAAAGAAAAAAAACTGAAATATTTGGACATTAAATTAGATGTTCAATCTATTCAGCAGCTTGCAATGCAAGCAAAAAGAACAGAATAACAGCGGAGCAGAGATTGAGGGGGGAAAAGGCGGAAGGGACGGTTGTTTCAGACTATAAATCTGGTTCGTTACCAAGCAACGAAACCAGTTTAGCAATGGAGAAGAACAAGCAAAGCAAAATGCTAAACAAGAATAATGCTGCTGCAAAAAGCCTGAAGAGACAACAATCGTTCCCCACCGCTCCATACTCCTCTCCCTTGTAGAATAATAATGGAAAATTTCAATTTCTTCTTGACCGTTTTCACTTGTGAACAAAAATCAAAAACTGTATCAATTTTTGAATTTCACATTTACAAAAGAAAAAACCAAGAGAACTTACTGGATGAAATGAAAATAATTTGTCGACAAAGCAAATTCACACTCGCCTGCAGCGGACGCCGGTGCAGATTCGCAACTGACAAGCGACGAGAAAAGAACGCTGCATTTTGAAACTGACGACCAATCAAAATCGACAAAGCAAAATGCTACTATACTATTGTGACTGCATTACGATTGGAGCATTTTCAAAAAAATACTTGTCAAAAAATAAAAAACCATTACTTATTCATTCAAAGTTCAAAGTTGAGTCTAATTTTTCAAATTTTAACCATTTGATCAATTAATTAAAGAAATTGAAATTTTCATCAATCACAGATATCGAGAGTTCCAAAAAAAAAAAAAAGTTATTTTTTCTTTACAAAATATTTCTTCAAAAAAGTAAAACCTGTAGTATAAAAGTTGTGCATTTTTTTTTTATTTTGATAATATTATAGTAAAATGATCAATGTGTTGAAAAGAAATATTTATTTCAAATTTGAATTAGTTGAATGAAATTCAGACATTTGCTTTTTTTTTTCTCCCACCTCCCTCTCCATTGCCCCATCAATTGCTGTATGCTCAATACAGTAGAACAGTATGTGTTTATGTGTACATAGAAGTGAACGATAAGAACAGTTTCACTTTTCCATATTTTCCAAGCTGAAAATTCGTATAGAAGGGAAAAACAAAACCCTGCATAATATTGAGTAGAGAAAATTGCACAAGCTACCCCTCTCTTCACCCCCTCGGGCAATGTGTAGAGCGATAAGATCAGGCCGATTCGTACCCGGAAGTTGAGCATTTCGTCGTCTTGTTTTTCCAATTTCAATTCAATTGTAATATATTTCAAGTCTAGCTTTGAAAATGATAATTTGAAAATAAAATTAGCAAAACAAGTGCAAAGAAAAGAAGCCCAGTTTGCAATTGCAAAAGTTAAAAAAAAAACAATAAGTTTTTTTTTGTTTAAAAAAAGTAAAAATAATTTTTTTTTTTTTAATTATTTTCTGTTGACCATATCGAGAAGAGCAGAAAATTTATATATGCAATATATTTTTGAAAAATGCATAAAGAGCTGAAAATAAAAACTAAAAAAAAAAGCAATAGCTGTTGCCTGGTTACCCCTTTT
Source organism: Trichinella papuae (assembly GCA_001447755.1). Classification (NCBI taxonomy): domain Eukaryota; kingdom Metazoa; phylum Nematoda; class Enoplea; order Trichinellida; family Trichinellidae; genus Trichinella; species Trichinella papuae. The sequence continues at coordinate 77,700 of JYDO01000092.1, forward strand.
TGATAACGTTGTTTTGCTGATTTTTGAATTTCAATTTTGAAACTAACCGTCATGCTGTTTCCATTTTAACAATGGATAAGACAGACAAGTGTGTGTGTGTGTGTGTGTCTTATCATTTCTAAAATCTTACAGATGGGAAAATAGAAAAAGAAGAAAAAGAGAGAAGCTTTTCAACTGTGAAGCAGCCAAAAAGCACAAATACACTGAACAAGCAAAAGGCATAGAGCATGTGTCAAAAGGTTTCTTTTTCAACCGTCCAAAGTTTGACGACAAAGTGGAAAATTTATGATCAACAAAAATTATCACAAGCCTAGCAGCAATATGCGAAAAATGGAAACTTCAAGAAGACAAATGCTGTGCGGCTTTTTCTGAAAGAGGAAAAAATATCCATCAACTGCAGTTGCACAGTTGAACGACAACAACTGGTGACGAGAAATAATTTTTTGCCCATCAGACAAACCGAAACGCTCTGTTGCTTCACTTTGAATGAAGAAAAAAAAAATATATATATATATATACTCCAAGAAAATGACAAATGACGGTTCCTGGACCTGCCAACAACTCAGCACAGACCTCAGACAAACTTCAACCTCGGAAAAGATCAAATAAAAAGAAAATCTATACTGCTTTATGCAAGTTGTCATATTTTCTAACAAATTTTAAATTCTGCCTCATTTGTTTTCTATTTTCAACATCCTCTACAGCTTTTTCACCTATACGATGTATAATAATAATTTCAGCTCCGAAAATAGTAACAAACAAGAACAATATCAAATAAACCATTTGTGAGCAATTGAATAAATAATAATAATAAATACATCTGGTGTGTTAAAATTGTAAATTGTACTTTTTTTTCTCTAAGAACTGAATGAAATTACCAAATAAATATTTGGAAAAAGAAAATATATACATATATATAGATATAGATACCTGATTAAAAAGCTTTTCTGCTCGTTGTTTGGATACCGTCGATAGTTGCTCGTTGAAAGATTCTACCCAAATTTCGGTAACAATTTCCGTTTCATGTACGGCAAATTTTTCATAATCAACCGTACACGAAATGCTCGTATCAGGACGAATACTAAAGTATTGTGACTGTAAAAAAAATGTCTATTTAAAAATAATAATTAAACATTGCTTAAAATATACTCGAAATTTTTCATGTTTTCATAAATATTACGATAAAAATCTCCGCCAGTATAAATTGGAGGATAGATAACGTATTGAATTAAAAATGTTGACAATTCTTCAGTTTCGTCATTCTAAATTGTAAAAATAAGTCACAAAAAGATGAACAATATTATTATTATTATTGCTTATTATTTTTTTACTACTTGTTGAATTTCTTTGATCAAAGTGGTGAATCCTTCCTCACTGTGAGCAATGCGAAAGCCGGCTTTCAAAACCCTTCTGAAACAAAGCACTAGTTGTGTAAAAAATTTGCATTTCCTCACGCCCAGTTTATCATTTACTGTAGAATAAATTGCAAAATGAAAAGCACCGAATTTGGTGGAAAATTTCTCATAAAACCGGGAAAATTCAAATACCAAAAATGTCTTCTAAAAAATTAAAAAAAAAATTATTATTATTATTATTACGTTGTATTGTTTTTGGTCAATTTGTGAATAATACTTGAAATGAAAATATCGTCCGACGGTAATGTTACTGGGCCACGTGTTCATTTCACTCTCTTGAAACGGAGCAAGCGGAAAAATAGGTGCACTGTTATGCCTGAACAATAAATAATAATAATAATAATAATAATAAACAACTACAAATAATACCTGACGAGAAGCTTTTCTAATGGTCTCGTCAGTAAGAAGCATGCATTTGCATCATATTCGGTTGAATTGCAACGATGTTGATCAGAATAATTGGAATTTTTTTCACTTATCAATGGTAATTTGCTCAACTGATTTTTCATATCGATTATAATCTTAAAAAAGATGAGAAAAATAAAACAAAAAAAAATAGAACAAATAATATGTAATTTAAAAATAAATAAATAAATAAATAATATTCATAATCTGCTACTTGGTCCCTTTGAGAAGACGATATTTCTTTGGAAAAGGCGAAATGACAAACTCCCACGAATGAATGCAAAATGAACTTGAGCAAATAAAACGATGGTGCCTTATCTTCGGTTAAACCGGCTTTGATAAACGATACGAAAGATGTGCCTTTGTTCAGTGAAAATGTTGTGCAATTTTCGAAAAATACTTTCAAAGCATCAAATGCTTGATCACAGTTTACTTTATTCAATGTTCCACTGTCGTCAGTGGAATTATACAATGAACCGGACGGAACGTGATTATTCAAAATCAAACTGAAGCTCTCCACGTTGAACCATTTAGACCTAAATTTTTAAATTTCAATTCTGAAATATTTCCAATCATAATTATACGTATCAATACCATTCGTTGATATCTAACATTCCAACAGTACCCCAGAAAGTGCAAAACGTTTCCAACGCTTGCAATCTGTCCCTGAAAAATAATATTAATTTCATTATTTTCATATTTTGTTCTTGTTCTTCTTCTTCTTACAAGCTACACATCACATGCGATTTCAATATGCTTGCACTGAGCTTGTTTCGATACCTAGAATACCGAACATATTTTTTACACAAAAACAATACATAAATATTATTTTTTTATTAAACAAAAAATAATAATTAATACCAGCATGGATTTTGCAAATTTTCATCAGAAATCAGATCGTAAACAGGCATGCCTTCTTCTATTACTGTCGGTATTGAGTGAAAAAACGAATTGGTAGAATATAATTCAAATTGTTCTAGCAAACAGTCATTTTTCCAATGTCTAAAATTGAAAAAATAAAAAACAAACACTCAAGCTCAATTTCACACATACTCGGATATATTTTCCATCAATTCACATTTCAATGCATTTCGAGCCTTCAAATAGCTAACAGAAGCGGTTGTATTTTTCAAAACTGCAGTCCTCTTCGCAACAGTCCACTCAACTATCAAAGGTCTACAATTTTTCATTGTTGAAAAAAAATTCGTGTTGACCTTTTTCTCCAAATTAAATACAATTGTACCTGCCAACATTTGACAAATCACCGATTACGGTACATTTGAAAACTGTTGACTGGCCTATACAACGCATCATGTGCACTTGAATGTTTCCCATAGCTGAAGCAAAAAATTTCAAATAAATAAATAAATAAATAAATATTTACACTATTTAGCATTAAGAAAGAAATTCTAAAAATTAATACAATTCTGAACACTGCGAATTGTAAAGCCTTCTGAAATACGAATTTTCAACATCAACTGCAATTTGGCATTCACTTCTTGTCTCTTTTGAACTGTTTGAAAAGATGAACTGAACAAAAAACACTTATTAACACTAATTTTCCAGCATATTTTGCAAATTAAAAATAAATCAACTTTCTTACTCTATCTGTAAAGCAGAATTGATCAAATTTGGTGCTACCGGCTCGTTGTCTGGCACCGTTTGGACAAAAACCGCACGCTGATATATGGTCATTTTATTTTCCTCTTGATTCAGCTGAAACAATAACAATATTGCATATTTTGTTCATCAAATTTGGCAATTACCCAATTTTCCACATCAATATAACAACCGTTCAGTGAATTAATAACGTATTGTATATTTTCAACGCAAGAAACTTGGCCAAGAATACTGTCGCAGGCACTTCGAGACCAACGATACTACAAAAAGAGAAAAGTGAAATTAATTAATTAATTAATTAATCAATATCAAATTTACTGGAATAAAATGAACACGAATGTTAAGAGTACGAAGACGATTTGTAAAATTTCTATCATTCAACTTGCCCAACGAATGATCATTGACAACACTATCCAACAAAATAATATCTGAATTGAAATTCGTTCAAAAATAAACAAACAAAAAATTAATAATATAATAAACAAAAAAGCATTAACTTGTAGTAGAGATGGATTGTGAAAAATCGACTGTCGATATGGCCAGCTCTATTGCATCCGGTAAAGAAAACCTATTCGAATTGAGCCATTGTTGAACATGTCGCTCGACGCTCTTTTCAATGGCTAAACGCTGTTGTTTTGTACGCCATGGTGTTTCATCTCCCAAAAGTGGCTTAAACAAGAACATGCAAATATCAAAGTTACTTTCATACTAATTGAATAATCACAATAAACAACTAAACAGCTAAACATCATTAATAATGGAAATTAATAAACAAACTAATTAATTGCATTCAAATGGAAATATTTTGTTCCATCGATAAACTTACCAATTGACAAAAATTTTGAGCATAATATTCATTCAAACAAATAAGTTTAGCTTGATATTTTTCGTATTCATTTCGAATTGACGACAGCACTGATTGCACATTGAAACTACTAACCGTAACATTAAGTGCCAAAATCTACAAGGTGAAATATTAGTTTGGAATTGGAAATTTTTTTTTAAATATTAAATTCATTGTTTACTTCACATGTTGGAAAAGAGTCGTTTGTTGAACAGGCGATCACCGACAATATAAGCTTTGGACAATAAGACAATCGAGTGTGAAAAGGTTGAAACTAAAAATTGTCTCGAACGATAAAAATTCAAAAGAAATTATCAATCGTACCGGCTGCAAAAGACCAACAAGCGCTTCTTCAAAATAACAAAATGTACCTTTTATAGAGTGTTCGTGTATTTGCTAGTAAAAATTAAAATCAAAATTGAATAAGCAGCAATTTTGATTTGGTTTCCATTTGGAAAAATTAATGAATATTACTTCAATTGAAACCGATGCAGGATAATTTAAAATGAAAATCACCCTCGCTTTTGTGGTAAAAAAGTTTACAACTGACTTGGATACTAGTTGATATTGTTTATATCCAGCAGGATATGCTGTACAAAGTTCAATTTTATCCTGAAATTATAAATGCAAACTTTAAATTTCAAAACGTTTAAAGAAACAACTCAAAATACCGAGCATTGTTCTTTCAGTTGAAAAATTTTTGAAAAGTTTTCGACATACCATTGAGAAAGTAATGCGAAATTAAAAAAAGTATTATCATTGACTTTTGCAATAATCACATCGGCATCTTGAACAACTTTTTCCGATGATTGCATCTTCAAAAAAATCTTTTTCACGCACAATTGTTTAAATGTTCAAATGTAAATCATAATGCTTCTCAATTGAAAATTGTGTTGTAACTAAAATTAAATTGCAAAGGAAATTTCCATTCATTTGACATTATGTGGCTAAACATTAAAAAATTGCCAAAAAACATAAAAAAGCTGCATTGTTTTTTTTTAAGTTATAAACTTATAAACTATTACATCAATTGCAATTGCAGTTCATAATTTGTAATTACAATAACGATCCTTTTTTTATCATTTGAAGAAATGCAATTTTGGAATTACTGTGCTTAAGAAAAAATTAAGTAGATGAAAAAAGAATTATCAAATATTTGCCTTTCTTTTAATTTAAACTTTAAAGGATTTCTTTAATAATTATATTTCATTAATAATATTCGACTGAGCAAAAATATGTTAAAATTTATTTTTTTTAGTTATATATTCCATTATATAATATGCATATTAATTGCAAAATTATAAATTTTAGAATTATAAAATTTTAGAAAATTTTTTATTCAGTAGTACTGCAGCAAAAATTATAACTATCTTTTGCGCAATAATACAAATGAACATTTGAAAGTGAAAACAGTTTGTGATAAACTTTTCGTGACAATTGTAACCAATGTATTCGTTCAGTTTCATATTTAAAATAAAAAAAATATTTCTTTTAAATACTACAACCGCTATCATTTTTCCTCAGGTTTTTTTCGCATTTCTCTTCTTACGAATTTTTACCTCAACATCTCATACTGTAATACCGTAACCCGAGGATATAATGAGGTCGACTTTTTCACTTTAAGTTTGGTTGGTCATGAATTCTGAACGCTGTGAAAAGGTGGCCTATGGTGAACAATTGCTGAAACTTGACGATTTCGAACAGAGGTTTTCAAATGGTTGCACTTTGAGCGTGGTCGAAGAGCAGGAAAAAACTGAGCATGGATGTGCCATAGCAGACAAAGTGCATTTCATAAATTTACCTCTCAAGGATTACAGTAAGTTGGAGATGGATTCGACAAAAGGATTGCAGCATTTCAATAGTCAGAGAAATGAATGTAACAGTGGTGTTGGAGTTGTTTTCACCTGCGACCGTCGGTCAGAATCGGTCGAAACTTCATTCACAGTGGAAAAGGACACACTGGCCCTGGCATCGAACTTTGAAGGGCCACGAATTAAAATGGAAAATGCTCTGTTGGGTGAAGAAACAAATGTTTTGAAAATTTATATTTCAACCGTAGGTCAAAGTGCTCTAGGTCGTATGGTTGATGTGGTAGAGAAAAAGAGTTGTGATAATGACGAAGAGAAGGAAGACGGACAGAAGGAGGAGAACGAAGACGTGGAGAAGGCAAGTTTTGAAGATAAGAATGATCGTGATAATAATTATGATGAAGATGATAAAGCTGAAGATGGGGATGATTGTCATGATGATGGTGGTGATGATGATGCTGGTGATGATGGTGATGACGATGATGATAATTATGACGATGATGATAATTATGACGATGATGAAGATGATAATGATGGTGATGATGATGATGATGATGATGATGAAGATAATGATGGTGATGATGATGATAACAAGGACGATGACGACGAAGATAAAAATACTGCCATTTTCCTGAAAAACAGAAACAGAAATGCTCTGAACATCCGAAGATGTCGACGCCGACGCTACGCAGATTCATCAGGTTCAGGTTCGTTGGCCAGAAACGTTGCACCGGTTGTTTCAAGATTGCGCGGAGGTAGGAACGTGGCGGTGGCTTCTGCAAGCACGAGACGACGTCGGCACGGATACAACACGCTGCTGAGCGCCAGCGGCGACGGTGACGACAGTACGAGCACCGCGAACCGTTCCAACAATCCGTATTACGGTACTTCAAAATGCATACGCAGCAGGCCTTTCCGACCGTGCATCTGCCGACGCCATCCTTACCGTACGCCGTCGACAGTTTGGGCCATTTACCAACAGCAGCAACAGCAACAGCAACAGCAGCAACAACAACAACAACTGCAGCAACAGTTGCCAGCCGAGACGGACAATTCGAACGAGATGCTGTTGCCGGTGTCGTCGGCCGCCGAGGATACTGCTGTGCTGGGCAGTGAGATTTTGAAGATGAAAGAGTCGGACGAATTCCGTTTGGATTTTCGACATCTGCCGGAACCGTTGAAAGTGGCATTCTGCCCGTTGGCTCAGGACCGTGAGCCGCTGTTCATCGTCATTTCCGGGCCCAGATTTTTGGTCTACAAATGGAACAACCAGTCGGCTCGGCTGGCTATGGAAATTGCATGCCAGGACGACAAGCTCACCTGCTGCCTGTGGGTGATCGGCACCAGTCCACACTGTTCGACCATCGTGGTCGGCGGCAAACTGGGCAACTTGTACATGCTGCGGGTCGACGAGCGCAGCTGCTTTCTGAACGTCAAAGCGCACGACAACGAAATCTGCGGTCTAGTGGAACTGCCCGAGAAGATTGGCGCCTTCTTGAGTGCCAGCTTGGACGGCAGCTTGAAGATCTTCAGCGCTCGAACCGGCCGCTGCATTCGAATTTTCCAACCTCTGCTCGAAGTGTTCGAAGGCATCACTTGCACCGACTTGAACCTGAGACAGTTCTGGATTGCGTTCGGCGGCGAGTTGCACTCGGTCAACTTTGTCTATGCCCAGTTTGTCGACGACGAGACCTCTGGCTCTGGCACTGGATCCGGGTCTGGCACCATCAACTTGTGGCCATGCGAACGCACTCGACCGCCCACCTACGTCGGTCCGTACGTGTCGATCAAGGACATGCACTCGTGCAAGGTGAAATGGATCCGCTGGATTGGCAATATCATGGCCAGCTTGAGTGTCGACGGTCACTTGCAGCTTTGGTTGCCAGAAGTTGTACACGCTGATCCGACGAGTCAGAGTTTTGTCATAGATCCCAAGCCGATATTTCACATGAATCGCATGCTACGGCGCAACCGATTCACCAACTTTGCAGTGAACGCGAGAAAAATGCTCCTGGCCGCTAGTTTGCAGAACAACGAAATTCGTATCTGGTCCTTGTACGGCTTGATGGACGAGGATACGAAACCGAAATTGGTCTGGCGTAAGCGAATGGTCGAAGAAGTTACAGACATACAGTTGAACTCTTGGGGCGATTACTTGCTCGTCTGCACCAAGCCAATGTCATTCATCGGCTGGAAGATTACAGCTGTCGACGAGTGAACTCAGTATAATAAGAAGACAAATACAACAACACCTTACTATGCAATGATACCTCTTTTATTCGTATCTTTTCTTGTTTATATATAGTGGTACTTTATCCTGCCATACCGTTCATCATTCACATACCTCGTCGAGCTTTATTGTTATTTTGTTATTCGCGATTAGCGCACGCATGTGTTGTGTTTTGTTTGCTTCATCCACACTTTGCCGGTTCGGTGATGGTTCTGTTTGTTGTTGTATAATTAATTTCGGTAAATAAACGAAAATTTTTACTATGCGAACGATAAAATTTGTGATAACAAAATAATGCTTCACAAACAGTTGACAAATGGAAAAATCTGATAATTGATTATTAAAGAGTTGAACAACAATATTGAATATTTCGTTTCAAAATGCCTATGCTACTTCAAGATAACAAACAATGCAATGACAATTTATCATTTTTCTTTTCCCAGTTTCTTTTTCTAGCAATTGTCTATTATTGAATCAAAATCACTTGCTTGTTTGAAGCTAGTGCATCAATAGTTGATGAGCTTTTCCAACTGAATGTGGTTCCAAAAACACAACTGACCAGTCTTGGTTCATCAACATTCAATTACAGTATCCTTGATATAATCAAGGTTCAGCTTAAAAAGAAAAAAAATGTGGCAACAATTCAATCATCTCAATTGACCAGCCAAAATTGGATCGACGCTGTGTTTTGAAACTGGCTTTGAACCATACGTGTATTGGTTAAATAAATTCTCTGTAAATTCGTTAAACTGTGAATTCAAAAAAACAGTTGCAAATTCAGTTGTGTTCGATTATATAATTTACAACACAAGTCGAACTTTCGACAACTGGCTTATTCACTAGAGCAACGATGATGGTGATCAGATTGGGAAAAATGAATTGAAAACAGCTACCATAGACAATGAATTAGCATATCCATCTATTCATCCTGGTGATTGGCAAGCGTATTCATCATATCCTTGGACAAAGTTATCTTTGGCAAATTGCCCGTTTAGTGATGAAATACGAAATTTAATTTATCTTACTATGAGCAGTTGAACATCAAATCACATCACAATAAACAACACTACGCTACGGTTTCGGAAGATTTAAATACATACAATAAAGATAGCCTTCAATAAACTTTAAACATGAACGATAAAGCGTATTTAAAGGATAATCAGCTGCCCATCGATTATCGGACGGGCGACAGAACATACGACAATAACTCAATCCACCGGAAAAGGCACCATACTCTCCACAGCAGTGTGTTACATCATTTCCACCTGATGCACAAATTAAAATCTCTCTTAAGTAATTATATCTGCAGCATCTCCTTTTATGAGCTTCTTTCAACTTAAAATCAAAATCGGAAATATTACTCGTTTACCACATAAATGATATTATTAATACAAAAAAAAAAGTAAAAAAAAAAACATTCTTATTTCGAATACTTGCATAAAAGTAGTATCATATGAGCATAAGTCATAGCAACCATCAGGAATGTCCATATTTTCACAGCATCGTCGGAAAATTCGAGACGCTTCTTCTTTAGACATTTGTGGAACAGTATGCACTAGTGGACTGTCGAACCACACCTTGCTCTGCAAACGTCAAATTTAAGCACTTTTCAACCGTAAACTTTATTGCACATGTTTTGAAAATATCTATTCTGTTTTTTGTCACCGTTTGTTATTACAGTAATTATAAACTTTTGATGTAAACATATTTAAAATAAAGACTGATGTAAGATAAATAATTTTTATGAAATTGCTTTAAATACTGAATAGCTTGATGTTATAAGGTGATTATAAGCAGTAGTTGCAAAATTACATTTATTCATTACTTTCTGTTTGAATACTTTTAAATATACAATTTTTGCTGCAAAAAATCCGCAAAATTGAAACAGTTAAATTTATTATTTTATATAATTGTAAATATCTTTATAAATGTGAAATGAAAAATATTATTATAAATCATGCTTTTCAAGTAATATTGTAAATAATAATAGTACTGTAAAAGTGTTTTCAATATTTTGATTTGGCTGCGCAGAAACAAGTGTTAAATAACATTGAATCAATTTTTACATTTGTTCGCAGTTTAAATTATCATATTTTATGCAGTTTATGAAATGATTTCATTGAAACTATATGTATTCAATTTCTACAGTTATTTAATTTGACAAAGGACATGTCAGGATGTTATTTTAAAAATACTGTAAAAAGAATGTTGATGTTTTCATCTTACATACAAATGAAATTATATATTTCATATAAATGCACGAAACTGTGGGAAAATGAGGAAAATTAAAATATTTTGATGAATATATTTTAAAATAATTTAAACTTTATAAGCCGGGCAACATTTCTATTGCATCATTGTGATGCCATATTACAATTTGATAGACACTTTAATTAGTCATGTTAATAAATTACAAAACACAGCTTGAGAAGTTATTTAATTAATGACTGTCCAGTTATTTGACTTCTGCAGTGTTAATTTAAAAAAAAACTAGTTTTAAAAATGTTTAAAAATTTGGAAGGTAAACAAATGCTTTGAAGTAATCCCCATAATTGATAACAATAGGACAAGAATAATATATTTCTTAAGAATTTTTTTTTTTAAAAAGCACTTCATTTAAATGCCATTACTTTTAACTTCACAGAATAAAATGTTGTTCATGCTTGAAATTTATCATTGAGCAAATAATTACAGTTGCATTTTTTTGAAAATAAACAACGAATACTCGGTATTCACATTTATAACAGTATCTCCTAATTAAATGAATTTACATGAATGACAAAAATAGATCATTGAACAGAAAAAAAAATCAAACTGTCATTTCACCTCTGCAATACATTGTTGGCAATATGCAATGCAGTGAATGCTAAGTCTTGGATCCTCACAATACTCACACGGTAGATATTGGCAAAAAATGAATTCAGCTTGTCCATACGCTGTTAACATAATATAAAAGAAAACACTTATATTTATCGAAGGCAACATTTCATTTTTCATTTAATGAAGTCAATCAAGACGGTTCTTTTTGAATATTATTATTAATATACAATTATTATAAATGAAGTATCATGCTTTATTGTTTCACTGTATATGTACTATTCTTTGGTATACCAGTTGTAGTTGAGAACAAGATATTTGCTCTATATTTCTTGAGCAATATTTGAAAAATATTAGGTGAAGTTTGTTTTAAGAAATTATTTCAATCATTTTCATGGCTTCAAAGTTGACAGATTAATTAACAATTCTAGAATGAACAAATGAAAGAGAATTGAATGATGATGAAACCAATTTTGCGCAGTATCATGAATGCCTACATCAATTCCGTTGTAGCTCATTTCATGCAGTTTTTCTTTTTCTAAAAAATATACATTGAGATGTTCAATGAAAATTATTACAAGCAGTTGAACTGTATTAAGCATTTGTTATAACGTAATAACATTATCACAGTGCTCAATCAATAGGACAAGTAGTTGTTAGGCCGAATGAGAAAAGCAGAATAATTATGCTGAACGACAATATCTACAAAATCACACACGTTCAGAAAACCGTTGTAATTCTGTCCATCGAGCAAAATCAGACCTATTATCATTATCATTTGCTTTCCCGATAACGCTAACTCGTAGTTATAGCTTATCTGTTGACCTGGAGCCGTCGGATGATTGATAGCAATTTTTCTTTTCTTGCAAATGTCTCCACTTTTGTCATCACAAGTCTGCTGCTTACACGCATACATAACAAACGTAAATTCGCCAATTAATTGTACTATACTGTAACTAAAAAGTAACAAGATGTAGAATAAAAAATTTGGCACTTTGCCAACGGTACAGTTATACTGTAGTTTTTAAAAAAAATTTAAATGTGCGCGTTGTTTACATTATATAACTTTGAAAATACTTTTTCAATATTTTATCAGATGCAGTGTTTATTAATTTGACATTTATTCAGTCAAGATTCAGGAAATGAAGTTTACCACTAGAAAATGATATTATTTGAAGTGAAATTTTATTGTTGAATTTTGATATGAATCAACATTTGATCAAAGCTTTGTACTTATCTTAAAAGATTTCTCGAAATTAAAAAGCCTGATAGCAATTTTCCATTTAGTCTGATAACATATTATAAATTTATTTATGGAATCATCGTCAAATTTAATTTTCTTCACAGTTCTTCCCCTGACTGCATTATGTCTTTATTAACAAACTATTGCTCTCATGAAGTATGGGTTTTATATTTCAAAATTTACCGTCTGAACAATGGCTTGTGGAAAAGATGCAATCTACTCTATCCAATCCATCCTCCGGGAAAATATGTACCAAAATGCATCAACCGTTTGACAAATTTACACTTTCGACAAGTGATCACATGGGATCATCTGAAACACAATTCTGCACGGGAAACGACAATCATCACACGTTCATCATAATTTCCATCGTCTGCAATTTGTTAACTTTACTACTTACCGTACCAATCTGGTGTGGAATAAGCCGCGCACAACTTGCCAATTTGATCATCGCATTATTCGGATTTGGTTGCCCGGCGACCGCAATCAGCGTGTATTCGTGTCATTTTTTCCACCATCACGTTTCGAACATCACAACCGGCACTGTTGATTCAAAAACATCCAAATCCAAACTCGGCTGGTCATTTTGGCATGCCGTAACGCAGATCATTTTTCAATTTTACAATTCGCAATTTTGCTCCTGCCATTCGGTACTAAACCACACCACGTCAAAGTAATAATATAAATATCAGTTGAATGATAAGCAATTTTTCTAGTCGTGCATCATCAAATCAGATCATAGATAAATATTTGCATAAAGTTGGCGTCCACTTGTCAACTTGTACTGTATTTTTTCAACAAAATTTTTTTCCTCTATATTTTATTGAATTGCATGTTCAAACTTTATCAATTCAGTTACGATAATTTGCATTGAGAAAATATCATGTTATTCAAAAGAACATTTATTACTGAAAAATGAATTGATAATTTATTAAAATTAAAATTTCAAAAATTATAAATTTACTCGGCATGAAAAGAAAAGCGTAGATGGATGACACGTGATTGTCGAGATAAAACATTGACAATGTGTAAATTCAAAACAGTTTTGTCAGATTTTTCTATTGATAAAATAGTTCTACAATTTTGAACAGTGTGATTCCGTAAAAGCGATATCGGTTCTTAAGTAGTTATTTTTTTTATGTTGTATCACTATTTAATTAAAATAATTATTTTTGTCGATATTGTTTATCACCGTTTAATAGTTTAATAAAGTATAATAAATGGGATGCAAATTTTTTAAAACTTCCCGACTTGAAATTGGTACTTTATTATCACATTTTCTACGATCAAAAAACATTTTATTTCATCAAGTTTCAGGCCAAAAAAAAAAGACTGCGACCTATCAGAAATTAATTTATACATTAAAAAAAAACACATATTTCCATGAGCAAATTGAGTGTTTTAAAATTGTTCCATGAATTTTAGATTTTTATCAATAATTACGAAATTGCGTCGTTGAGCAATGAACATTCGACACTGATGAGGGAATAATTTTATTCAATGTTCGCAGTTGAAATAAACGATAAAATTCACTTCGCGCAGAATAAGTGCTTGCAATTGGAACAACAAGCATGAATAGATGTTTTAAACTTTGAAATAATATCAACACGATTCAAGTTCACAATGATGGATTTGAATTTTTTCTTTCTTCTTCCTTTGATGCAATTTTCTCATTTTCACCATTATTTGTTTCATCTTTGCGTGGTGTGGTGGAAGATTTGCGAAAACGACTGATCATGAAAACGCACATCAAAGGCATAATGAACAACAACGAAATGAGAATATGACAAAAGCCCGAGTAGAAGGTTAACGTAATGGGAAACAATGAATTAAAAACAATCGACGCTAGCATACCAATTATTGCTTCAGCCATAGCGACAATCGCAAAGATCTTACCTGTAGAAAACAACTTATTTCATTTCATCGAAAAGAAATCGAGAAACACTAACCTTGTTCATGCACTGCAGTTTCTCCTGACAGAATAAATCGAAGTCCGGTAGCATTGAAGCGGTTGAACATGAAAAAGATCAAAGCTAAATATAACAAATTTTTTTTTCATTTCCCACTAATATATTAACAATAACGACGAGTGATTCATTCATTTACTTATGCACGCAATCCATCCATTTGGTGATAGCCCAAGGCACAAACAACCAAGAGATCTGGCTATTAATCCAATGGTTGCTAAAATAAGATCTGACAAACCTTTAGCTTTGAGCTGTGGATAAATGAGAAGAACCTAAAATGCAAAGTAGAATAAAATAAAATAACCTCTTTGAAATAATTAATTATTCTCCTAAGCTTATTTCACATGCAAACATTTATAATCAAAATTAAAATTTCAAAGTGATACATGAAAATATTAACCAATATTTTTCTGTAAACTTTTAAAAAAACAAACAAAAATAAAAGTACGGGATAAAGTTGCCAAAATTTACCATAAAAGAACCGGCACCATAATAAACACCGCGAAAAAAACCATATTCAGAGATCATCCAGTCAAATTTATGCTTGAAGTAATAGAACATAATACTTTGCGCACCTATAATTATTGGATTGTTGTATATATACATATAGATAGCTAGATATAATAGTGATAATAATAATAATAATAAAAGATGCACGTATATATAAATAAATAAATAAATATATATATATATCATTTATAAATGTATAGAAGAAAATAAATTACTGACCGCTAGATAGAAAATAAGAAAGACAAAAGGCAACCAATGATAAAATAATACGACAACGACCATGGTCAGTTCGATATTTAAAAACTGTCTGGTAAAGTTGCTTAAAATGATATCCAAATTT
The DNA here is from genome assembly GCA_001447755.1 of Trichinella papuae. Classification (NCBI taxonomy): domain Eukaryota; kingdom Metazoa; phylum Nematoda; class Enoplea; order Trichinellida; family Trichinellidae; genus Trichinella; species Trichinella papuae. Next base: position 92,899 of record JYDO01000092.1, read on the forward strand.
TTGAATGACCGTCAAAGTGACAAATGAAGCATGGTGGCCATTTTTAGATGCTTCTTCTGTGATTTCATCGTGATGTTTGGCAATGCGAAGGCAAAGGTAGATCAGAATTACAACGTGGATGGCGGTGTTGATTAAAAAAATTATCAAATAAGAACAAGATCGATGCAACAAGCCGGCAGCAATAAATCCCATGGTACCACCAAAGCCGATGAATGCTTCAATAGTAGCAATGTGGCAGCTATTTCGATTTTCTGCCGGAAGACGAGCAGAAAAGGAAAACATTGTGCCCAAAATTGAACTAAATCCACCGAACAAGCCGAACAATATATCGCTCAACAAAATGAAATAGATGTTCATTTTCATGTAAATTGACTGAATGATGTAGTTGATGTCGGACAATATTAGTCCAATGAATGGAAATAGTAGAATTCGCTTGCGACTGTGAATATCGCTCAAAGAGCCACATACGGCCGTTACAAATAGTGAAGGCAAAAGTAGACATACTGTGGAAAGTAAAAACGTGTGATTAGCCAACGTTTGCACTGGTAACGTGTGTTCAGTACTGTGCTTCTTGTCAGACCAGACATCGGATGCATTTTTGTAAATGGTGATGTAAGCTTTTTCGTATATAAAAGCTTGCAACACCGGAAGATGCACATAACTGGTGAATGTGTACAAAAATATTGCCGGCTCGATAGTCATCTGCAGTAGAAATCGTTTCGCCGTTTCACCGAAATTTGAAACACGCATTCTTTTTCTTCTATTTCTATTATTTTCCACAACTTCACAAGATTGAGCTAAAAATTCAAATATATTCCTTGTATACTTATATCGGAAAAGAAAACAAACAAACTAATATTCATAATTTCAATTTCACTCGATGCAAATATTTAAAATCAAAAGATATTTAACATATACTTATTTATTTAACATATACAGTAATCTATCTTTATCTTGACTTATCTTTGATAAAAAGAAAAGAAACATGAAGAAATCTAATATTTGTTGTTGATAAGTGACAAGCAATTTCAGCACCTCATAAATCAATAACAAATCATGTCATTAAATAAGTAAAACTGTAATACTGTGCTGCAAAATAAAACAAAAAAAAAATTTTTTTCAAATTTCGCCGCTGATAAGTGTGACGAAATTCACACTTATGAATGAATACCTTCTTGATTTATAAATAAATAATTCACAAGCTGCTGTCATTGAAAAGTAACTGCAAATTTCTGAGTACAAACTATGAATGACAGACAAGCAAGCAAGCAAACTACTTTATCATCGTGTCAATAAAATAAAAACTGAAATTGAATATTTAACTGCACATTGTTAAGCAGCAATCGGCACCGGCAATTACGTTTCAACAACAACAATAATAAATATTAAACAGAATTGAAAATTCCTTATTTAATATTAAAACATAGAATAGCAAACTTTATGTATCATGCAAAAGTGATTAAATGAATAGCAGCAGATTACAACTTTCTCTCTAAAGCGTCCCTATAAGAGGAGTTACAATTTTGGGTTAATAATTTATGCTTACAAGTGCTTATAATTCCTGTAACAGAAATAAAAATGAAACACTATCAAGTCGATTAAAATTTAATAAATTATTAACAAAAAGAAATTTAAAACATTTCCTTGCTTCTTTAAACAAAGAGAGAATTTTTAATGGAATTTTAAACAAGATAATTTCTAAACATTCACAGTGAAATAATTTAATAAAAAAGAAGACAAGAACAAACACATCATACAAAACAACGAACATTATTACACATAAAAATTTTTTTTTTTTATATCAAAATTTCTATTTCAAATTTCAGCAAATTTTAAAAAGATTCTGCGTTGTTTTCTTCAAAATATTTTCAAATATACTTAAATTAATTCACTTTCTAATAAATAAATATTTTACAATACTAATTCCACTTATTAATATTTAAGCAAACAAACCCATACCTAATAGTTCCAACTCCATTTCTAAAGCAGCGCAGTGGAAATTTTATTTGCTCAACTTTCAGAGTTTTGTAGAATCTTGAAAAAAAATGTTTAAATACAAAACTGTATAGATACTTCTTCTTATTTTCATATAAGTGTATCGTAAGAAAAAAATTTCAAGTACATTATACTGTAATTTAAAAAAATAAAATTATTAAGAATAGTGGATATTTTGAACGTTCACAAGTGAGCAAGGATTGAAAAAGCATAATAAAATGTAACATAATTTTCTGATTTTTCTTTTATTAAAATTATTATTTTCACTCTTCATTTCCTTTATAAATAAATGTTCCAAAATATCCAAAGTAATCTTTTCGGATTAAATCTTTTTTTTAAAAAAATCTTTAATAAAAGACTTTATTTAATAATTATTTTATCATTTCAAAAGCTACACAGCATAACTACTGTTTGTATGATAAATGCAAAAAATTACAATTAACCGCATATTCAGAATGGTAAATTACATTTTTCAACAAATATGAAATTGTTCATTATATTTTCATAAATGATGCCCTTTTAAAAAATGTTTTTTGAATATAATAACGCATAAAGTATAAATGCACATTTTATACATGACTTATGATTGCTATTTTCTTAGTCTGGTTGTGTTGTATTATCAAAGTTGAAGTGAACTTATATTTAAATATTTGTTGGTTACATTACAATGAAGATAAAAATCAGTATGAAATAATGAATTCTGAAATATTTATTTTTTTTTGAATAAAACTTAAACTGACGCACCATTCAGTAAGCTAGTGATGTGTTCACACTGCTGGAAAGCTTCTGCAGGCATGATTTTGAATGCGATAAGAGGTTCAAAATAAAAATGACAGAATAACTATTGCCAACAATCGGCGAAAGCGAAAAGCTTATATCACGTTGCTTATTAATAAATATTGCAGCCGTGAATGATGAAAATAATATTCAAATTCAAGCACAACGCCTTTTCATATTAAACTTCAAGATGACCACATTTTCTTCTTTAGCAGATGTCAAAATGAAGTAATTCAACTTTCTGTTGAACAATTGTACCTTTTTATGTTCTACTTTTATTCAATTTATGACGTTCAATTGAACAGCAATTGCTAATAAAATTGGCCCACAGCTACGCTCTTTACTCTCACCTAAATTTGCATTCTACCATTTACTTGTAATATACTATTTGTTGTTGTTGTTTTTTTTTTAAAATCAATTATAAATAATCTGCAGTAATAAAAGTTGTACATAACACGGTTTTTTTGTTATTCTCACGTCAAACAATGAATCGCTGAAATGAGTGAACAATTTTTCAACTTTCTCAATCATACATGAGCAACTTTTTTAATTTAACAATAAAATAAATTTAATGCAAATAACAAGTTGTTTTTTCTGTTTATTTTTTGCATTTTTTTGTCTACACGTTGTTTAGATTATTTGAATAAAATATTGCAAATGACAGTATGAAAATGATGAATGATTTGATTTTGAATCAATCAAAAAATCAATTTAACCTTTTAAATAAAATAAATAAAAAATTGATGAATTGTTAATAATCTTACAACTAAAAAGTGATTATGTTGATGTTGAAATCGGAAGTTGTGCTAAATGTTGTTCAGATTTTTAAATATTTCATGCTTGCAATGTTCAGAATTAGAAATCGTTCAGAATCATTAGAAAATTAATTCAAACTTTAGTTGAATCATTATTTCTGACTTTTTATAAATTTCATTTTTATATTAAATATTTTTGTTTTATATGTTTGTGAATTTTTGAATTTTATATTATTACACTTGAACAATTCATTTTCTACAGTTAAATGAATAAAGGGACAAAAAACAATTTGAATTTTATGCCAGGGTGTCAGACCGGTTTTGTTTTGAAAATACATTCATATTACTGTTATTTTCTTGCCGTTCTTTTCCCTTCTGAATTGCAACATTCATTATAAAAATAGAAATTTCTTCTCCTTTCGTGATGTGCTTATTCAATTAATAAATCAATATTGCCATGCATGCTATAGATATGATAAGCGATGTAATTTATTTTTGTTTGCTATTATTGATTTCTAGCATTTGTTCATTTTTTTAAATATTGTTCCTGTTCCATTTTTGTTTTACATTTAATGAAGTTGCATAGTGTGAATGTGAACTCTTTTCTAAATCAAATGTAAACAAATGTTGAACAGTTTAAAATTCTTAAAAAATCATACTGTAGTGAGTGGATCATGTTGAAATGAACTATTAAATTTTTTCAAACAAGTTTAATATTATTTTTGTATTTTGAAATTTGTTTTCGGATAGATTTTGACATTTTAATAGTCCATTAAGATTCTGTGTTTTTATAATTTCTTTGGCAGTTTGAAATGTTTTGCATGATCATAAGTTAAGCATGATCATAAACATGCGCATCATCAAGAAACAGTTATTGTTAAAATTTTTTTAAACGAAAAGAAAATAATGATAAAATTAAAAAAAAAGATTTTTTATTCATTGAACTACACGCTAGCAAAAGTTTGTCTGTTATTGATTCAGATATCATCCACTTTTTGATGATTGGCTTGAATTGTCATCTTGAAATTATTAATAAGTGAGTATTAATTTAAGAAGAGGAAAAGTCATAACAAAGTATTTATTCCACATAGAAGAACTGATTTCCAATAAACATGGCAGATAATAAAACCAATGGATTGTATGTAAATGAAAGTAATGAATTACAGTGGTTTAATATTACCCAACTTACTATTACCGCTTTGAAAGGAAGTACCTTCTCCAATATATGTCTTATTGTATCAAGCTTGGTATGTTTAATTTTTGTTTTATCCATTTTATTTGGAGTGTTTACTTTACGAACATCTCGAGGAGATATTGTCCTTGTAAAAGGTAATGTTCATGTATTGGTTTTATATTTCTGTTTTGACGTATATATTTGTTTTTAGGAATGATGATTGGAGGCACTTTATGTGCGGCATCATATTTAATTGATGATATTCGCAGTTTGTTATTGCGTTTTTCTCAAATTTCAAAATTAACTCCATTACAATGCCTTGGTGAAAGTGTTGATCTTATCCTAGGCAGAGTTGGCTTGGATTTGTCGATGATGTTGTTTTTTGTACTTTCTTTTCAACAAATGATCATGTTCATCAGTCTCAGAAAACACGCACGATGGTTTTCTGTACCGAAAGTTTGGCATTACATGTATTCTATAGCTGTTGTAACTTTTCTAGATTTAGTTATATGCTGGACTAGTGCTTACCTTAAAAGCTACATGTTTGTATCATCATATTGCGAATTAGATGATTGTGCTGATGAATATTATATGTACGCTACTTTAATTTTTTACATTATAATATTTATTGCGACAACTCTGATTCATGTTTCATCACTGATATTGCTGAATGTAAAAAAAGATGAACAATACCCTTTACAAGCAATAAAACTGAAGAAAGAACGCAAAATTGCTAAAAGAGCGACATTATGTTTATTACTCATATTTTTAGTATATGTTGCTCCAATTTTATTTTTTAAGCAATTTATGGGAGATCAGAGACTAAGCCATTACCATATCCTTATTATTATGCATCGTTATGTCGATCTTCCGTTATATATATCATGTTTTGGCTTGATACATCCAGATATACGGGAATGTTTGAAGGCAAACAAGCTTCTTAAGCCAATATTTTTCCTCTGGAAACATATAAAATGCAGACAAAAAACTGCTACTGTTTATAGTGGACCATGTTAGCCCAACGATGCTGTTTTTTTTGTTTTATAATGGATTGTGGATTTCATGGAAGAAAATAAATACAAAGCTTTCGATGTGTTGCACTTTACGCTTGTCTATTGCATTTATACTACTCAGTATTCCTACATTATATACTTTGTACTGTTTGAATAAAACACGGAACTTCACTGCTGTTTATTTTTATTTTGCTTTGTAAAATATTTAATATTTGCATAAAATTAGAATTGTATCTTTGAAAAAATTTTTCATTCATCTAACAAAATTGTTTTTTAAATTATTCATTTATTTTATCAAGCAATAGCGCTACCAAACTATCACGCACATTTCATGCAACAAAACGTGAAAATGTAGCATGCTATTTTATTAATTATTTTTTCCTGGAATTAATATATTTATATACAATTTTCCACAAGTAAATCCCACAGCTAATATCAAACGAGTAGTACTATCTGAGAAATGCAAATCATTCATAATTGATAATTTTTAACATTGACATAAATGATTTACACAATTCAGATTATTAGGTTATATTTTTATTACATATTTTAATTATTTATTTCTTTGTTTAATTACAATGATGCATTAGCATAAAATGTAACCTTACGAAAACGGAAACTGTAATTTTAATTTCAACATAAAAATTATTCTTACTATTAGAAAATGTTTAATTTTGCTCTTAATGAAATGTTTAATGCTTCAGGTGGCATAACAAACGGCTGCGTTTATAAACATCGTTATGAATAAAATAAATAATCTGTTCATGTATTTTAACTTAAAGTCATCTCATTAACGAAACAAAATATTGCTCATAGTATGAAGTTGATTTTTAATTTTTAAAATTATAAATTAAATTCTTCACAAAATTAACATCACTAAGCATTATTATGAATTAATTTTTTTAATGCTAATTCATAATATTATAATTTCAAAGATTGCTCAACAACGCGTGGGTGTGTAATATTCTTGATTGAATGAAATTAACTTTGACAGTAGAATCCTATTTGATATCATCATGATTTCTTCAGCTGTTATCAAATATTTAAATGGACTTAATGAATATAGCATAAATATTTCATAAATGATGAGAATATTTCACTCGATAATCATTGCACGAATTCAATTTTGTGGTATGGAATTTAAAATCTTTTACATAATGATTGCATTACTTAGCAATACGCACGGCTGGGATAAAAGCGAAAAAGCATCAAAAAAAGTGATAATTTTTTAAATGTTTTTTTACCATCTTTATCGGAAAAATTGTTTGTTTATTAAAATTTTAATTACAGTTTGAAACAACGCTTTTTCGCGTTGTACAGTACTGCTCAATGGCACAATGCAGAAGTGAGACGGTGAATCGTAAACAGTGCTACAGTAATAATGGAAATTTTGTTGCAAGCTCAAGTTGTGCAGCTCAGGAAAACGAATGGAAAGAATGTGTCGCATTTTGTTATGATGAAAAGTTGATCAGTAAGTTTTTATTGATAAGCATGTTGTTCATCAAGTGAGCAATCATAAACTTTCCATGCAACATCAGCAGTAGTGAGTTTGAACTTTAAAATAAATTAATAATTGAATATACTAAATGCATAAAAAATTTTTCAACTTTACATTTGAAATATGTTGAACTTCAATTCTCTTATTATCAATGTCGTTTTTACAGTATTTGAATTTAAGACTTGGAAGAAGCGAGTACATCTCCAGTTGACTACAAAATTGATCTACTGGACGTAAGTGTTGCATGTTGATTGTATTTTTATATTTAAAAATTAAAAATTGAATTAAGGCATAATTTTAATTTGGTTGTTTTCATCTCAGATGGTCTGTTCACGTTATGATAGTTTTATAATAAATGTTTCTTTATGTACATTTTTTTGAAGGTGTTTTTCAAAAAAATTTGTTTGCTGAAAAGTAGAATTTATCAAATTTTTTTCAAATTACATTCTCTTCTATGAACTTTCGAAATATAAAGAATCACAAGAGTGGTAAAAATTTTGAAATTGCACTTTTTTAGCTAATATTACAAAAATTCAGTTCATTAGCAATCTGCGATGAAACGCAGTGTCGTAATGAAGCGAAAAAGTACAAAAAGTGCAGTGCTGCATATCAATTTTGCAGCGATGTTCAAACAGTTATAGAAGATTATGAAAAATGCTCTCACAGATGTATTTTTAATAATGAATTAGCATCCAATTCACGTCAACTGTTGGAAAAGTGAAAAACTTATCCACATCAAAATGAAAAAAGTTTATTTTTTCCACTTTAAAATTGAACAATCATCGCAATTTATGAAAATGCAAAAATTAATAAATCGATGTTATTAATTTTTTTTGTTGATTGTGGTTGGTTTATTTTTAAATTTACGATAAACTTGTCATTTTGAAATAATTATTCAACTCCGATAAAATTTGCATTAATTTGTACAACGAAAATGTTTTTCAAAAGTTCGCGGATATTTTCTTCTGTTAAGAAAAGCAGACGCTTTTTTGTTTCAAAAATAATTTTTTTTAACCCTAGAAAAATAATCTGCACGTGTTAGCTAGCTGCTTTGAAGAAGCTCAAGGAGAAGTTTGACACGAGCTTGAAGCTTGACCGGAAATTGCACAGAGAAACGGTTGATTGATGTGAAATTCAATAGCTTTTTATTTTCACCTTTTATCAGCGTTGTTGTTTTATGAGAGATGAGAAAAAATGAAGAAAAGCAAGAACAAAAAAAAACAATAAAAAAAACTAGCATATCCTCTACAGTAGAAAAATTACAATTTATGCAGGTTTCAAAAATTGTCCCAGAGAAAGAGAGAGAAATGTAAAGTAAACAACAAAAAACCGGTTTGGCGTTTATTTTTTCAGTATAGTTTTGTACAAAAAGAAAAAAAAGGTTCAAAATAAAAAAATTACAGTATTCATTATTACTAGAAAAGTAATTGTAAGGATTTGAGAAATAAAAATTGAAAAAAAACATATTTCAAACAAGCAAGCAAGTTTTTGCAAATTGTTCGTTGATCAGCTTATTTTATAGCACAGTTTGAGAAGTTGATTAAAATGGTTCACAAGCTTCCATCTTGTTAAGCGGAAGCAAAATGAGGAAATTGTTGTTCTTTTGATTTTCAATTTTGTTTACCATCAATGAGCTTAGCTGCAATAAATGTTAATCTTGAAATTGTGATAAGCAGTCAAGAAGATATGACCTCTGAAATGGTGATTGATTCGTTTTTGAAAACAATAAATTTTTACAAACAATATTAGGAAGGTATCAGAGAGATTTAAACTTTTGATAAATTGAAATTTATTAATTTTCTTTAAATAAATATTATGCGAAGTGTCAATTTTGAATCTTTCTCTCGCACGTTGATTGTTGTAAATTGACCATATAGCATGTGTGTTTGCATTTTGAATTTATGCAAAAATTATGTACTTTTACAACAGTATGATTACAGATTGTTGAACGTTTGATGTGGTCAATGTTGAAATCAATGATGATGCAAAATAATGTTGTTGTTGCTGTTGTTGTTGTGGTGAATGTCTCAAGAAAATTGTTGTTGACAACAGGCAAATCACGTGGGAAACAACAACCACCTTATCCACTGATCAAGCAATTGTTAACATAGATGACACGCACTGTTTGCTTTTTCCATATCTCGTTTGTACAGTGAATAGACGTCGATGGTTACAGTTATTGTAGATGTGGTGTACTGTCGTGTGTCTAAGATTCATCTGCATGCGCACAAGTGGCCAAATCGTCATTGCCTTTTACAAATGTTGTTAGTCAATTTTCATCTGGTAAACAAGTGATAAAGTCGCTTGTCGTCTTCAATCAAGCAACCACCTTCTTGTCTCTCTCTCTTTCTCTCTCTTTCTGTATACTCTGCACATTCTGCACAGCTAGCTGGCTAGCTAGCCAACCAAACTACAAGCTTTTATATACAGGGAAAAATCGTCGACCGATTTTTGCCACACCTTTTCAATGCCAGCACAATTCAACGCCAAAATTGCACACTATCACTATCAGCATGGATTTGGTGTTGTGCCTTTGCTTTGAATCGAAATTGATGCTTTTGTTGCTTCTTCTTGTTTTGGCTAATTTTGGTGCTTTTTTGGAATTTCAATCAATCAAAAATAGCGTATTTCGTCTTTGCAACAGCAGTCAAGATAATGCTTTTGTCTCTTGTCCAAGTAAATACGTCAGCGAGGTGCTGCCGCAGTTGCGATCATTGCCCTGGTTGAAAACTTTGTAAGCTTATTTTCATTTTACAATTTAATTATTTAATCAATTTCCATCTCACTTACTTTGCCAAAAAATTTCTCAAATACACACACACTCTTTCTCCTCTATGTCAATATAGTATGCTAATTTGGGATTGTTTGGAATTTATATCACGAATGAATGCTTAAATGTTATGTTTAAAAATTCAAATACATCATTTATTTATCATCCGTTGTGTTTGTAAAGTTTGGAATGAAATTATTGTCATGTTCAATTTTAAAAAGTTAACTAATTAATTACATGCAGCTTTTTTACTTTTCAATTTCGTGAACAATGTTCGTCGTCAGTTGATTATCGTTTATTGGCTTGTCAGAATTTTAAGCAGTTATTACTTTTTTTTAAAAAAAATATATACATTGAATGAGTTTACGCTAGTTAGAACAGTTTTACATATAGGATATTTAATATTCGGTGATATTCTGCATGAACAACAAAAATATGTTTTATTTTCTTGAACTAAGAAACAGCAATCTTTTCTTGTTTGTGTTTATTTGCATCGCTCTTTCATTAAAATTAATGAACACAATTAATCTTTGCGGGCGTTATTTACTCACGGTGATCAACGTTGAAAGAGCTTCTGATAAATAAATATTATGCGTTGGCTGCTGTTTTTGTTTTTTAAAAAATAAAACCTCCATTGATGTCACATAATTTTATAATTTTCAAAATTGTTTGAAGCAAATTTTCATTTACAAACTTTCTACTTCAATATCAAATTTAAATAATATTTGCCTCTCGTTTTTTTTGGATATATGTATTTCATATAGAACAAGCTCATAGTTCAGATTTTGATTTTGAAAGTATAAAACGGCCATTTTGATCTGCAGCTAAAATCCAATTTATCGTTTGCAAAATCTACTTACTGTAAAAGGAGCAGTTTAATCAGATAGCAAAATAAGGTTGTTTTTATCACATTTGAAAACATCGATCTTATGAGCTTTTTTTTTAACTTTTTACTCTAAGCGTACTCTCGTGGAAGCATTTTACGAAACTGAATAAACTTTTACTATTTTTTTTTCTTATTCAATTTATTTATAGTGAAATTGAAGATTCTGAAACAGAACTGAAATTACCATGGAAGAAATTTGCACGTTTATCTTCCCTAAAAATTCTGTAAGTTTACGCATATGAAAATTGTGACGCAAAGTTTGACTACATTTGCAATAAGAATTTAATGTAAATATATGATATGTAATCAGTCTGTTTTATATTTAGTCATATCATTAAATTAGAAGTAGATTTACTTTCAACATATTACGTTGTTTATAAAAAGTGTTCGTTCAGTAAATTATATTTCCAGTAAAATTTTTTCTCATTCAATAATGATAATTACCAAGCACATCGTCATTGCTTTTGTTCTACAAAGTGTAAACGTTAATCTTTAAGTTACAGTAGGACAAGTTTTAAGTTACTGTAAATAATCACAACAAAATTTTAATGGATAATTCAAAAATTCATTATTTTATGCTATTATTATGTTAAATAGATTACTTTAAGTGACCTGCGTGCGGCCAAATTAGACTGTTCTTGTCAAAACATGTGGCTTGCATTTTGGGAAAAAATTCTTGAACCCATCACACCAATCGAGTCTTTATCAATTGAGATGGATGTCCTTTTGTGGTTTCTAGCAGACGTTAATCGCGTCTGCGATTTAGATTGCCCCAAAACTGTGCGAGATATTTATGAATTACCAAATCAAATTAAGCTACCAAATGATGCTTTCAATCACTGTCTCACTGACGGTGACCCAGCAGCAGAATCTGCAATTTACGAAAATTTTAAAACTAGATGTGGTATGTTATATATTGTTTCAATAACTGATGTTTGACAAAGTTTCACTATTTCAGGATTTGGATCTTTACAGCTAAATGTAAAGCAAGTTATATTAGGTTACAACAAGACAGACGATGTTGTCGTATGCAAAGCCACAAATAATAATTTGATTAGCGTCACATCAAAAGAGTGTCCAACTTTTAAAATGACAAGTTTTCTAGAAGAGCCAGCAAAGCCTGATACGTTCACGTGGTAAGTTATTGTATGTTGTATTGGTTAAATGTTGCCCATTATTTCCTATTAAACTAAATATTTTACTCGAAGGGTAAACAAATGAGAGCGTATCTAGCTGATAAAAATAGCACCATGCATTTCTTTACTTATCATTATCATTGACTATCATAAAATTTGCATAAAGTTATTATTTAAGATTGTAGCATATTTATCAGTTTCATTTTGTGTTTCTTTGATTGTTGCTGTTTGGTTAGTTGTATTTTTTGATTTTCATTTTGAAATTACAAATTTAGCTTAAAGTACAATATAGATTATTACAAAAGACGTTTTAATGTTGTCTGACTTTTGTTGTTGACATTATGATGAACGATTGATATATTTTCAGTTGAAAATTACCTGAATGAGTAAATATATTTTTTGTTTTTGTTATATTGCTTATATTGGTTTTAAGAAGTAAATGTTTTTCTTCCATATGCAATACATACTTTTACAGTGCATATGCTGTATGAAAAGGTTGTAAATATTGTCGAATGATTGATTGTGTTTGTTTTATGCAGGTGTATGGGTGATGATACGGCTGTTTTATCTGTTAATAATGTTCGACCAAACAGTTCTGGATGGATAATATGCTTTGGAAATGGATATCTTCCCCAAGCTGCTGCCATACCGCTTTTAGTAATTAGTATGTGAGTTTTCAGTTTCATGCATTCATAAAAATATTTTACGATAATAAAATAAGATTATTCATAAGATATAAAACAAAAATTATAGGAAATGACAAAACATCACGAGACAATAATTTTACGTCATTATTTATTATTATTAATTATGCAGTTAAAGATAATCATTGTCAATGATTGGAAGATTATCAGTAATACGGTCCTGTTGAAGAAGTAAAATTTTAAATTAATTTTTATAAACTATAACAGAGAATAACGTTTTCAGCTTGTGTATTTATATTTATATTTGCCAAATTTGTTATAGCTCCACCGGTGTATCTTCGATTTGAAATGGATCGTGTGAATCAACAAGAGCTGTTCATTCGATTTCAGCTTCATTCATATCCGAATGTTGATCTGCATTTATTTATTTGGGAGAATGATTTGAAAAATTGGCGTGAATTGTCACTTACTGAAGAATACACATCTACAAACGGAAGAAGAGGCGCACTTTGGTTTTCCCGCACGTTGCGATCATTGGCTAGCACAACGACAGAAGGAGAAATTCAATTTACTAAAATGGATACGGTATGCAGAACTGATTTGTATAATTTCACTGCATGCAATGCAGTTGGATGCATTTCAAAGGTATTTGAAGTAAAGCCAGGTATTAATTGAGCATGAGAATTTTTGTATCAACAACCTATTTCATGCATGTTGTTATGCAATACTTTCAGATGAGAATAACGTACTCTGTGCAGCCAACGCCGATAGTCCTACATATCAAATGCCAAAATCAGTAAAATTTAACATTTTGCGTATTCATGCCGTTCCTACTAAGCATGATGATGCGAATTATTTAAATTATGCTGATGGCCAAACTGACCAATTAATGCAGTATTCTCCAGTAGGTTTTTATGTTTTACAAATGCAACCAACCCATTTTTTCATTTTTAAAAATTTCGTTTAATGAGTAATTAACTGTTAGCAAATCATAATTTCATATGCTAAAAAGTTTTTGCTCAGCATTAGTTTTTTGCTATAATTAATTAATTAATTAATTAATTAATTGTTTGTTTTTTTGCATTTTCAATCAATTACTTGTACTTATACCTTTTCAGTTAAGTTTTTAGTTGATTTTTTACTTTAATTAACTGAACCTTTTGTTTTTAGATACAAGTAATAATCCCTTTTTTTATACTCAGCGCCGGACTTATGCTTACAGTATTGTGTATTATTATTAATCGATGGCGTGTTCTAAGACAAGCAAATGGCACACTTAAAAAAAGGCAGCATATCGATGGACAAGAAAATACACCAGAGCGTACTGCTGTTTTGTCAGATGCAGCTGAAAATGATATTGCCTTATAAATATTGTCTATTTCTTCCATTATTGAAGTAAGTAATCTGTTTAATTTCTTTGCTAACATGATGAAATGAGCAGAAACACATAGGTGGAATGCATGTAGTTAGTTGTTCAGAAAATTTAACTGTGAAGCCTGACTGAAATGAATACACTTTGCATGATGCTAATTGCATTTTGTATTATGCAATAAAAAAAAATGTCTTCTTAACACTTTTTAAATTAATAAGATTTAAATTGAAATGATACGCATGAGAGAATATTATAGCTCAGGTTTTGACAACAGCAAATGTGAAACTTTTTGTTGATTCACTTTTAATGAATGAATATTTTCACATTCAACGTTCTAAGCAAAACAGCAACTTAATAAGCATAATAATAATAAAATACTGTGGTTTTGATACATTCCAGTGTAGATCATCTTACTGCCAAGCATTTAGCAAAGACCGCACGTTTTAGGGCAGTAAAGTTTGAGCAAAGTAGAAGTTGTTTCTGAGTGACAGTCTTGCGTGTTGGAAATTTTGCTGTTGGAGTTTCTTTTAATAAAGTTAAACGCAAGACAATGCATATTCCAATAGTAACCATCAGAAGTGTCCATGCAGCGTTCCTCTGAAATGACAAGCTCATTTTAAGAACTGCTTTTTGGGAAGAATGCAAATTTACTAAAACAGTTGCAGCAGGATCGCTGACAGTGAAGCATTAATTTCCCTGGCAGTTTTTCACACCACCCATTAAACGCCATTATTGGGCAGTTCTGAAATAATTTAAAGCAATTCAGAATTAATTACATTCAATCATAATGATTAAATTTGTTGCAAACAAGTCGCTTTAAATTATGCAAAAGCAACTTTAGCTGTATAATTAGAAAGTTATACATCAATGATTTATGATTTGCAAAATTGTTGCAGTTCTTCAGATGAGTGTTACTTACAATAGGATCTTCATCATTGCAGTTTTGCTCTTTTTTGCAATCTATTTTCCAAGTTGATAGTGAAAAATGCGGTCTTAGCGTCCACGGATTTATAGCTGATTCATCTGGTGCAGAAATCTCTTGGCCAGCGTGATCAGCAAAATGCAAAAAGTCAGTACAGTTATAAAGCAGATTTATTTTTGTAAAATCGGTGCTACTGAATGTCTTTTTGGGGCCAATTTGAACTCTATAATGAAATTTCACAAAATATTATCTCTCATATTCAGTTATTTGAAACTTATTTAATTTCACATTATTATTCAACAGCACTATTACGTCTTATGCTTTGAGAATTTTTTTGAAAGATTATTTTCATGCAGATATTCTTTATTTAAACGAAACTAGTTCTGATTGAAAAAATTTTTTTATCCAATTTAAAAATCAACTTTTACATTTCATATTTGGATGCAATTCTATATGAACATAAATTAATTATACATTTTCCGTTGAACAGAAAAAGTTTTTATAAAATTAATTTCATGTTTATAAAACTGTAGAAAATTTTTTTGTTAAATTACCCTTCAACTTTAGCTGTCATTGTTGGCTGTTTAGCATTTATTGCCCAAGCAGTTGATTCATAATGCATGATAGAATTGTAGTCATATGGAGTCAATAGCTCCGCTTCACTTGGAAGTCGAATGGCATATTCAGGCCAATAAGCTATTGATGAATGAAACTGAATGCTTT
Source organism: Trichinella papuae (assembly GCA_001447755.1). Taxonomy (NCBI): domain Eukaryota; kingdom Metazoa; phylum Nematoda; class Enoplea; order Trichinellida; family Trichinellidae; genus Trichinella; species Trichinella papuae. Next base: position 108,564 of record JYDO01000092.1, read on the forward strand.
ACAAGGCAAAGTTGCCTTTTTTACCTGGTTTGATGTTCTCATAAAAAATATTAACATGATGATCACGATCATAGCGAGAATGTTCGTGATAAAAGCCCAGTGTATGCATTAATTCATGACGAATGACGTCAGGTCTCCAGCAACGTTTTCCCAGTGATAAGCTCTGTCCACCTTGTATAGGATGAAATCCTACATATGACCAGCATCTGAATAAAACAAATGAACTGATGTTGAACTTCATAACTCATTATCAGCAAATTATACCCTTTCAAGTCTGTTATAAAAAGATGATTTTTTGATCTTTTCTTTAATTGCTTAAATTTCACGCAAGTGTTCCTTTGCAATTCATCAGTAACTTCTTGAAACATTTTCATCTTTTTATCATCTGAATTGAATTCAGTGTCAGTGTATATAATAATGCAAAAATGAAATGCAAAATTTACCAATAGATACTTTATCAAAGTAGTAAAGTACCATTTTGTTTGGCCATCTTGATTGTATATCTTTTTTGGCGTTGCGTGTTAGTAAATTCTGTTTTTGAAATAACTTACAAAATGTAGATAAATTTGAATGAATTTTACCATTTCTTTAGGTGAGTTATCAAGCAGTCTTTTTATATCTCCTTCGAAAAAGTCTACGTACAATATAAATTGATTATTCATTTTTGTTTCATATTTATTTATTCATCTATGCAAATTTAATCAGAATTAGAATTCATATTAAAATTCTATAATACAGTGAATTTTATTCAACAACTTATTGTATTTTATGCATTTTATTTTACTTTATTTATTAAAAATTCATATCAATATTTGAGCATGTGAAATAAGCAATTTTAAATGTTCTCCAAGAAGAAGCTCTTAAGAAAAGTGAACTTACCATGACCATTATTTGTCAGTTCAAATAAGGTAGGTTTTTCAGACAGTGTGCCGTTATTATTAAGAAAAATCAGAATTTTCTAAAAAGAAATAATCTGTTTCAGTAAGCAATGAGAAGGAATTTTTGTACAGTAAGCGTACAATTAGAAATATTGAAATCATATAAAAATTACGTAGATTTATCATGATGGAAAGGCTCAGCTGCTTCCACTGCAACTATTCATCAGCTTTAGAGACTGTTTAAATATCATTTCATCACATTCGATGTCGCTAAAATTGTCAGCAAGGAATGCATTCGAATTAGGTAGCATGTAATATCTAAGTATGCAGTAGTGTTTACACTGCTGAAAAAACATGCTAAAAATGTATTATCAATTTCTTACATCTGTGGCGATAAAGTATTGTTATTAAATAGCTGTTCCAAATTCATTTATGAGAAAAAAAAGATCTTTTTTTACCACAGCATCAGAATGATCAAAGTAAAATTTATTTATTCATTATACAGTAAAATTTCATTTGACACACCAAGCTCACTATAGGTGACATTGATTCTGATAAAAATAAATGTGTAGGTATAATGAAATATAGCACGTTTTAATTTTTCTTTGACAAGGGCTGCGGAAAAATCACGAGCATTGCCCTGGATCAATTGCTTCGAAAAATATGCACCAATCATTTTTACAGATGACCAAGTTCCAATGCGTGATGTAATGCAAGTAGATCAGAATGATTTGTCACTCGCCAAAAGGGAAATTGCATCTGAAAAATGTTTTGATGTATTTTAAATAGAAATAATTTTTCCATTTTATTTCTATTCTCTAATATCATGTCTAACGTTACATTTAAATTATTACACAGCATATACAATTACAACAATTGTTAGTTAAATTTTATTCAAAAAAGGAAACTTACTTGTTTTGCCGCAACTTCTTCTTCACGACCATCACCGACAACTACATAAGTGCACTTTTTGCCAAAACGGTGCAAAATGCGTTCAAAGCAAGCCTCTTTACCTAAATTGTTTTCTATCAATATATATATATATATATATGTATATTCTTCATTTTATTCTAGTTTATTATATTTCAAACCAATTTTTGCAGCGCAGTATATATTTTCAATTGGAAACATTGAGCTGAGGCCGTAAAGCAGCAGCTTTGCGTAAGTTGGAATAAGCGGTGATGTGGTGACCATTATATTTGCGTAATTGGTTCTGAAGTTTATAATATAATCAAATATAAAAATATAAATTAATTGATAGCTTACTTTGATGTGATTTGAGACAAACATTTCAGAACCAAACTGTGCCAAGAGTCAGTGAATGCTTCAATGTCATTACGAATTTGAAGCCATTGCTCTTGTTTGCCACAGCCCAATAAGCCTAAACGTGATTGAAGTCAAGAGTTTAAATTTTAGTTAATTTTGATACATTTCGGATGAATTGTAATGAGTATTATGCAAAATGTGCTTCAGATTATTCATATTTGTAGTAATATATAAATTGAGCTTATCATTGAAAGATATTGCATTTGAGTGCTAAACAAAAGTGTATTTGAAAAGTTGTAACTGAATTTATAACTTGTAACTTGTAATTGAAATTTCAGTTCCTCATTAACCTTATTTGGTCTTAACGTTTTGCATTCATATTTTGCAACCTACTATAATTTAATGAAAAATTATGATTTATTACCACAATGAAGGAAATTTTAGAAGCTTAAGTTGTTTTGAAACAAGTAATGCGATATTTTCAAAACAGAATAATCAGAAGTAGCTGGCACAACAAGCAGTACACTAAATGGAATGTGTTAATGCTCGCTATCTTTGATGTTATTAATTACAGACACACTGTATGATGTATGAGATGCATGCTTGTTTAAATATTTTATAAGTGTTTAATTGGTAAAAGGAGTGAATAATCCAAGATTTGTCTTACCGCCTACGTTGTCTTTGTAAAGATTGTACAAATCACGAATTCTTCGATAACGAAATGCAATTTTTCTCATAAAATCAATGCTTCCACGGACTCCAGGAACTAAACAGAATGTTGCAGCATTTGTTGTCGGTACGGGCAATCCTTCAGAATTGAGTGAAAATGTTCTTAAATAAAATAATCAAATTTAAAAAGCGAATACTGTTAGAACTCTTTAGAACAACACTTAAATAGTCAGTGTATAAAAATACACTGTTGTCTTATTCATATGAAATTATCATTTATCAATTATCGTTATTTAATATTTGATAAGTAATGTCGATTTGTTGCACGTGTGCATTTTTAATTTAAAAGAAAAACCATCGATTGTTTTATCTACTTACGACAAATCTTGAGAGTCATCAGCGGCTATATCATCAATATGGGCTTGATCACAGTCTTCAAGCTCATTGAAAAAGAAATGCGTATCGGATAGATAGAAAATTAATTCTTCCATGCGTAAGCCAGTTGAAATAGAAGTATTTACATCTTTGTCGAATTTAGATGCGTAAGCTCCTGTTAAAAGCGAGTGAAATAAAATGCAAGTTTCATCCAGATCCCAGAGGAAAATCCTTTCATAACTTCCATCCAAGGTCGGTGACATATTTGCTGTTCGCCTACGTTTTCCTTTAGCTATAATAATGATAATTTAAAAACAAAAATTGACATTGAATAAATATTTTCATTGAAAGTTTTGCTCACATTTCTTTGAATCTGCACTGATTTTTGATGTCGGGGAATCAATGGAGAAAACATCAGCAGATGACTGACTGGAATTATGAGTAGAGATTGATGTGCAAGATGGGATCTGAGTCAACTGATATGTTGCTGTGCTTGCTGCTCCTGCGTTTGAGGACCCAACACATGCTAACGGGCCATTGTATGTTGGATACGGGCCGAGATTTGTATAATACTGTGGGTACGTTTGCGGATATCCTCCAACAGTGCTGTATCCCCCGTACTCCAAAGCTTGGTTTGCTCCAGCAAAATTTTGTGGATTGACAATTCCACCGGTCGTAAACGATGGTGCAGCATATGCAGTGCCTGTAAAAAACCAACATATATAGTTTTCAACTAGGTATTGAGTTTATAAATAATGTAACCGTAGTATGCATTAGCAGGTGATATTCCAGCCGTGGCTGCACTGAGGTAGGCATTTAAAGGATATGGATTGGACTTTATGCTGCGGCCTATAAATAAATAAATTAATAATACTTATTACTTATGTTGAATAACATTTTTCATTGACGAACCACAAGCTTGGGCAAATACTGTGGGGTAAGAAGACTGATTTGATTGGTTGCCATAAAAGGCGCCATGATTAGTTGTTGAAATGCTGTAGTTTGACAGTGGTGACTGGCCGTTATACATTGCGCTTAAAAATGTACATTTTTATGCTTTAAATATCTAGGCAAACACATTTACCTGGCACAATAAGGTGACAAGGCAGATGATGTAGAGACACCACAGAGTAGACTTTTTCCACTTGCTATATCCGCTTAAAGAATGAATTTTCTTAAAGTCTTTTTTTTTAATTTAAAACGTTCTATTTGAAAACAATATCAGAATAGAAGCAACGCATGCAATGCTCATTGCGCTTTGCTAATTAGAGGATTTGTTAAATATTAAAAACAATGCTAAAAAGTCTTACAAGTAGAACCCATTTCTGCGGATATAGTGCCATACATCATTGCAGCAGCCCCTTTTATTGCGCTGTTTGGACTGGATGCAAGTGTAGGTCTTGCTAAAGTTTCAACAGCATTCACTTTGTTAGAATGTGCACTATTGTTGCCTAAAGCAATTGAAAAGCATTATTATTAGTAGTATTAGTATTAGTATCATTATTAGTATTATTATCATTATATTACTCGAGCAATCTTTTCAAAATTGCAATGCAATCAAAAAGGTAGCTTTTGAATTTATTGCTATACTGTTGTAAAGCAGTGTGAAAAAAATTTTAATTTTATCAATCCAGTGTAATTCACTAGAAAAATAGATTGTTAAATCCTGTTAAAAATAACGCAAGTTTCATATTAAAAAAAATGCATGCATTAAATATAAATAAATACAATATGAATAATGAGCATTTTGACTCTTGTTGTTGAAAGTTGGTAAAAGTTAAGATATTTGCTTGAACTTACTTGAATTAAAACTATCAGAAGACCATCGTGAAGCAGATGTATAGCTAGCACAATCTTCTGCAGAACTTTGAGAAGAAACGGAAAAATAAAGCGACGCTGCTGAATCAGTAAGCCGCGCACACGGCGATGCACTGAGCTGAAATCGAGTTTGCTGCGGCGCTGCACTGTCTACAAAGTTCACTGCGCCACCTGGTAGATCAAAATCATTACTAGATGATTTGGCTTGTAATGTTGATGATGAGGATGGTTGTATTATGAAACTTTGGCCAACTACTGTAAAAGCTGAAGATTCGACACCAGTTTCTGTAGAAATTGTCGATGTTGGCTGTTGTTGTTGTTGTTGTTGATCCGTCTCCGTCGAACAATTCAATGGATTGTTTGCACTGAAATATGTATATTTGTTTTGTTGTTCTTCATTTGTTCATCATTTTCTTTAAACTACACTGCATAAACTGATACGTACATTAACTGCTTGGATGAATCGATATTTGTCGTATCGAAGCTTGGAACAATTAAACGAGATCGACAATGCAACGTACCACGCTTGTATGCCTGAAAAATTTTGCATTAATAAAAGTTGAGAAAAAGTACCTGATATTGCTTGAATTTTTTATTTTCAACGTGGCTGTCGCGGGTCAAACAAGCATTGACCTCAAAAGTCAGTTTTTGCAACAGATTAATCGACGCAGCTGTCAAATCAACAATCTGAATGAAGATTAGCCTTTGTATAATGTCAAGAAATTTGGAAGTTGCAAACTTAAAATGTTGAAGTGAAAATTTATTCTGAAAATTGCCCCTCAGCTGTCAAGAAAACTGATCCAAAATATTTCCACAACGGTGACGTGTTATCGTATGCTAGTGCTCTCCGCCTACTTCGGCTGCATCGATTGGAACATGCTAGTGCAACTTTGGCAACCTGCTTTTTTAACAACCAATCAGAGATGAGCACAACTGGTGTCTGTAACTAAAACCTCAGGCTAGCACATACCAGGGACGACTGGATTTTGTTGAACAAGTTGTGGATTAATAAGCATTGTTATTAAAAATAAAAATATACACCTCTGCGACTAATAGAGATTGATATTAAAAAAGAATTTCTGTTTTTTCTTTTTGATTAAAGAAATGAAGAAAGTGAAAATATCAAACAAAATGCAATTTTTCTACGCAGATTGGAAATTTGAAAACCCTTTAAGAGAAAATTGAAACAAAAAGAAAAAAAAGAAAAAGATTCACTTCTGAGACACTATAATTAATAATGCAAAATTCATGATCAACTGAAAATGGTGATCACAAGGAGAAGAAGAAGAAGAAGAAAAGAGGCAAGCAGGCACCTGAATGGACAAAAAGTCATCGAATGGATATTGGACAAACAAATAACGCCCTATGGTTAAGCGGGTTGAATAAAGCGACAGGAGTCTTGATTCAATGGTCAAGTGGACAAAGCGCTTCTTGCTTGCGGCAGCAGGCGAACAGCAGATTCACTTAGCACGGGAACTTAGCGCTTTTTTTTTTGGTGCATTGTACGCGTGGACTGCATAGAAAGATGAGTTATAATAGTCACTTAACGACTGGCTTCTTCTTCTTCGCCCGGCCGACCAGCCATTGTCTACCAATAGCAAGCAAACAATAGTCGCCAGTGGTCACAAAAACTCAGCTGGCGCGTCCGCTTCAACCCCGAACCGTCTGAGGAGGCCAGTGTGGCCAATGTAGTGGACGTCCTGCGGAGGGTCGCTAGCAAAGCGTTGAACAAAAGCATTACATTGTGCAATTTTCGCTCTTTGCTCATTATCCAAGCAGAGCATCAGCCATAATTGGCCCTGACTGTGAGTGGAACAGTAATGTAACAGTAAAGGCCATGCAACCCAATTGCTCATTTCATCGGTCGCCATAGTCTCTGTAACTGATTTGATGCTATATAAGACTGAGAGAGAAAAAGAGCAAAGGAGAGAAAAGAAACTTAATCATTGTTCTTGATCAGCTAAAAACAACTGGGAAATCTATGTTAATATCAGTTGTATCAAAAATAATTGCATATTTTCTCTGATACAGTTTGATCTTTGACATGTCATAATATATGTCCATTTTTTATTTACAAAATTAGTGCAAAATGTAGTTGTAAAATTTTATGGTAAAAAAATTTTCAAAAGTTTTCCATCTACAAATATTTTGCGTAGTGTAAGAATAAGTGAAATTATTCAACCTACAAAACTTAGTATTTAGTAAAAATGTCAGAAATTAAAAATAACTTTGATGAAAAATATTATAAAAGGGAGAATTGCTTAGCTTGTGTGAATGTGGTGCATCGAATACTTATAAAAAATTGCTATGTCATCTTTCATGCTTTATGTATATATATATAAAGTAATGCCTTTATGAACAAACATCTCGCTTGCAGCATGTTGAACAAAAATTATTTCAATTAATCATTCTACATCGTATAATTTGTATACTTTTTTCTATTGTTTGAAAAGAATGAATAATATAAAATGTTGTGAATGCTTTTCAGTGTAACGCTACACCGTCACTATACAACTCTTAACGTATATTTTTAGTGCAAATATTCCATTTATATGTAATCGATATGGTAGTTAAATTTAATAACAGAACAGAAGCTACTGTTTTGAACTTTGTAACCTGTATAAAAGAGCAATATAAAACTACGAATTCAGAAAATAATGTATCCGTTTTGTAATTGCATTTTTTCCTAGTCAATACTTGCACATGGAAAAGTTCACTTAAAACCATTAACTGATTTGCAATTGCATCAGCTCATGTTGTAGGTCGATAGTTTTGTAGGATGCAAATGCAAGTGCAAACAATGCATGATTTTGAACAAACACTAATCTGTTTGGCAAACTTTGCCATCGTCGTTGCGCAGCTAATAAGTCGCCTACTTAATAGGAGCCCTAATTAAAGGCGACTTTTTCAACAAACCTTTGCTTTGCTGAATGCGGACCGTCTGTTCAATCTGAAAAGCTAGCTAACTTTGTTTGGCCGCGTGCCACTGTAACAAGATGCAGAATCGATACCGCGCCTGTGTTAGTGCTGTTAGCAGACTAGCTAATGGGCACCATTTACGTTTAAAGTTCAATAAATGTATCGACAGAGTAACAAACAATATGAATAGTCTTAAAATAAGCATAAAATTTTGTAAAATATTGCATTTTTGATTGTCAACGTTTTAATTAACATTTTGAATTTAGAGACATTTTTAAAAATTACACGTTTTTTTTTAAAATCTTCAGACGTTACTGAAATCTATAACAATTTATTATCCATGTATGTATATATGTATAGTTTGAAGAAAAATTATGCTTGAAGTAAGATGAATTTGGTGCTGATCAGTAGTAATTTTGCTTTCTAATCAGGTCGTGCTCAGCAGAAGATGGACTATAGTGAAAATCGTCTCATTAGGTCAGTTAGAGAGTTGGATCATTACAGTATACAAGCAAATGGCACGCTTTGCTGTAGATATACTTGCTTGAAATATTCCAACAGACGTATTTTGTTTTCAAGACATATGTTCGGGAAGGAGGGACAAGTAGTCTAAGGGGTTGGACTAAGCTGATCGCCTGTCATGAACAGTTGATTAGCCTTGGCATATGACCAGCTCAGGTGCCGAAGTTGAACGGCGCCTCGGAAGCTAAATTAACAACGATAAACTTGCTGACCGGAAGTTTAGTGGGTCAGCGTTTGTTTTGAAGCCTGGCAGCTAACCATGTTGGCAATCATCCGGCGCCGATTATTATCCCACAATGATTAGTAGTGAAAAGCAAACTTTTCAAAAATGAATAAATAAAAAAATGAAAAAGCAATTATGGCTTTTTGTTGTTGATAATGTAGCAATTTTATTTTTAGCTGATTAATCACGAAAGAGAAAGCAATCTTATACGTTTTCATTGTAGCTTTCTTAATAAATCAGAAGGAAAGTGAAATGCAGCTAATAAAGTTGTCACGAAAAAGATTTATTAGTATTACATTATTTATTACATATCGTAAAATGATTTTGGCTTGTTCGAGATAATTATTCATCATGTGCTGCGATTGCATATGCAAGTTTGTCTAATTTCTAATGTATAATAAGTCCAAAATGTAATAATAAATAATATAACATTTTGTAATGAGGAGACATGAAATTTTTACATATTTCTGTTTTGATAAAGTATACCAAATAAACTTCCGTGATAAGCATTTAATTTGATCAGTAAGTTCACGCATGAAATATATTTAAAAAAAGAAAAGGAAAGTAATAGACTAAAAAAATGAACGACAAAATGAATTAATGTAATAAATTTGTTACAGTATATTTATGTAATAAAGTTTTTAAGCTTGTTGCCGCATAGAAAAGTATCAGACAAACGCTTAATTCTTTCTTTAATTATATTGTAAATAAATGTATAAACGATTTGAGGACATTTTGAATTGAAATTTATTAACTTGAATTATATTAATATTCAGCTAATTTTGCACTCATTTCAAGCATTATCAGTTCTAACATTTGAACTAAAGGAGTATGAGCTTTAAATTTAATTAAATAATTACTTACGCATTGTCAGAATTTGCTTATTTAAATTTAATTCTAATCATGAACAAGAATTTTAAGAGTGTAATTTATTTCATCGTTATAAGTAAATAAATATATCATTGTAGTTGAAATCATATTAAACTATGCGAAAATTGATAAAGTATTAAGTTTCATAAACAGAATTTATTTTGTTACGAAAGTTATATTTCCAAAAAAAAAAATAAGGCAAACTTAAAATGTAATTGATGATAATGAAAATTATGAAGCAATGCTTTAAAATTTAAATAAAAAAACCAAAGGAAAAGAAAAGGCTTTACCTCGAAACAACCCTAGCCAACGGTGTGAATTGATGACGCTGATGGTATTGATCAAGTTGGCAAAAAGGAAGCAACGGTCCATGTTGGAAAAGTGATTTTGAGAATTAGAGCAGGTAAAAGTGAGAAAGAACGCAGAATTCGAAATTTTGAAGAACTAATAGACAATGGAGAAGAGTTGAAGAAAGATAAAGTGAATGGAGAAGGTAACGTAAACTCGTACAGGGTAACAAGAAAGATGAGAAGACGCGAAATTGCTAGCTAGCTAGCTATTGCTAGCTTGCTTGCTTGCTTGCTTGCTAGCCTATGTGCAATGTCGTGTTAGTTAAACTGTGGAAGCTGACCTGCCTTTGAGGCTGAGAATGAAACCGAACCTTTCTGCCTGCCTGCCTGCCTGCATGCGTCCGCGTGAGTCGGCCGGTTCCTGTGCAAGCGATCTGACCGCCAGTCACTTAATCCGAAAACTCAACCACAACGACGCGGCCATTTAAAACTTGGATGAAATGTCATCGTTGTTGAAACTTTACCCACAGCTAAATACAACTCACCGGATTGGATACGTTTAATACAACAGACTGGCCATACCCCTGACCAGATCCCATCGACACGTGCTTATCATGTCCAGTACTTTTCATCTGCTTGAATAATGCTGCAAAACCATTTCATGCGGTTGCTAACAAAATTTTCAAAATGACGACATCCAACACCACAACAGCAGCTTCTCACAACATTCATATGATACTTACTGCTGAGCACGTGACTGACGTATTCGTCATTCGTAGCTTCTCTCTCTCCCTCTCTATCTCTTTGTTGAAACACGAATGTAAATAATGAAAAAAGCATTGAAAGATTGATTGGTTGAAAAAAAATTATAATAAATAACATTCAAGCTTTATTATTTTTTTCTTTAAAAAAAATCAAAAACTACAATCATACTCTACAAGCACATTGCCTTCTGTTCTACTGGATACAGTTTGGCGCTTGGTTGAAGCTTGTCATCAGTTGGAGACAATTTGTTAGGAAGCAACCACTGGTCAATATTTGCAAGCCTCAACCGACCGACAATAGTACAATGCACAACTGTTCTCAGCGGTTGTCGCAAAGTCATAAACATCAGGTTCAGCTCTTGACGTGATAAACAAACGGGGTCGAGAAGAGGCGTGGAAAAAAGCCATTATTCTTTGAAGAAACTAACTTGCCATTAACAAATAATGAATTATTAATCGTCAATCAATCGTGTATATATATATAATCATCTCCACTCAGTGGATGCAAACTTTTCCGGATATTTTCATTGTAGAAAATAAATTTTCTAATCTATTCCATTTGGTATTATAATTTAACATAGTTTTTGTAAAAATAAAAAGCTGTTCAAATATTCACAATATCCTGTACACATTTTTCTACTCGAAAAAGGTCAGTTAAACAAAATACAACAAGTATGCTTTTCGTTTCATTGAGAAATGTTGAAATTCTTTTCAATATTATCATTGCAAAAAAATAAAAATTATATTAACTGATGAATGTCATGTTTTTCAAGTTTCAAAATGAATATTTCAATAATTATATTTGTTGTTTATTCAAAATTCACATTGCAAATATTTTCGACTAGAATCTAATTAAATTAATATACATTCATAACAGTATATGATGAATAAAACAAAAATAATCTTATTTTTTGGAAGTGGCTGTTGTTCTTAAACGAATATTTGCATATTTCTGTTTATTTAAATTTGTCAACATTATTAGCAGTTCATTAGTACAGTTTAAGTAGAATTAAATTAAAAAAAAATGCACTGTATTATTATGCACTTTGATGCACATTGTTGTTGATTCAGAGAAGTGATTTGATTTTATATTTATAAAAAGTTTTATTTTGTTTTAATGCTATGCTAATGATGAATAAACAACAACAACAACAACAAAGTTGCCAAGCTTGGCAAACAGGAAAATGTTCCGAGTTTCGTTCAGCTTCCTCTTCACGTTGGAATTCATGATAAAAGCTTGAAGTTGAAAAGGTTTTCGAAATTTTTCTCATTAACATACTCTGCTTTAATGCTGATCATTTTCACGACAGCCGAACGCCTTTGTAGCATGCTGTGATCAATCGTCAAGTGTCAAATGTCCAAAGTCTATGCGCGACCATATTTTTGATACCTGATCTTCGCTATTCACTGATCGATGCGCATCGTGAAATCACCCGCACATATTTAATAGTGTGCATATGATACCACGGTAAGGTGATCCTGCGATTGTTGGTTCCGCCTGTCAAAAGTCTACTGCCAGCAATCGAAAAATATTGAACTGCTAATTGCTTTCATACTTTACCTTATGAATTCAATGAACAACTGTTAAACATTATTTGCAATAATTATATTTTCAAAACAGTGCATTATTGAAATTCACACTTGCAACAATAAATTATGCATTATTAAGAAGAAAAAAATGCCACATCCAATTGATTATTGTAATCTACTTGCAATGATATTAATTTCAATCCATGTACTAACTTTTAGTTGTTATGATCAAGTGATATTATTTTAAAATCACTTTACAATTGAACATTGTGTTCATTATTTTCTTTTTCTTTACGTTTAACATTTACCATTTTACCGGAAAATGAATGTTTGGTTGTTAGGTCATGTCAATGTTCAGAAACGGAAACGCGCAAACACAAGCAGCTGACTGTAGTTAGGCTGACAAATATTTACTTCTGTTATAGCAGGATGAGACATATGATGGATAGTGCTTTTGCGGTAACAGAAGCAAAAATCATCAACTCCTACACAAACAAATATTGCAAACTAAAATATCGATTTTGATGTCTATTTCTGTAGCAATTAAAACTGAATCATTTATTCCAACATGAAAACTTAAAATTAGCATCTCTAAAAAAGAAAAATAACCTCTTACAATACAAATATTTCAAATTATATATCAATTAAATTTTACAACTTTTATTTTTTTTAAATTCACTTGTCATATTATAATTATCATATAGCAATACATACTGCAATATCACGTATCTTATGGCTGTAAAGTACCTCAGTGAAATTAACAAATTTACAGTGAAAAAATTTGAGTATAACAGTATAATAAATATTTAAAATTTATTTCATTAATTTTAACAACAATTTTTCAATTTCAAAGTATCTTAAAAAATTATAAAATCCAAGTTAATGAGAATGTTCAATTGCTTTCTTTTTATGAAAACTAAATCCTATGCAAACTCTGCATGACCTTATAGAAATATTAAAAATGAAAATTTTGAATTTTTCATACAAATTAAACAAAAATTTTTTGTGAAATAAAATAAAAATAAACATTATTAACAATTTGTTAGTTTCAATTCTAACTGTAATACAGTAAATCGAAATTCATTCTTGAAAATCAATTTGCAAATTTTTTTTAATGATTTGCAGTAGCGGTGTTGTTTTTAAGTTATCAAAAGAAAAAACTGAATATGGCTTCATCGAAGACTGTAATGCTGAGCAAATTTGGAGTTTCATCTGCAGTTGCAAAAAAAGTGCGTCCTTCCAAGCGGATACTGCCCCAAAATGTTGTTTCGCCTGCGCAAAACATATTTGCCTTTGCTACAGCCGACTCGTATCGTTTTAAAGAATTGATTAAAAGTATGAAAAAGGAAAATTTTACAATCACTCACATAAGCAGTGAATTGCCTGATGTTGTGTACGTCAAACAGAAATTTCAACAACAAGGCGAAGCTTTTGTCTTTTACGACGGTGGTGTGGTGTTTTGGGATTTTAACGAAAAAAGTCGTCGAGAATTTCTTAACGCAATCCGACTGTATGAAGAATCTCCATATGAAGATAAGATTGTTGAAAGTGAAGAGGAAAATTTATCCTACGTATTTTCTGAACAATCGAAAGCAGAATTTCGACAAGAAACATTCTTGTTACCTACGCAAATTAGTCAAGAAACATCAACACTGTATAAATTTGCCGTTTCCAATGCAATGTTCTTAAGTGTTAAAGTATGTATACATTTTTTTCGAAAGCGAGCAAAATTTGCATAACTGTGCATTCAATCAATCATGCGTTAATAATACAGAAAGCAAAGAATTTTTTCCAAAAACATCAAGGTGATTTATCTGTCATTTATATTATTTATTTTAAGAATATATGCTTCGTGTATAAATGTAACTAAACGTTGAAATTATTTTAATTTAAAGCATAAACTGCGTGATAATTATTTTAGATTTTTATTTTTAACTAGTTTATATTAATTAAATTTTATAAGCTATTTTATTGTGCAATAATTTTGACCTGAAGAATAAAGTTTGATTCACAGTTTCAGTTCTTCTCTAATAAAAGGCTTGTTTGAATATTATTTTTCTTCTGCATTTTATTATTTGTATTAATTTTTATAGCTGTCAATTTGGGAATCTTTACTAGATGACTTTGTTGCATCTTCAGAAGACGTGGTAGAGCATTTGCAGCTAGGACGAATCACTTTGTCTAAATCAGAAGTGTTGCGACGAGCTGGAAAATTATTCATGCTTCGACATCGCATAAGTCTTTGTGGAGATTTACTCGATGCACCAGATTTTTACTGGGACAAGCAAGATTTGGAAAGAATTTATTCTGAAGCATTTTCATTGTTCAACATGGGTAAACGGACGCGTGTCGTAAACGAAAAGCTTACATATTGTTTAGAATTGCTTCAGCTTTTAGACGGGAACATTAGCCAAGTTCATAGTGTTCGGCTTGAAGTGATGATCATTGTACTTATATTAATTGAAGTTCTTTTTGAAATTCTCCATTACAGTAGACATTATTTTAATTAAATATCTTTTTGATTATATCAGACCATTTTTATTAAACAACGCCAAACTAGATTTCATTATCGCTTTTAACGCTATTTTTTTCCACTGTATGCTTCATTCACTGCTAAATTAATTTTCTAATTTTTTTGCTTGTTAATTTTCAACTGTGCATATTTATTTACATGTAAATTTGATACTACAGTAGAATTTGTTGTCATTTTTGTCTTATTCCATATACCTCTAATATTTGTCGCTATTTATTGGTATTTTTTTAAAAATATATTATGAGAAAGTATCATTTAATGAGAAAAAATATTTCAATTTTAAAATTATTATCTAAAAAAGAAATATCTTATAACAAATTACAAAAATTATAACATCACATTTTTGAATAAGATCTCTACAACATCCTCATTGCATTTGTATTTGTTCAACACTTTTTAACAGATAGCAAAATTGATGTAAGATTTTCAGTTTTGAAAAATTGTTTTCTTTTATTTTTTGATACTTCAAACTTAAAAATAAAGTAAAATGATCGTCTTCTTTTGTTTCAATTGTTTCAGTATTACCAGTAGAGATGTTAAAACTTATTGGATTAATTGGTTATTCTTGAAAATCAATAAACTTTTGTATAGTTCAAAAGTGTATTGTAGTCAGCTTTAGTTTTCATTTTGTTTAAAGTATTTAACAAAATTAAGCTTCACTGATATTTCATAATTGAATGAATGAAATATATTGAATTATGTTCGTCAGGTGAAATTAATCACAAAAAATGTCGGCTATTCAAATATATTCAGCTTGCACTTAAAGCAGAAAATGAAATTCTCTGAAATTTGCTTACCGACATAATTTACATAAAATTAACTTCAACTTTGTCAAAAAAACAAAAATAAGTTTGACATTTATTTTGAAACTTAACAGGATTCGATCAAATCAAACATTAACAACTAACAAATAGCCAAACATCTATCAATTCCATGTAATTAGAGTCGAACCCTCAAGCGATCACTAAAAAATGACTTCAGTATCATGACCTAAAAATATAGAATACAATAAATAATAACTAAATGTATTTTTATATAGACCTGCACAACTGCAATAATGACCATGATAACAGTTTGACAAACAGACCACCATGTAACTCGCTCATTTAAATCTTCGGCAAACTTTCGGCCAGTGGCAGCATTTAAACGAATATGAGTTTGCCGTTCCAACAACATCTTCAACCGTTCATGCATATTAGATGAACTTATTTGAATCTAAAACAATCAAAATTTATGTTCATTGAATTTACAACTTTCTCTTTTGACATTAAACATCTTAAGGTAACTTTAGTTATCTTATATTTTAATAATATATTATAATATGCTCAACTAATTATTTTATTTCATTCAGTTCCTTACAGCTCCACAAATTTTAATAAAAAGTAGTTAAATAAACTTTTATGTATTAGTATAACTCATTTATAATGAAAATCATGATAAGCATCAGTAGTTAAATAATTACTTACAAATGACATAACCTTTGCGTGATCAACTGGCATATCTTCCCTTTGTCCAACCTGCCAATCCATATAAACCACTTTATGAGAAAATGTTGAAAATTCATTTGAGAAGCAAGCCTTTAAATACAAAGCTTGAATCATCAAAAATAATCTTATAAATGAAGTTACCTTAAAAGTTCCAGTAGTATTCGTTTTCCAGTTGAATCTGTCAAACTGTTTCCTTGCAACGCTAAACATCACTGCTTCATCTGGTGAAAATATTTGTACATCTACATCGTATTGACCACCTGTAATAACTTGAAATTCAAAAATCACATCAACATCTTTTTCTATATCCTGAAAGAAACACTGAGTTTCTTTGTCTGGCAATTCAAATGTGAATTCAACACAACTGGAAGTAGCTGCAAAACATAACAGTATTATAACAGGAACACAGATCCATCCACCCATGATTCAGTTCCAATTCAAATCCAAACAGAAAACAACTGCTTCAACTACAGACAATCTGCAAGTCAAGTTTCATTATTCTGGTTTTCAAATTACATAACAAAAATGCATTGCTATTTATAAATAATTCTAAAAACGCTTTATTATTTTAATATTAAAAAATTTCTCACTGTGAAAGAAAAATTAAAAGTTATCGGAACTTTATTGCAAGTAATGTTTAAAACAAGTTGCTGAAGTTTACAAATATTTCATTGTTGTTCTGTAGGTAATTAATCATCATTTCATTGTTTAAGAATTTGTATAAAACACTGAATTTCTTAATGATGATTTAAATCAAAATTATTTTTGTTACATGATATTTAGTTTCATTAATTTAATTTATTCATGAACATCTTTTACAGTACGTAAGCATTCTGTAACTGAAATGAAAATTGTCCTTTTATAGGTTTCACTAAGCTGAATTGATGTTTTACATTTAAATATAATTACGGTTTGTCAATAATTATTTTTGTTATTTGCATGTTATGTTATTTTTTATGTTATATTTAATTTAATTTAATTTATTTATTTATTGGACATCGTATTTCGAACATTTTTATTCAGCAGTTTGCAATCAACGAACAGAGTTTTACATTTAATTGTTTTTAATTTTTCGTTAATGAATGTTTGTGAATTTTCAACTAACATTTTGTTGGGAAATGTTTCATAATAGATATATTAATTTAATGCTTTTATGTCTTGTTTTGCAGTCAGTGTTATGGCACGTAAGCGGAAACAGTCAAAACCTTTCAAAGACAGAATAAGTAAAGCAAATCACTCGCTAAATGCTGGTATGATTTAATATTGATATTTTAAAACTTAAAAGTGTTCATGAACATTTATGAACAACGGTTTTAGATCGCACGAATAAAACGGTGTCTGGACAAAGAAGCCGTGCCACAGTACGGCGTTTGCTTATGTATAAGAATTTCAAAGCAAAGCGTGACAGATACGGGAAAATAATTCGAGAAGCACCTTTTCAAAAGACTCTTTCATCTGGCTCAGTAGCTCGTGTGGAACCGAATCGACGGTGGTTTGGTATCTGATTTTTTTTATAAAAATTTATTCTCTATTATACAGATTTTTGTATTTTTTTCATTTCACAAGATATTCTATACAATGTGATATGATTTTATGATAATTGTAGCAAATTAATAAGTTTTTACCTATGCAATATGTATATATTTTCTGGTTGTAATTAATTTTCTTCAGTTTTTTTTGCGTTTTTATTTGCTGCATGCAATTGTTTGGTTGATCTGTTGAACAATTTGTTTTTGAGGAAACACGAAAGTAATTGGTCAGGATGCTTTGCAAAAATTTCAAGAAAACTTGAGTAAGGTTCGAAAAGATCCTTATTTATATGTTATGCGACAGACAAAGCTTCCAGTGACTTTGCTTAACGAAAAAGCTAAAGTAATTTTTAGTCATGTTTTTATAATATTTTACATTCTGTTTCATTTCCAGCACCTCCGGCCGCATCTTTTAGATACTGAAACATTTCAGTACACTTTTGGTCGCAAATCCCAGCGTAAAAAGCCACGCTTAAAGACAATGGATTTACAAGTATTGCAAGTTGTTGTATTTATGTATTTGAAAAAAACTTGTTGATTTTAAGAATTTGATTGAAATTGCTAAAGAACAGCATGGCCAATATGTTGAAGATAAAGATCGGGACTTTCAGAAAACAACAGATACAAATGAACGTTACGAACCGATAGAACCTATATTTAAAAAAGGACAGTCGAAACGTATTTGGAATGAACTGTACAAAGTTCTTGATTCGTCTGATGTTGTTTGTGAAGTAGTGGATGCAAGAGATCCAATGGGTACACGTTGTTTTAACGTTGAAAAATTTCTGAGAAAGGAGAAGCCGCATAAGCATATCATCATTATCCTCAACAAAGTCGATTTAATTCCACGATGGGTTACAGTATGATTGTTTATTTTGTTTAATAGATGTTTATGCTAATATTGTGTTTGTTTATTTGAAGCGGGATTGGATTCGAACATTGTCTGCTGAATATCCAACGATTGCATTCAGTGCCGACATGATGAGTCCATTTGGCAAAGGAGCGTTGATTAGTATACTTCGACAATTTGCGCATGTAAATGATGATTCTTTTTTTTTTTAAATGTTCATCACGTTTATTGAAGTTGTTTTTAGCTACATCAAGAACATCCGCAGATTAGTGTTGGATTCATTGGTTTTCCCAACGTTGGAAAGAGTTCTATTATAAACGCTTTGAGGCGGAAGAAAGTGTGCAATGTAGCTCCAATTGCTGGAGAAACGAAAGTATGTTACGTTTTGTTATAAAATGTAGTTTTGAGGGAAATTATTGTTCATTTTTAGGTGTGGCAGTATGTGACACTAATGCGACGGATATATTTAATCGATTGTCCTGGTATTGTATATCCTACCGGAAATAATGAAGCGCAGCTTATTCTTAAAGGGGTGGTGAGTTTTTCGATTGTCACAGATATTTAAATTGAATTGAAATTTTGTTTACGATCTTCTTTTATTTGTTTATTTATTCTAAACTACAGATCCGTGTGGAGAATGTGAAAGATGCGGCCGATTACATAGATGCCGTTATTGAACGAGTAAAACGTGAATATTTGGTTCGAACGTATCAAGTTCCAGAATGGGAAAGTAGCGAAGAATTTTTGTCAGCTTTGGCAGGCAGAAGTGGTCGTTTGTTGAAAGTATATTTAATAATAATATTATTATTATTTCATTTTTTATTCAAAGTATCGATGTGTCACTTTAGGGTGGTGAGCCTGATATTAACACTGTGGCCAAGATGGTACTGAACGATTTTCAGAGGGGTAGACTTCCTTATTATGTAAAACCACCTGAAAAGGTTTAAATAAAATTGTTCTTATTCAGCGTTAACATTGTGTAATCTGAAATGTGTTTTTTTATTTAATTAGAACATTCAAAATGACGACCAGCCAACAAGCAGTGAAACGGTGGAATCAGCTTTGCTGGAAAAATCGGTGGCAATTGATCAAGATTTGACAAAAATAGAATTGACTACTAAATACAATGCTGACGACGTTGGAGAAAAAGATATTGTGGTTGCCTTGTCAGATTCTGAAGATTTGAGCAGCTTGAAAGCATATGAAAGTAGTGAAAAACAGGAGCATGACAGTGAATATGATCAGGAAGATTTGGACAGTTGTAGTGGATTGAGTGATATTTGTGAGTTTGAAAATTTGAAATGTGTTGTTCCTGAACAAGAAGAACAACACTGGGATGAAGGGGAGGAGGGAGATGGGCGTGGAGCATGGAAACGAAAATCTGCTGAGCGTGGTAATAAAATGACGAAAAATCGTCATGATAAAGTACGCATTTCTCGTTTGTTGTAATCTTTCTTAAAAGATTACAATGCCGGAGAGAATGGCTAGTGTTTAATTTTTGTTTGTCTTTCTTAGGGGGAAAAGTTTGCAAGAAATTCGAATATTGTAGATTTCACGAAGAAAGAAGAAAAGAGTCGATTTCAGAAAAGAAAGAAAAAGAAAGCTAAACATCAGCAGTGATTTTTTTCTCATGCATTGAAACTGAAAGTGCATTGTTCTGAAAGTAAAACAATTTAATTCAAAAATTCATTGGATAAACTGATAATAATAATAATAATAATAATAAAGCTGGAATATTGAATTGAAAGTCAGTTAGCTACATTTTTAATTTCACTGAGAATATTGTTCAAGTTGATATTTTAATATTAAATCTTTAAAATGAATGCATTATAAAGTCGAACATTTATTGGTTATAGTTGCATTGAACTTTGCGTTGCAAGCTGAAAATTCCTTTTTTTTCGCTTTTTTTTCAGATATTGTTTGTCGAAATTTTCCGTATTCAACCTGTTGTAATGTGGTGACAATTTCCTATTATAAAGCATTAAAAAGTGAAAACGGTGAATTCATCGAATACAGTACAACATAAGTGAATTCAAGTAGACTAAGGATAGTTATTGCACACTTGTATTATTTTTTGAAAACAAATGGTTCATTCTACAAAATGGTTGATGTGAAAAAAAATATAACAAGTAATTAATGTTAAATATTTGAATTTAATAAAGAAAGTTGGAATTTTTTTAATTTTTAGCTTGAAAGCATCATTATATCTCTTAATTGAAGAAAACGATTTTGAAAATTGATATTTAACAAGCGGTATGTTTACTATAAAGATTTGATTTCAGCAGTTGATTGAAGAAAAAAAATATATAATTATAATTATAAACAAATTATTCAATGCGTTAAATAAATATGGATGAATCATTTCAAATGCAATGGATATTTCAGAAAGTGAATATAAAACTTTAAAGCTTTCGTTTAATTTTCATGTTCATTATCATTATTTACAGAATAAAAACTAAAGTCAGTAGCATTTGTCGATAAATGGCGAATGCTATCGATCGAGCTGATGTCGGTGACAAATGCAAATGTTGATGCAAAATTAGTGACGCTAACTGCCATAGCAACGGACTGACGATAAGTGATCAAATAGTTGCTTGCATTGGTTTAGGGTTCAACTAGGTGCAAAAATGACAAACAACGAAACTCTTTATTCAGGATTTGATGAACTGGCGACTTCTTTTAATTCTGAAGTAGAAAGTTTTAAGCAAATTTTATTTAAGCGTAAAAATCCTAACGGTTGAACAAATTGTTCAGGAAATTTTGAATAACAAACCATTTGTGCAGGCGACCTCAAAAAGCACTAGCTATGGCAGACAAATGGTATGGAATTATGTTTAAAGTTTGGTTTATTATAAAAATGTGTCTTTCAGACCAGAGAAGGAAATACCGATCAACTTCTGGGAAACGTTAGCAGACTGTCATCGACGGTAATGGCAAGCATATAGTTTGTTTTCTTTATCAGCATAACATATCGAATTTCCATTTGCACAGGATCGATCTCGTCTTCAACTGGCTAGCGGAAGGCCACTTCCAACTAGCAAGGTAATTGAAATGATGTTAAACTTTTATAAATGAATAAATAAATATATTTATAAAAAAAATTTTTGTAGCCTCAATCATCTGCCAGGCCAATGACATCAGTTCGAGGGGCAGGCTATTCGTCATTTGGTCATGGTAAATTAAATGACCAATTTTTCTATGCTTTGCAGTTTAAAATTGCGTTTTAATTCAGCCAGTCCATATGAAAATTTGCCAATAAATACAAAAATTCCCGAAAAATGGCTTGAAGATAGGTAATCATGATCATTTTAAAATATTACTATGCAAGTTGTTTGAAAAATGAATATGTTTAATACTTTTGATAACAAACAAATGTCAAGCATTTTAGAATTTTGTTTTTTTTTAACATTAAAATCTGTTTAAGACATATTCTCATCATTTAATATTTTTTTTAATTTTTTGTACATTTGTGATTTAAAAATAAATTTATACACTTTTAGTACAGATGCGAAATGCCGTAAAATAGAGCAAAAAGTAATTACATTATTAAAGTGCAGTGCTACCGCAGCGGAGAATTCAGAATTGAAGCAGGCATTGGAATTTGCCAAAGAAGCTGTTCGACGTGAGCGTGCATTAGCAAAATTACGAGAACAACAAAACATTATTGAACAGCCTAGTTTAGATCTAACTTTCAGCGTAAGCATATCTACCATTCTTTACATTACTGTAATGCAGATAATAATAAATTTAAGATTAATCGAATAGTCAACATTTATCGAAAATATTTGCTTATCATGCACACCTTTGTGAAAACGGCTTGGCGTTAATTTATAAAAAGAAACGAATCATGAAACAAGTTAAATTTAAATAAGCGATTCAAACATTACATTATCTTTACATTCAGCTTATCAATATGTTTGAAACATTCTAGATGATAATAACTTTCATGTGCTAATAAAGAATAAACACGTTTAGCAT
The DNA here is from genome assembly GCA_001447755.1 of Trichinella papuae. Lineage (NCBI taxonomy): Eukaryota > Metazoa > Nematoda > Enoplea > Trichinellida > Trichinellidae > Trichinella > Trichinella papuae. The sequence continues at coordinate 131,065 of JYDO01000092.1, forward strand.
TCGATGACATAATTTATTCTAAAATGTTGCATATTCTAATATTTATTTTTCTAATGTTTGTTTAATTTTACTGACGACATGCTTTGCATTTGTGCAAATGAAATTTCAGAAGCTCATTTAAAAGAGCATATTTATTTTAATCTTTAATCAAATGGATTAAAACTTAATAGAATATAGCGTTTCATTTTAGGTACTGTTTAATTTAGCTCAACAATACGAAGCAAATGAATTATATTCAGAAGCTATAAGCATGTATGAAACGCTAACAATGAATAAAATGTTTCCTTGTGCAGGTGATTTAATTTATTGGAAAATTTTTTATTATTATTGCATACATATTTACGTATTTTATACTGATAGCTGATCTTGGTGTCAATATTGGTCGTATTTACATGCGTCAGGAGCAGTTTTCAAAAGCTATTCAATACTTTCAACAAGCTCTTGAACAAGTACCCAGTGTTCAACGAACATCTAGGTAGAACGCAACATTATTATTTTTTCAGACTTGGAAATCATTTTTTAAAAAAATGGTTTTTTTTATTATTTAATTTCAGACGAAAAATAATTAATAATATTGGTGTTGCACTGACAAAGTTGAAACGTTATGAAGATGCTATTAGCCGATATGAGCAATCATTACAAATTAAAGCTGATTTTCCAGTTGCTTTGAATGCTCTGCTTTGCGCCTTTTTGCTTAACGATAAACACAGAATGAAAACATTTTTTTTAAACTTGCTCGAGATTTCACTTGACATCAGCGACGAAGCGAAATACTTTACCGACATGGTGCGGCTTAAATTTCAAATTTTCATATTTAAAAAATTTAAATATTTTAGGACAATCCAACTGAATCATTGTTTGCTGTTGCTATTCGTTCTGATATGCTAAGACAATTTGAATTAAATCGAAAAAAGCTCAGCGAACGTACCATTGTGACGGCAGCGAATCTAATCTCCAATCGAATTGCTAACAAATTTGCTGACGGCTATGCATGGTAAGCCTCAGGGTTTTCTTTTTGCGAATTACAAATTTACAAATGTGTAAATGTATATTTGAACAGTTGAAATCCATTTTATATCGGCATTGCAGAAATACAACTGTTATAATAACAAAATAAAAAGATTTTTTAAAAATTAATTCATACTTGTGTAAATTTTAAAATGAAATTCTTGTTGAAATATTGAATGTTATTTTTTGTTTTTGGTGTTACTGGTGTAAAAAAAAAGCTGGATACGACGTATTGCTTTTATTTATTTATAGGTGCGTTGAAATGATAAAGAAGTCAAAATATTCAGATATTGCAGATGATATGGAAATAAACAAAGCGATAGAATTCTTGAAATGTGGTGATGTCACCAGTGTAAGCTGAAATATGTCATGTGAAGGCAAAATTAACAAATTCAAACAATTACAGGCACATGATATATTTCGAACATTTGAGAAAAAAGATAGCCGCGCATCTGCATCTGCTTTGAATAACATGGCGCTGATTTCACTTTTGGTAATTTATATTTTGTTGATTTCATCAATTGAATGTTCATTTAAAATTTTAATTAAGCAAGAAAATTACAAGGACGCTGCAGAACAGCTGGAAAAAGCACTGGCCAGCGATAGATACAATCCATCTGCGTTGGTCAATCGCGGCAATGTGGCCTTTTTCCATCAAAATTATGAAGAAGCTTGGCAATTTTACCGCGAAGCGTGGACACATGAAGCTCATTGCATCGAAGCAGTTTTTAATTCAGGTATAATTTTTGTTTTTGTAAAAACGACAATTGATAATTAAGTTTAATATGAAAAATTCTGTTTTTTATTGTCTGATATAAAAGTTTATTAATAGGATTAACTTGCCGCGTTTGCGGGAAATATGAAGATGCATTGGAATTTTTTCAAAAGCTGAGAGCAATTCTGTGCAGCAATACTCAAGTTTTAGTGCAAATTGCTGAAACGTAAGGCATTTCTTCTTTCGTCTGCAATTCTTATTTAACACTGTTTTACAGATATGAAGAAATAAATGATAATGTGCAAGCAATTGAATGGTGAGATTTTTTATTTATCAATGATCATTTGAAATAAAACATTGCAGGTACACTCAAGCTAACAGTATAGCTCAGACGGACCCTTCCATTTTAGTCAAACTTGGTGAATTGTACGAAAAAGAGGGAGACCGCCAAGCGGCATTTCATTTTTATTCCGACGTATAGAGAGCTTTGTAAATTTTTTTGCCTTCATTTATATTCTACTTTAGAGTTTTCGATATTATCCATCCGATCTAAATGTAATCCAATGGCTTGGTGCTTACTACATCGAAGCAAATATTAGCGAGAAAGCAATTCATTATTTCGAGAAAGCTTCTTTAATTCAGTAATAAAAATCAACAATAATTTACACTCATAAAAATTAATAATATGTAGACCGAACGAAATTCGATGGCAGTTGATGATTGCGGGCTGTCTTCGTCGATGTGGAAACTATACAATGGCATTGCAAAAGTACAAAGACATTCATTCAAGATTTCCAGATGATATTCAATGTAAGATAGTGGTTATTTATTCATAGAATTCATTTCTGGTTTAAATTAATCACACAATTGATACTTTAAAAACCTATTCTATACATATTTGTTCATTTTCATATAATTTTTATTTCATTTCCAGGCATGCAGCATATTGTCAGACTGGCAAACGATTTAGGTCTGCCAGATGCAGAAACTTATGCAAATACTTTGAAAAAAATGGAAAAAACAAAATATTTTAAAGTAACTTTTAATTATTCAATTTATTTTTAGCCATGATTTTGTGTTTTAGTACAAAGATTCACAACGCTTCAGTCCTTCAAAACGTGAATCTGCTGAAAGTAAGTCTTTGGCATTTTTCAATTAACACGCAACTCTGTTGTGACTTTGCTAAATATTTTCTGCCGGATAAAAGTTGTCAGCTTAGTTTTCTAATTGTTCAAAAAGTTGAAATCTTTTTTCTCTTGTCAAAGATGAACAAAAAAAACATTTTTCATTGCATTTTTATCTCACACGCCACTTATTTATACATCTTATATCTTATTTAATTAAAAATTGTTGGAATCAATTGAAATTATTATTTTTTCAATAATATTAATTGTCTTTCAGAATAAATGCAAAAATACCAGTTTATGACATATTTAATCGTTCACGATTTATCTTCAAAGCGCTCTTATATTAATAATTTTTAAGATAATTTATTTGTTTCCAGTTGACAGTTTTATAATACTTATTAAAGGATGACAGTGAAATTTATTTAGCCTGAATTATATTAGTCATTTTCTTGTTAATTTTTTTTACATTTTAAATCTTTGAACAGTGAAGTTTTATTTTTATTTTTATTTTTCCATTTAGTACTGATTAAAAGTAAGTTTATAACAAATTTTGCAAAGGACAAAAATTTAAATTTAGCTTCAGTTTTGATGTGATTATCATCAGAGAAAAAAGTGGAGGGGGAGGAATTGAATAAGCTTGACATGTTCACTTTTTACATTTGCAATAGCCGAAAGCGTATGCAATTTTTGCAAAAAGGAATTTTCATTTTTGCCATAATTATTCAATTTGATAGTTGAATTGCAAAGAATAAAACTGTTCACGGTTTTATTGTTGCACTAAAAAGAAAAAAAAAGATTTCTTATAAATGTTCATCTTATCTTATGGCAGTTTGAATAGTTTCAGAATTATTTGTCTATATCTGTATTTATCTATATTTATATTATTGCACTTCTTGCATAGTTCTTCGCATAAATTATTACTTTATCTATCTTGATGCTATTTCATTTTTCATACTTTTTGAACCACTTTCTTTCTCTATATCATCAGTAATTTCTGGTTTTACAGTTTCTGTTTTTGGCTGCTCGTTTATGGAGGGCAATTAGCGATGTCATCAATTCCGCCTGTGTCGTGGGCGTCAATAAATTACGCATGCCGTAGGGAACAAAGCTGAGTATTGAAAATTTTTCTGGAAACTTTGGGCAAAAGAGTTGATTGCTACTATCATTTTTGCTTTCATTGCTGCTACTATTTCTACTTTTTCTTATTCTTTACTGGTGTAATTTTTATGCAATTTTTTAATGTAGGAAAGTTTAATAACAGTATATATATTTATTTAAATCAATTGCATTACTGTTTTATTGAAAAATTCAAGGTGAAAATTGCTCTTCTAAACAACAACCTGTTTATTTTATGAAACCCTGAACAACAACAACAACAACAACAACAACAGTGTAAGCTTATATAATATAGGACAATAAATAAGAACAAAAAAAAATAGCGTTGCATTGTAAACTTTTCAAAAATCTGCACAATCATCTCAATCAAGGTTTGCCAATTTTTTATTGCATATATTTATGATGTGCTTTTCTTTCGCAAGCAGTTTGGTATTATTGTTGTTTTCAAGTGTATTTGCTTTGGTTATTTATTTTACGAAATTTATATTGCTTTTAGTTTTCTAATTAAAATTTTAAAAAGCTAACTTAGTTTTATGATTTATTTTTCATTTTTCATTTGAAATGTAATTACTAGTTGGAAGTTGATTGCACGCTTTCAGGGTAATTAATCATCAGCTTTTGTCGGCATATTATATAGGAAGAGATGAGAGAATGAAGAAAATTGTTGTTGCCAAGGATGAAAATTTTTCAAATAGCAAATTTCATTTTCAGCCCGTGTGTTTGTGTTTGTCTGTTTTCCATGTGTGCAAATAGCAAGTGTTTCTTTGTTTGCACTATATTTGAAAAATTATGCGCATCTCTGGACATTTGATGCAATAAGAATTTTTGAAACGATTCATTTTTGAAAATTGTTCTATTATTTTTATAGAAACGCCGAACGCTTGCAGACCATCCACTGCTTCACGGAAAATGATAGTCGATAAGTTGGATTTGCTCGAAAATGACTCCCTGTTGGATTCATTTTTGCCTGAATAAGAAGAGAGATATAGTTTTCTTTTTTTCTTTTTTTTTAAATTAATAAGCTAAATTAAATTGAAAAAGAGAAGTAATAAAGTAAAGGAAAGAAGGCAAGAAAGAAAAGAAAAGCAAAAAAAAAAAAAGACGTTGTCCTTTTCAAAATTGTTTGATTGCACAAAGCATTGACAATAAATTTAAAAATTAAACGTCATGGTAAAGTGTACACGATTGAAGAAAAAGCTGGCTACTATTACTACTACTGGTGGCTACGGAACAGCTTAGAAGTGGTCTGTCAAATTGGAATGCAGTACAATAAATATATGGATGCCGTTGGCTGAAAAGCACACAACGCGGCGCTTTGTTCGGCGATGGTGACTGGCTTGAACGACATCTGGCATTGCTAGCACTTTGCTAACATCAGTCGACGACTTTTATTTGCCCAGCTGAAGTCGGTAGCGTGCCGCTTTACCATTCTCTCTCTCTCTCTCTTGCTCTCTCTTGCTCTCCATTTTGCTTTCGCTCGTTTGCTCTATTCTGTTACGCGCGTTCTCTTACAGCTTACAGCTTACATCGTTTCATCACTTTGTGTTTTCCCCATTTTTTTAAATTCAAAGCAACCGTTGATTTGATTCAAACTTTACGCGCGAACAAATTTCTCTGAATAGATAGATTGTCCATAATTTCACTTAACTTCTTCATTCTACCAAACGACGATGGAACAATTGGATACTGGCAAATTGAATCGTCTTCTTCAACAAGTTGGTGGATTTGGAAAATGGCAACGGGTGCAATTGTTACTTTTGGCTCCAAGTTTTTTACTGATCGGCTGGTGCTGTTTCGCGGCACTGTTCATAAGTCAAGATGCATCCAATTTTGAAAAAGTGCTCAACGTCTCTTCCAACAACCTCAGCGTAACTGAACTACCTGGTAATGAATCTTTGATGTACCAAACGGCCGCTGAAATTTGTGCTGAATGGCGTATAGTTCACGTATTTATCGAAAACAACACCACAAAGCCGGTAAGTAAGCTCTGACTGGTGTGTTAGTATTTTTTTTAAAAAAATACTGTTCTTTTTGATTAATAGAACGAGAAACTGTTTTTCTTTTTTTTTTTTAAATTATTTTTCTATTATTGCTTAGCAACTATTTTTACTTGACAAAACGTCACCAGCAACAAGGCGCTTGTTTTTCTCTGTGCTTTGCGTTAGCGTTTTTCTTCACTTTGGGCTAGACTAATATTTCTTTTCCAGACACAGGGATAGGGGGCGTGAGAGGCGGAAAAGACAGAATATATAAAATAGGAAGACTTGATTTTGATCAAAGCAGGCCTGACTAGTGTGCAAATCTTGCTTGGGCTAGAGTTGAGCTTAACGACTAAAAGGAAATGAAAAGAGAAGCAAGAAAATATTGTTTGAAATTTGTCGTATGAAAAGTAATAAATTAGTTTGGGTTATTATTCACGTTTTGCCTTCTGCTTCTGCTTTTCTCTGTCTTTCTCTCTTTCTCTGTTTGATGATTGCGAATGCTTCAGGCGGTGTATGAGCTTTTAGACTGATTGTGTGGAACATTTTTTCTTTTTCTTTCTTTCTTTTCTTTTCTTTTCTTTTCTCTTTCAAATGACAAGCCTGTTGTTGTTCAACATCAAGCTTAGCAATGGACAAGCAATGACGGCTGTTCTTTTTGTTGCAAATTGGTGGGAAAAGCTTGAATATAAAAGAAAGAAAGACGAAGAAGAAAAATTCGAACAACCAACCCCTCTACCCCTCTCTACCTCTCTCTACCTCTCTTCTACCCCTCTACCGACCGTTTTTCATTTCCTTCTCTTTTTCAAGCAACTATCAACGACTTTCATTCTTCGATTGCAGCAAAGCAATTAAAAAATATTTTACGATTCATTCACTCGTTTGGTCATTTATCACTTTTATTCTATTTTTAACTTTTTGGATTCCTTCTTGGAAAATGTAAAATCAAAAAAAGAAAAACGAAACAATTGTGTGGGCGGATTCACGATAAAAAAATTGTTTTTTTTTGTTCATACTTTTCTTTTTTTTGTTCAGAAAAAAAAATTAATTTATTAATTATACACATGCACATTTAATTATCAGTTTTATTTGTGTATGATGCGTGTTCAATCGATCCGCTGCATTGTTGCACTTCTTTTTCTCGTTTTGTTCATTGCGCTTGTGTTGCCTTTTCATATGCAAAATTATACAATTAAGAAAAATCAAAATTCAATTCTAATTAGAAATCAATGTTCACTGACCTCTACTGAAACATGACAAAGCGCAATAGTATATTTCACAAAGTGAATCACTCTGATGCGTCTCTTATATATAGCATTGTTTTTCATAAAAAAATATTAGCTGTTTTTTTATGGAAATTTAAAAAAACATGTTTTTTTATATTTTGTTTTTTTTTAAATTTTTTTATCAAAATCATCTGTAAAACAGTACGAGCATTGAAAACAGTATGATTTTTTGACTTTGTTTTTTCTTTTTATTTTAGAAAAAATACATATGCGTCCTTCCTTGGCTGTTAGCTACTCATCAAGCTGTATTTCTATTGGGATCGGCATCTGGTCACATAATTTTTACACTGACAGCGTTGAGGTTTGCAAAAGCATTGGCAGCAACAATATTTAATTGTTTATTTTTAAAAATTTAAGATTTGGTCCGAAAAAAATACTTATTTGTGCGATAGCATTGCACTGTGTGTGCTGTTTCACGATACCTTTCAATTCGTATTTGATTCTGTTTGAAATTCTGCGATTTCTTGATGGCTTCAGCGTTGCATGCATCCAAGTATCTGCGCTTTGCTTGAGTAAGAGTGATTTGATTGACTTTGGAAAAATTGAAATTATTACATTTTATTACAATTTTTAAATCCCTTTTAGTTTTGGGAGTAACCAGTCGAAATTATCATCCTTTGGTGATTATTCTGTTGGCAACAGTTCGAGGCTTGAGCAATGTCACTTTGTCAGCCATAGCTTCGTCACCGCTGGATTGGACAGAATTGATTGCTATAACTGCCGTATCGTCGTTGTTTCTCTTCTCTTATATCAAGTGAGCACACAGCAACAGCTTCTATCATAAAAGCTGATCTTTGTAAACATAGCACATTATTTATTAGCAGTTTTCAAAAAACAAAAAATTATCATTGAAATTATGACAAAGCATATTATTATTATTATTATTATTTGTTATTTTTATAAAATAATTTCAGACTTATTCCGGAATCACCTTTGTGGTTTGTACTTCGTGGAGAACGAGTTCATGCTGAACGTATGATGCGACAAATTGCACATTACAATGGTCATCGATTGCGCATCGAATCAATTCATCGAACTCAACAGCCTGCAGTAATTTATTATTCCATGTCGAGATGTTCGATTTTGTTTAGTATCAATAATAATTTTTCCCATTGTTTCTAGTTGACCATAAATACGGATGAAACATTTTTCAAACTTAGTGACGTACCTCCGAAATGCAAATCTTTGTTGTGTGAAATTCATCTCAGTCTTAATTGGTAAATTTTAATTTTTCTTTTCTTGTTGTATTATTTTACATTTTAAGGCTATTGCACGGCTTTTTGTACGAAATGACAAGTTTGCTGGCGCCATTCATTGCTTGGAATATACCTGAAGTTGGTCATTCATTGTCTGGTATAGTAGAGATGTTTTCCGCTTTGCTTGCCTACATACTTTGGCAACATTTTCCCACTCGTATTACGGCTATTTTTTCGTCTGCAATGATTACCTTTTTTCTCGTTGCTTGCCTTTTTGGTGCAGGTAAATAAATTTTACTTTACATTATATATATATATATATATATATATATGTATTTTATTTCTTCAATTTAAATTCTGTTTCACATTATCAAATGTAAAAATGGTTTTTAGAACAAAGATCAGGAATGTTTGTCTGCGTTCTGTTGGCTAAGCTTTGCGCATATACTACATTTTTAATGACGCAACTGATTGCTCTGGATTTCAACATTGGTCAAGATCGATTTGCAATACTGATCGTACTTTACGCTATTGCTGACATTGGAGCAGCACTGGCTACGTTTGCTTCATTCCAGGTAAAACTTATTTTTTATTCATCACATAGTCTGCTTTTCTTTTGCGTTTTATTTTTTTATGTGTAGCATATAGAATTTTAATTGAGCATTATTAATTGAGATTTGCTCTAGTGATGTTACGCTGTGTTATTGTTATATGTTACACATACATGTGTGTGTTACGCTTGAATTATTTTACGGTCTTTTCTTTCTCTAAACATTTTAAACAATTTGAAAATATCATTTTTTACTGTGTATAAATACATATTTTTGGAGATTAATTTTTGTGAATTTTACTTTTAGGAACAAAGTGCATTGTGGACAACATTTCCTATTGGTGCGGTTCTCGGTTTTCTTGTTACCTCGACTTTTATTTTTCTTCCAAACACACATCGTCGTGATCACTTACGGTAAATCAATTTTGAAAATATTTTTAAATTTATTTCTTTTTGTAATTTTTACCTCATGCTTCTTTTGTTCAATGTAGCAGTCGTGAAATTGCCATTCCAATGCGACCACTTTGATCAGCCTGCCTTTTGTGGTATTTTCGACTAAAAATGTGATCTTATATATCTTTCTTTTTCTTCTTCTTCAACATAAGACTGTTCTGCCGACAAGACAGCCACTTTTATTCTTTTTTGAAATGCTTATCCATATCTATCACCTCCATTATTATTTACAGCAAAAGAAAATGGCCAAAATGCATTATTAACAATCATGTTGCCGTTTTCGCTCAACTGTTTCGAATTTTATTCATCAATGTTTTTGTGTGTGCATGCATTAATTTCAAAAATACAAAAAAAAACAGCTCAGTTAATCGATCTTTGCTTTTTCAACACAGGTTATATTATTTTGCGTATGTATGCATGTATATGCATGTTATGAATATTTCATCATGAATCCTTTAATAATGTTTTCAGTATTATTATATTATCTTACGTTACGTTACGTTATGTTATGTTATTTTATGTTATGTTATGTTATGCTATATTTTATGTTATGTTATGTTATGTTATGTTATGTTATGTTATGTTATATGTTATGTTATGTTATGTTATGTTATGTTATGTTATGTTATGTTATGTTATGTTATGTTATTTTGTTATGTTATGTTATGTTATGTTATGTTATGTTATGTTACACCACATTATTTTATTTTATTTCATTTTATTTTATTTTATTCCACATTATTATAGCCTATTTGCTCCTTTGCAGTTTTGAATTGATATTTGGTATCATACTTAAGTTATTCATATTTTGATTATCATATTCCATGATAAAGGATGGAATATATAAACAAATCATTGTGTATCCTTCATTTTCAATATATTTATTATACATGTAGTGCGCTTTTGCTTTCATTATTAAATGCATTTTACTTTTTAATGAACGGCAGCGTGTTAAAATAGACGCATTCTTTGAAACGACAACTGTCAGATCTTAAAAATCGTGTTCTTTTTTTAAGTCAGATAAATAAATTTTTCAATTTTTTAAATAAAAAAGTTACATTTTGAATATTGAATGAGCTGTGATAGTGAAAATTTCAATTTCAATTTGAAAACATCTTGCAATATTTTGCTACAATTATGTTGCTTTTTGTTGAATTTATTTTTAAATCAAAAAAAGTAAAACTTGTAAAGCAGAACGAAATGTCAAATTTGATAGCTTGAGAAATGAATTTTCACATAAGAACTATTTTCGAAAACCCAATAAAATAAGAATAATTTTGTTCAGTATTTTAACATTGAAATGGAGAAGCTGATGTTGACGCTATAGCGTCACCACGCTAGTAAGCACAACTGGAGCACCAGTACGAAATGTATTTTTTGTTAAACGCTCGTTTGATCCATAAAAATAAATTTATACTGCATTTTTATAATAACAGTTTGACAAATTTTATCATCATAACAGTTTCAAGTTTTCAAATTTAAAGCTTTGAAGCTAATATTTAAAGTTAAAAAAGTATTCTTCACCATATGTTACTTAAATTTTATTATTTGAATTTGAAAAACTATAAAATTTTAATTCTTAAATCACAATTAATATATTCCATTCAACAAATATATACAAAAATTGATTTATTTTTAAAAAAATCTTATTGTACTTGTTATGCATGAATAGAATGTTACAGTAGACAGCAGCAATAACTGTAAAAGCAAATCATGTTAAAAATAACAATTTTCATTTGTTTATTATTATTACTGACTGGTATTGTTTATTAAAAGATTGAAGTTTTCTGGTGACTCATCTATTGTTTTGTTATGATCATTGCATCACGAACTTTTTAAAAATAAATTTTACATTATATATTCAGTGAACTTAAACGTCATTGTTCCAGTTATATAGATATTTATAGAAACAATTAAAAGAAACTCCATCGATGAAACTGCTTTAAGTTGCATTTCTGACAACTGTTATGTTTTTCTGTAGAAATTATGCAATCACACTATGCCTTTTTGGTGAGCTACTTGCACATGCTATGCTATAACAAAGAAAACGGTTTTAGATTGCAATCGTGAAAAGTTATGCTGCAATTACAATTAAAATTTCAACTTTCCAGTACTGATTCTCTTCGTTCGCATAAACATTCACACAAAAATGATATTACAAATATTTTATTAATTTCGCACACATTTCATAATACGATTTTGTTTTAATTTCAACGTAATCAGTCACCATTATTTATAAACAGTAAAAAGTATTTTGCGAAATCAGTTGCATAATTAAAAGCAAACATGATGTGAAAAATATTTTTCACAAGTTACTCAACTAAACTACAAGCAGAGTGATATTAGAAGAAATTATTATTAATCTGAGTTGATTTATTCATTTAGTATGATGTGCCTGGATTTGCCGATGTTCATTCCAGCTTGAGTCGCGCCCTTGTTGCTTCCATATTGTAAACCTATAACGGATTCACCGGCTCGAATTTGTTCTTCGGTCCATTCGCGCTTTTCGCCTTGTGCTTCTTTTGGACCTAACGATGGCTTGTTAAATTTTTCTGCCTGAAAATTTTAATTTTGAAACATAATACAGTAAACTAACTACAGTATGGTCATCATCACTTTTCTGGCCACTGATGATAAGCAAATCAACACGGAATTTGGATCTTGCGCTTCGTACAAATCCACAGTCATGAAACTTTCTGTTTTCGGTATTCCAACAACAGTTTCAGCAAAATTTAAAAAATGATTTATATTTTCCATCTGCTTGAAAGCCATTTTACTGTCGTTTATTTTTTTAATTGCGCCTGGTTGCAATGCGTTCGCCAATCTAAATGTCAAATTTCACACGGTAAGTTTTTTGACGTTATTTTATTCTTTTATCATTGCAATAGTTGCTGCGTTGAACAAACCAACTGTCATAAAATTGAAACAAATTGCAATCAATTATTCTTACCCTGGCCGTGGAAAATTTCAAATTTCATCATTGAAGTTGCAATCAAAATAGTCGTAAGCTGTTTGGCTAGTAAAATAAATGTTGCAGCATGTTTTTTTTCTCCTCTCACGATAAATTGTTGTGTGGTAAATGAAACTTGAACAGTTATATAATTTGAAGTCAGACGCGATTGAAACTTGTCCAAAGTCACGAACGAAAAAACGGATATACAAAAATTAATTTTTCATTTTATGATTAATATTTATAATTATTTTGAGAACATGATGCCAGTTGTCTTTTTTCCAATTATTAGCAGTTTATCAAAAACAGTGTAACTTGTTAAATGACTTGTATTATAAACGGTTAGTTTATCAGTAATTTGTACGTTGAAATTAATTTTCACGTACAAGTAAGCACAAATTCAGAAGTGGAATAAACGAGAAAAACCCCGGTCAACATTCATTGTTCTTGTTTATTGGGTCGCCATTTATTTTATAACTGGTTTATTAAAATGCAATAAGATGAGTAGCCCTTGAAAATTTAATAATCAGGAAATCTTTGTAAAGTGTCTAACAGTCTTTTGTAATGTATTTTTCATGCCAAAAGTTAAAAACGTTTTTCCTGAAGAGCATTATTGAATATTACCTTTTCGTTCAAATTATTTAATAGTAACTAATAATACTTCAAGTAATTATTTATTGATTGACATTATAAACTCAACTTTAAATTGCACCAGCAGTTCAATATCAGTATTAAATAATAACTTAATATAAGTTGTAATAATGGGATATTCAAAATATATTCAAAAAAATATTTGAATGATTTTGCTATAACTAAACTTTACAGCAGCTTTTTTTAAACATTATCATAAATCACATGTTAATTATAATACATTTAAATTCAACATTATTTTTATGCAATTCAGATTTGCATTATCAGCAGTGGGTGAAATGAAATTGCAACAATAAAGTATAGTTTTTGATAAGGTTTTAGAGATAATGATACTGTAAATTTGGAAATTAAAATTGAAGTATGTGATATCTTGTTTTCATTTATCATTTTATGGAATAAAAGCAGACAATGACATTTATTTGATCAAGACAAATTCATCAGCGTTGTTGCTGCCCCTCTGAAAAGTCGAGCAATATCGAACTGAACGAGAAAAACCTGTATACATAACTGATAAAGTAATTCAAAAGGCTATTGTAGATGTGTAACTGGATTCACAGATACTTCTTCAGTATTATTTTAATGATTATGAACTAACCTTGGCTTCTCATTTTAAATATCTATGATAAGCAAATTTTAATTTATTGCAGATTTTTCCATGATAAAAAATTGAATACTTTTACCCTGAATCATCAAAATTAAACAAGCCATGCTTGCTGCATGACTGTCACTGTTTGTTTGCCACAGACAAATTGGAGCAATGTCATTTAATGTGAAGCAATTGTAATTCATATATATGATCATTAACGAAATATTCCAGTTGTCAAATGTTCAAGCTTCCACATTGAACGTAAAAGCAGACTTGAAACTATGTTCTACAGCAGATTGTCGATTTTAATTCAAAATTCGCAAATGGGTGTGCATTGCAACGCCTGATTGCACAGCTTTTCAACTGTAAAAATAAATGCAAAGCATCCTTTTCTCTTTTCGGTCATTAATTTATTTAACAAAAACGTTTATCATCGTCTCTTTGTGCATTATTCAAGTTAGTTTTATCAAATAATTAAATTCTGTTTCGCGTTTGCAATTTTTTATCCAATAATAAATATATGCATACACACCGTACATGTATTTCATCATAGCTGTGTAATTTAGAAATTTAGAACACTTTGTAATAAAATGCGAAATACTATTTATAAAATAATAAATTATTAAACAATTCTAAAGTGTATTTAGATAATTGCTAATCCTGCTTTATAATAATTGCTATTTGACGGACTTTTAAATACCGAAATGATCAGGAATATCCATTAGTAATTAATTGCAAGGTTATGAAAAAAGATAAAAGTTGGAACAGTGAATTTTATCGTACTTATAAATAAGTTTGTCTGAAAGTTATTTTAGAAAAGAACAGTAATAATACCTGCAAAGGACGGTTCCATCTTTTAAGACATTTATGAAATTTTCCATTGAACCATCAGTATTTAAATCTTGCTGATTGCTAACGTCAGAAATCCACTTCAATATTTGTTCTGCTAGTTGGCAGTTGTATTTACTTTGGATCTAAATTAAAGTAAATTAAATTTTCCAACAGGCATAAATGACATTTATCAAATTGTTGACCTGAGCAATTCATTTCTACTGTTCAATATCAATTGGATTAAACAAGATAATATACTGCGCATTAAAATTTCTGTGATCATTGTTGAATTTTGATCTTACCATTAATAATATAATAATGAAATGTAATTTATTGATAAAAAAAATTAGCCGAATTTTATTGTTACTTCAAAATGTGGAAAATATCACCTTTGCATGAGCTTCAGCTGCAATACCAGATTTATCAGCACGTGACATTGTCGAGCGAAACTGTGAAGCGGAGAACGTCAAGCTGTTGTATGCCTGGTAAAAGTGCGTGAAAGCAGTAAAAAGCGTAGCCTGACAAATAAATTAGCCAATGAAAATGCTTCTCTTTGACAATAATGCTTATGACTAACGACTAACCCACACATCAGCATTTTATTGGTCAGCAAATATGTGACATTGTTCATTGTGTTGTAAAAATTTGTGCAGTTTTATTGGCAAATATCAGTATAGATTGGAAAACATTTTTACACCACTCTTTTGCATTCGTATCAGACAAAAACGGTGCAGCATCATTTCACATAGAATCGCTCGGCATGGTCTGATTTTTTTTTTCATTCTTCTATTCAAATCTTGTAACTAAGCAAAGAAAATTTGTTCAAACACGTTTGCAATACGTTCAATATGTTTAAACAAAATGTGACACATTGAACTAATGCAAGAACAGCATGCATTCCAGAGATACTTTGAATTCTTTGATAAATGTTTCGAATGAATACAATATTGCAATTATTATCATTATTATTGCATAATTTTTAAAACTATATTGGTCTGTTAACCAAGTATTACACAGTGCTTGAATTATTCTTTTTATGAAATCTTTTGTTGGAGTTTTTTTTTTATTGTGGACCTAGAAATAGTCATATCAGTATGTAATGCATCAATTCAATATATAGGTCACAGTTATTATTAATTGAATATTTCATTTAATTTTGCGCAAACGTGATTTCAAATGTCAAACAAGGCTCACTTTCTTCATAGCTTATCGTATTTAAAATAGTTTTAATTTTTCAATAAACTATCTAGAATATCAGAACAATATTTTTTCAATTATTCTTTTCTTTTAAAGTGATTTTCTTTGATTTTGATAAATAAGTTTTTTAATTTTCGCGTAACAACCAACTGATCATTCTTCTTCCAGCACTTGCCAATACCTACTAATCATTTCAGAGGCGCTGAAGCGTTTTACAACTGATAATATGTTTAATGTTCTCTTTGGCAATTAATTTTACATAAATACGACAATTATAGTAATTTTTCACATTACTTTACTACATTTTTTGCATTATTTATTAGCTGTGTTTGCGCATACTAATTTACCAATGCACGGCAATGTTGCTGGAAAATACCTGAAAATAAATAAATTATCAGTTATTTAAAAATTAAATTAAAGTTATAGATTTAATAAATTTTTAATAAAAATTGATACATTTTATGTTTTTATTGCAATAAATAAAATGCTTTGGTGCTGAGATTCAAAAATCAAAGTTTACTCTCGTTTAGCTTTGTACGGGATGCATATTTTTATTTTAGAATGCATTTAATTTAATGACAGAAATACAGCCCTAGTCAACTGGCAGTTTTTGCTAAGACTACTGTTTCTAAGCAAAAACAATCGAAGAAGCGGAAGCTAAAGCTTGCGAGTTTGTGATTATCGATCGAACTGAACTTTCAGTAGAAATTATACTGAAAAGCAAACTACATCGCAAATTGACAATCTAGACAACTGCAAATCGATTATATATATAATATATATATATGTGTGTGTATGTATATAATATATATAATAAATCGATTTTGAAGTACGTGAGCATTGTAATGTGCGTTAAATATGGCTTAAAGCTGTCCAAACGCGATCGATTTGAATGACAGAAAATTTTATTCCGTAATGCATTGCTATTATTGAATGTTTTGATAGCAGTAAACTGAATTAAATTTAAATAATAATGTACTTTATAAATTTTTTTTCAAGCAGGAATAGTTTTAAAATTTGACAAAGAATGTTATCAAACTTTTGGATTACTGTAACAACCTACATTCCATATACTGTAATTGTTATTAGTGAGCAACGCGATCTGTGAGCTCGGCTGCCTAACGCGGTGTTAATTTGTTACGTGTTTTCACAGGCTCGTGTTTCTAATTTCATAAAAGTACACTAAGAATATTATATTTTCGAAGTGTATGCATGTGTTTTACCTTTGAAGTACAATGAAAATAAACATATTATTGTGACAGTTTGAACTTGACGAGTTGTTTTAAAATATTTTAAAATACGTTGCTTTAAAGCGGGTACTTTTAAAGTGAATACATTGCATGTTGTGTTTCGTTTTTCTTTCAGATGGATAAAGTTTTACACGCACCGATGCCGTTTACAGCCAGTGGGCAAACTCTGAACGATCGTTTGACAGCCGCATTCCATTCACTGGCCGGCTCTCAGTTGGGAAAGACGGTATGCAAAGCAACTACAGAAGAGGTTATGGGTCCAAAGAAGAAGCATCTGGACTGTAAGCATGTTTTTATTTCTTTATTTTTACGTTGTTGACCTAGCAGTTTTTGCTCTTCCTGTGCTTAACTGATTTATCATTGATCCGATGCGACACTTGTGTTTGAGTTGTTTGTCAATGCAAAGGTGGCCGCTTTGTAGAATTTTCAAGAGATAAGTTTCAATGTTTGTCTATAATGATGAATGATATGGGTAATATTTGAACACGAAATACGTGTTCGAATGTGGGAAGGATTTTGAGGCGAAAAATGTAAGCTTGTCATACTGTCATTCGGGCGTTGAGTTAGTTCAGTTTCAGTGGACGTGGTTTTTGTTTCTCAATTTCAAGGTGTTCCAGTTCAAGGAAGGCTTCTTTGTTTCTGAGTTGAAACAAGTTTTTCACTTTCATAATTTTGTATTGTTGAAATATGTTGTGCTGTTGGCGGTTGTGAAAGATGTTCAGAGCGATTTTATTTGCATTGCGACTTGGGGTGGGTTGAGTTTTGCCAGTGATCCGTTTTGGTTGATGCATTCCGTCGAGAACCTGTGTGTGTGTGTGTGTGTGTGTTCGACTTCGATCGATCGATTTGGCTGCTAATTGAAAACTGCAGTTAGCAAGAATTTCTTCGCCTGATCGACAACTTTGTGCATTTGCACAAAATGCTGTTACTCGACCAACCAACAGCACGTCGATTATCGATGGAAAAATTAAAGCAGTCGGTTCGGCAAAATTGATTCTCAGACTGCGGATTCATTTCTAAGAGGCTATCTAAATTACAGTAGTCAATGTTGATCATGAGATTCAAACTACGACACTTTGCAATTTGTTGTTCTTTTTTTTTATTTATTTTTTGAAATAACTTTATGTACTTTGAAAAGTTTCTTATGTAAACGTTGATAAGCATTCTTGTCTTGAAAATTGTACACTGGTGAATAATGTTCGAAGTGGTTGATTGGCAAAATTGACAAAGTGTTCAGAACTGAAAACGAAAAGAAAACAATTTCACTTTACACAACTGAACGATATACGTTTTTTTTATACAAATAAATGCCAGCATGTTTCGCTTCACAGCATTTGTTGTTTTCTTCTCTACGATTGAATAGGAGAATTGTATGATGAAGAATGCTGTGGGTGCGCAGAGGTTTTTTCATTATTTATTTAGCAATTTCAGAGCAGTTTAGTTGAAATATTGACAAATGGCAACAGATTTCAATGTAAATTATACAATATATATATAGGAGGATGTGTGAGAGAGCAAGATTATAAAGCAAATTGAAAATGTCACTATTGTTTAAAAGCACTGAAAATATGTTTGCTGTAGTACTTGTTGTTTGTCATTCAGGAAAATGGACTTCTCTTCTTGTTAAAATTTATTTTTCAGTTTTGCAGCAGGGAGTAATTTGGATTTGTTAAACGGAAATTATTAAATATTGCAATTTTTTTAAATTGCAGTTGTTGTTTTGACTTTTTGATTAAATTTGGTAATTTGTGGGTTGTTTATCGTGCTCTTGAGCTTGGCTTCATCATGCTTACCATGTTATCAGGAGTTGCATTTGATTTTTGTAAGAGTTGTGTGTTTATCTTCAATGTTACATCTACTTTTCTGAAATATTGATTCAATAATAAATTAGATGATTGTTATCAAAGTTCGAAATGACAGTATTTTTTTTAAGAAGCGTCTGTAAGACGTAATGTTGAATTTGATTTTTTAATGAGATGCCGTCACCATTGTAACGCTGATGAATTTCACATATTTGAAATAAAAAAAAAATTTTCACAATAAAATGTACAATATTGAAAAGCAAAGTTATTTAAAATGTATTATTTTCTAGACTTGCTTCACTGTTCCCATGAACCGAACGTTAGCATTCCGCACCTGGCTAATTTACTTTTGGAACGTACGCAGAATACAAATTGGTGTGTAGTGTTCAAAGCATTGATTACGATTCACAATTTGATGTGTTATGGAAATGAGGTGAGTATTTTTTTTTTTCTTTCATGTTAATTTTTCATATATTGCATCCATTATTTTCAGCGTTTTCTGCAATACTTGGCTTCGTTGAATGCTGCGTTCAATTTGGCAAATTTTTTGGACAAAACCACCGTCCAAGGTTATGACATGTCAACGCATATTCGCCGTTATGCGAAATACATCGGTGAAAAAGTGAACACTTACAGATTGATGGCTTTCGACTTTTGCAAAGTGAAACGAGGGTAATTTGAATTTATACTTATTTATTTATGTGTTTTTCTTAAACAATTAATGCAAATGTTGTTGTTTGCACACTGATTGAAAAACTTTGCTCACTGACTTGAATAGGAAAGTTGTAAGTAATTGTAAGAATGGACGTGAGTTTTATTTTTATGATTGGTGGTAATCGATTGATTGCCGTGTTATCGTTTCATACTTAGCTGGCAAGTAGAATTGATTTTGCTTGGACGGGTTTTATATATTGTGCAACGGCGACATAGCGTGGTCACTATAAATTGATCATTCTCAAATTGTTGTTAGTCACTTTTTAAGGAAGGAAACTTCTACTTATTTGGATTAGGTGAATATTTGTTTTCAAATTAGTTTATTTATTATTCAATTCAATTTTAATTTTATTTTGTTTGTTTATTGGCACATAAATAGTCTGAGAAAATGATTTATGAAATGACATTAATGATGCATCTCAGAACGGCTGAAAATTAACCTTGACATTTCTTTACTGTAGCTTATTGAAGAAAGATTTTACAAAAGTAAAGTTTTTATAAAAATTGATTGAAATATTTACAAGTGAATTGATTTGTGTGGATAGGAATTTTTTTTTTGTTTTTTTTTATTCATATTTCATTTTTTAATTATGAAATTGCTGTTTTTGTGATATTTTGCATTTCTGTCATTGCAATATTCAGTTACATGTGTACAACAAAAATAAAGGAAACAGTCAATTTATCATTTGAAGTAATTTTCTTGCAAATTGTGCACGTGGTTGTTCATTTCAATTTATTAAATATGTGATGAGCATTTTGAAATTTTATTTACGTTCGTTTAGCCGTGATGACGGTTTATTACGTACGATGCCGGTTGATAAGTTGGTGAAAACGTTGCCAATTCTGCAAGGGCAAATCGACACGCTTCTTGAATTTCAGGTGAGATGCTGATGAAAAATTATTATTTTTGAATTTTTTTTTCTTTTATTTTGCATATTTCTCTCTTTCAGGTCTCTCCGAATGATTTGACAAATGGTGTGATCAATAGCTGTTTTATATTAATGTTCCGCGATTTGATTCGTCTGTTCGCCTGTTACAACGATGGCATTATAAATTTATTAGGTAAAATGGTCGGCAGTGTATTGTTGTGAATTGAATATTAATTAATTAATTTATTTTATTTATTTTATGTAGAAAAGTACTTCGAAATGCCGAAAAAACAGTGCAAAGAAGCTTTAGAATTGTACAAGAAGTTTCTCACTCGTATGGATCGAGTGGCTGAATTTTTGAAAGTGGCAGAGGTGTGATTTTTAATTATTTTTTTTAATTACTAATATTCACAAGAAGAAAAGATTACAACTTTTTGTAATATTTAGAACGTTGGCATAGACAGAGGAGAGATTCCAGATTTAGCTCGCGCTCCGAGCAGTCTGTTGGACGCTCTCGAAGTACACTTGGCGTCGTTAGAAGCGCAGAAAGGTGGTAGCCGAGTTACTTCACCTTCGACAACATGGTAACATACCCAGATGCTTTTTATTATTTCTTGCACTTAATTTTCATTAAATTGCTTACTTTTTTGTCAAACGTTTTGCATTTCAGTGTCAATCTTGCCAGTCAGTTGCCAGCGCAAAATCAGCGAGATCCGTTTAGCATCACCACCACTACTACAACTGATTCTGGTGTTTATCCGGATTTGGACGCAATGAATTCTTTGCGTGTAGGAACTGCACTTTTTTTATTTGGCATTTTATTATAACTGACTTTGGCTATGGCTTTTGACTTTGTTATTGTAAACGTTTCAGCGGGAAAAGACGACCCTCTCTGAGGTACCATTTAGCGTTATGCATGCAGCCGCTGCATCCACGTCATCATTTAATCCGTTTGCTGATCCTGAGCCGACAGATCGTCATCAGGTGAAATATAATTGATTTATTATTATTATTATTGCTGACTTGTTTAGCTTTTGATGATGATGATCATTGAATTATGTTTTATTTAGGAAGAGTTGCTAATGTGGAACACAAATCCATTTGCCGATAATTTCCCTCCAGTTAGCGCTACACCGCCTTTGCAGCCACAGCCAGCGACGCAATTCATCCCAAACGTGGGATGGAATGTACCACAATTACAACAGCAACAACAAGTTGGTGGTACGTAGTAGCTGAATTATTTGACTTTAATAAAAGTAAAGAATATTTTTTAAAAAAATATTTCATTTTTACTTTTTAGGAGCACCATTTGCGACCAATGGTCACGCACCGATGAATACGATGAATTTTGCAAGCGAAGAGTCGTTTGGTCGGGCTTTTGCTAGTGGTGGTGTTGTAGGTGGTGGTAGTGGTGGTGGCGTCAGTCAGTCGACCACAGCAGGTAAAGCTAACAGTATTTTTTTTTTCTCAAATATTTATTTATATTTTTTGTGTTTTTGCATATTTATTGAAATTATCGTTGTATATTTGTGTAATGAATATGTTATCGATTTCGCTTTGACAAGCACAACGCGTCCTGTGCATTTGCTGCACGTCTGTTTATTATTCTGTTGGAGACGCATTTTTATTGTTTTGTATATTTTATGTAAAATTGTTTGTTGTCATTGTTTGTTTTTTCCTTGTTGCCGTCCAATGCAGTATCGGCCGAAGAATTTGTTCCATCACAAGGTAAGTCAGTAAACTTTGTTTTCAACTAACTCTTCCGCTTCAGGTATATATATATATATATATGTATATCTAATAGTTGTCACTGCTCGTCATGGAATTTGCATGTGTATTTTTTTAAAACTAACTAGTTCGTTTGTCGCTGTGGTGCTTTTCTGTTTTTATTTGCCTTTCTTGGTGCAGATTATTTCTATGAATACAAGGTGGATATTTAAATGCATTTTTGTTTATCTATTTATTTGTTTATTATTTGTTGGTTGAACGTTTTAGAGTTACTTTTTAGCGACCAATCCATTTCTGAGTGATACCTTTGCATCACCGAATGCTGCTTGCACTCAACCGCCTCCTCCGATACCGCCGCTCCCTGTTGTTGCAGAGCCTGAACCAACTTGGACGCCAGAATTTTCCAACGAAGGTTATTATTGGTTTTTTATTTCATTATTTATTTATTTATTTATTTATTGTTTTCCCATATGTTTATGGGTATGTAATTTGGGTTTTTTTCTTTTTTCAGGGGTTGATCAAAAGTCTCAGCATCCATCGGTGCCGATACATTCAACAGAATCAGCCGCTGAAATTATTGCCCAGCTGAAGCAGAATGCTCAAGGTTAAAATCAACAATAATGAATGTTTTCTTTTTTAATTTTACTTTTGTTTGTTAACTGTATTTTAGCTTTGAGCAGTGCAACTCGATTTAAAACCCCTCAACCATCTCCAGCTGGTATAGCAGCACAACAACAACAACACCCACAACTACCACAGCAGCAGCAGCAGCAGCAGCAGCAACATCAACAGCAACAGCATCAACAGCAGCAACAGCAACAGCAACAGCAGCAACACCAACAAGAACAACAACAACAACGATACCAACAACAACAACATTATTCTGCATTGCAAAGTGGAAGCGTGGAAGCAGCACGAGTTGGAGCACCTGTACATGCCAGCTTGCCGGCACCCATTTCAGGTTATTGAAATTTGACAGTTTTTAAAAATTATTTTTTATAATTTCAATTTGAAAAATGCTGTTAAATTTTTTAGCACTCAATTTGCCAAAAAAGCCATCCTTAGATGATGGCTCTGACGGTGAGCCAGATTCTGAATCCTCGAAAATTGGCACCATGACCGAAGTGACAACGCACGGGGGCGTCTACTTGGATACGCCCTTTTGTAAACATTTTGCGTTTGCTGTTACTTCTGCTTTGAATTCATTTTCGTTTTTTAAGCTAACATGGATGCAAGTTACAGCTGTGCTAATTCGCCGTTGATTCAAAGAGCTTATCATGCAGCTGTCAGTCAAGCTTCACCGGTTCCATATAGTCATGCTACTGGTGATTGGGGTAGTCAGCAGAGAATATCTAGTGCATATGGCGCAGCAGTGGGTGCCCAGCAGCCCGCCGCTGCAGTGGCATTCGATGCGAACATTGGTGAGGGCCATGGCCCTGTTGAAATGTTGTATAATTGTAACTGTTATGTGATAGAAGCAGTGATGTGTTGTGCTTGTCATAGTCGATATCATTTCGTTTACTTTCGAATTTACATTTATTATTAATATTTGCACGATGATATTTAATTTATGTTTGAAAACGCTCAGGATTTGGTTCAGCTAGTGGAAGTGATTTGATGAATTTCGGTTCTTCGAAGCAGCCTCAAACAACAGGAACAGCAGCGAACAGACTAGGTGGTACGGATTTGGATTCGACCATTGCGAATTTGGCCAAAAATTTGAGTTTGGATCGAAACAGTCAGGACACGTAAGTCCACTATTGATTAATTGCAGTTTTTTTGTTAGTTTTATTTATTTTTCGGAGAATATTTATATTTCAGAAAGGCAAATGGTGCTCGTACTGGGATGATGATGCAGTCGGCAATGTATGGTCAACCGACGATGCCACCGCAACCATACATGCAACCATATCCGTACATGCAGTTCACAGCAGAGAAAACACCAATAATGATGCAAGGATCGATGATGAATAACGTAAATGTTCTCTTTTTACAGAATGGAAAACACTTTTCCACTTTCAAATATATCGGCTAGTTTTAGCATACAATATACACATTTATTATTATTTATCATCATTTGCTTATAATTGTATTTTCAATAGCCGACAGTTTGTTAATTTTGTTGAATTTTATTTATAGATGCCCATGCAGATGTACCCAGTGGCACCGGCAATGTATCAACCGTACGCCAATATGAGACCTGTTGGCGGAACTGGAATACCTGCAGCGCAACATATTCCACCAACTCTAAGTGGGACCGCAGAATGGGCATCTGCTAATCGACAACATCCACCCGGTTCAGGCGATTCATCATCATCTGCTCAGCAAGATCCTTTCGGTCCGATGTGATGTTAACTTACTTGAGAAAGAAGTATTCCATATTATTAACTCAACTTCTTCTTTGATTTTCATTAATAATTTATTATTTAAAAAAAAAAAGAAATTTTGCAACTGTAACTTGTAAGTTTCAGTAATAATTGGCGATGCCATTGTAGTAGTTATTTTTCCTGGTGTGGAGCGGTTTTTTGATCTAACAAATGACGAGTCTGAATACTTTTCGGCATATAAACCGTTATAAAATTTTGCTTCATTATTTTTCAGTGTATTTTCGTTTTATTTTTGATATTTTTGACGTCGTCGTTTCTGTGTTGGTTTTTTTTTTAATTACTAAAAATACAATTTTATAAATCATTTTTTCTAACTTTTCTTTCCCAGTGCTTTTCCCCGCAAGATCATTGTTCATTCGATGACGTTTTCTGATCGAAAAACATTGGTTCATTTTTTTTGGAATGTGATTTCACAGCAGATTCATTCGTCTGCTTGTATTTTTGTGTAATATATTTTTGAACAACCGCTTTCCAATTGTGCATCTAAACTTTATGCACAATATCATTTACAAAAGAGATGTGGGATATTTCTTTTCCTTTTCTTTCCTTCATTCTCTACTTTGATTTCTTTTTTGAAACTTTTTATCAACAGCACTCTTTTCTGAGCAGTGTTGTCGATAGCTGCTACATGCAACATGTTGGCATATCAACTTATGCTACTTTTTTTTAAATTACTTTAAATTTTTATCTGAAACTTTTGAACAAGATGTTTCGATAAGGAAAAGAGCAGGATGATGTATTGTGATTTTATGTGTGTATTGTGGAATTTTTGTTTTTCACGTGACAATGATTGTTTCGACAGAAATGATTGCTTTATTATTACAGGTGATTCACGAAAGCCACGTTAAATGACAATGATCGAAGAGTAAATTGAATTTATATTTTTTTTTCGCAAAGCTTATTGTGTGCAAGTTATTTGTCGTCAATTGCTAACGTAAAACGCATTTCTCATTTCACATGAGTTTTTCATCAAATTTGAAAAGCTTTTATTGCGATTTAAATTGCACTTTGCGCTAATGATAATGATAACGTTATAATAATGATAACGCATTGAAAATGAATAACAATTGACGAATCAACAGAACAAAAATATGGAAACACATTTTATAATGCATACTATAATAAAGGGAAGAAAATTTTACAAGCAATGTGTATTTATCAATTTTATGTGCAAATATTGAATCTGAAATGAAAAAGTAGAAAAATAAAATGAACACTGCTAAATTATTCCATTATATGTATTATTATCAGTATTATTATGCTGTTTACTAAGATATAAATTTCAACTGAAACTAATACAGTAAGACAGTTCACGGTTTAGTAATTCAAATCAGTTGTACAAATATAATGACTAAAATTGTTAAAATTACTATTTTAATGGCAGATTTTGTAACACAAAATTTACAATACAATGAATTTTGCATTAAAATTGCAGTAAGAAGAAATATCAGTTTATAAACTTTCAAAAAATTAACAATTTGGTTTCAGTTTTATATAGTGTAGCTTGAATTGAAAGAATAAATAAAATTTTTGAATAATTTTTCAATAAAAATCCGAAAGATCACTCAACAGCGAATTTTGTTTATTTGTCAACATAAATTTAACCTGCACATTTTTAAATTTCATACTGTCGCCTAAGGTGCAGTCTTAAGCATTGTTCTACTAAATTCGGTTGAATACTGCGTTTCAAAATCGACAGCGTAGCATTTCCCGCCAACGGTTCCTTCTTTGATCTCATCTTTGTAAGTTTGATTTTTATTTTTATTCATCAACATTGACAACACATTATGCGGCATGGTCAACGTATAACTTAATTTCGAATGCTTGCTCTTTTTAACAACTCGGACAGCACATGCATGTTTTTTATGTTTTTTTGAAAAAAGTTTCTTTTTATTTAGTGTTCAAGTAATTATGAATAAGTTTTTAATTTTTAATTTTGTTTTATATTGCCGGGAGGGTTCCACTTAATTATTGAAATGTACTACAATATTATAGCACATTGTTTTCTGCTTTTTTAAATTGAATAACTTCATCGCAGTGTTAATTGTCTGCTGTTGAAAGTCATTTTTTCTCTATTATCTCTTTGCTTATCTGTTCACGCTATTTTCTGTCTTATCTGTCGTCTGCAAGTTAATTGACTGTTGTCCAGTTCGAGGTTGTCCGTATTTTTTCCATTTTGCTCTAGTTTCGAATGAAACATATTTCATCTGTCATTATTTAAGTCATGCTGGAATTTAGCCTAAATTATGGAGGTTTTACCAGATGGGGATTGTACTGATTATTTTCAAATAAATGCTATCATCTTCGGGAAAGTTTGTAAAGTTTTAATTTTGGGGACTCAAAAGCATCTTCTCATATCTAAATTTTAGTGGTTTCTTTTGTTGTAGAAGCTTTTTTCTGATCCTGGCTCAGTTGATCGATGATATTAATTTGTCATTATGTTAATTTACTAGTATTATTGCAGTTGTGTCTTCTTCGATATGCTTTTGCCTGTTAGGTGACTGTATTTCTTATAATCATTTTGGAAAAAGTATTGTGAATTTGAATGATTAGAAATTGAATTTTCTAAACGATTAGCATAACAAGCTGATATTTATTGTGAAATTGTATCATCTCAACTGTAGTGGTTCTACGTTTTCTATGAATTTTTCTTGCTCAGCTTCTTGGTTTTGTCTTTCAGTTTTGTCCTACTCAGATTCGTTGGTTGAATTCCTCATTATTCATCACATTTTAAGCTTAAGTTGCCATTTTATTTGTGTGTTGTCATACTGTAAGTGATTGTCAAGTTGAAGTTCGACAGTGGGATTCAAAATCCTTAATTGTAAGTTGATTTTACGTCTTTGAATTTATTTTTGTTTGTAGAAGTTGCACGTACCGTGCGATTTTCTAACTGTGATTTTCACTTATTTCATAGTTGTCCGTTTTTTAACTCTGTAATTGGTTTCTTCAGCTTAAGTGTAAAATTGTATTTATTATATATATGAAGATTTTGGAAAACTTTTCATAATTTTTATCTTTTCTACGTAAAAAGTTCACTTCATGTTAAAAGTTTTACATCAACACGTTTTTTGCCAATGGGAATAGGCTTTTCAATGAAAGCAGAACTTATATATATTTTGTTACGTTTGTCACTTTCTAAGTATGCAAAGCATTGTAGTTACTGTTCTATTATGGCTGCGATATTATGTTAGAATGAAATGTTTTGTTTAACATAAATTTTACTGATATCGATGCAAATGAAAATGATCACTGCGCTGACCTATGCATAATAATAATAATAATACTGTTATTAATCTTTTTTTTTTGCAAAAATGGAAATCAGTGAAATTAGTCATCAATTAGATTTTTTGTTATCATTTGATTTCATCTTTTTATATTCTTTCTTTTTTTTTACTTTCATATTTATCGATCGTTTTCGCGAAAGATCGACAGCACGGAAATTTTCTGCAGTTCAGTTTGGGTTTGTCATTTTTCTTCAAGAATCAATTTATCTTCTTAGTCAGTCATAGTCTCAGCGTGGATCAGTCTGGAATGGGATTTTGTTTTCTACTGGTATTTCTGAGTGAAACTAAGCATGCGGTATTGGTTAGTCGTTTTGCTTGATGTTGGTTTTATTTTCAAAGAAATGTTGTAGTTTTGTGCTTGAACATTCTGTGAAACGAGTGAAGCCGTATGAGAGAGGTGAAATAAAGTTAGGAACATTTAGTGGTTGTGTTTTGGGATGTGAAGGTTTTTTCAACATATTTATCATAAATATATAATTGGAACGGTTTTAAAGTGTTTTGTAAAAAAATTTTTTTTGAATAACATCGCTAAGCAGCACCGCATGTTGTTTAATTGTGTAGAGGTTGCTAATTTTCCAGCTTTTATTTGTTGCTGTTGCATGTTGTGTTGGTTCTGTTTGCAAAATCATTGTCCATCATTTTTTAGATTTAATCTATCGCTATTGTTATATTATTGTTTTTTTTTTGTTAGATTTCAAACTTGCTTAAGTGCAATTGTGTGCGTTCGGTGGCGTGGCTTTTGGCAGCGTGAAAATTTGTTGCTGAAGTAACACGACCAATTTTTTTTTTGATTTGGCTTTGCATTTTTTCTGAATCGCTTGCACGATTGCGTTGGTGAACAGGTCGCGTGCATTGTGTATCCAACTTTGAGCGGTTCCAGCTACGCATTCAGACCACTGCGTTGACAGAGTATTATTACTGCTGATCGATAAGAAGAAAAAGAGAAACGAAAGGAAGAAGGAAAAGCCGTTTCAACACTTTACCTATGCCTTCGAATTCGAAATCAAAGGGTCGTCGAAAAAATGGTAAGTGTTCAATTCAGCTTTTGCCCTTGTCGCTTTGCTTGGGTTCTTTGACGGTCGTAGTTGAACCTTGTAGCGATCTTGTATATTGTTATTGTCATTGTTACAGTGGTGAGTACAACAGGTGTGGGGACAACAGTTGGACAATGAGGGATATTGTTTTTTTGTTGCATTGTTTCTGCGTCAAGCAAACAAAGCTTTAGCGGGAAAATGGGTTCAATTTATTATGCTCGATCCAGCTTGTTGCATTACTATTGCATTTTTGGTTGCATCGATCGATCGCCAAGCGGTGCTTTTGCTAATATTAGCATTATATCAACTGGAAAGTCAACACGAAGTTATTCATCATCAGTGAAACATTGTTCGTGGTGTTCGATTGTAAACGATGATCTACGTTTGTTAATTCTTTGTTGGAAGTGTTGGAAATTTTTATTTATTTCCATTAATTTTTACATTTGCTCGACGTCGAGTTGATTTTCTGCACCACGAACAATCAATTTTTGTACAAAAGACATAAACTAAATTCCCGTGATGATCAATTTTGGTGGTTTAAAGATTTTTTTTGTTGCTTGTATTGTATCGTCGCACTCAGTACGCTCAGTTTGTAATTTCATGTAAAAGACGTGGCATGTGTAGTGTACTGTAGCGAGGTGATGTTCAGGTTTCAGTTAGCGGTTATACATTGGCCCGCGGAAATTGTAGTTGTCGAGTCGATTTGCAACGTTGATCATTTCGACGAAACAACATGCTTTCCCTGTGCTAGTTGGCAGAGCGGAAACTGCAATCACTGTTGTGGGCTTTTTTGGATAAAAAAAAGATGAAGCGTGTTATGCTTACGCGTACACTGACGCGTGTTTTCGATTGAACTTTTTTTTTCTCTGCTCTAGAAGTGCCAGGCAAGTGGACTATAACAAGCTACCTGTCTGGGTGGCTGACTGAATGGCTGTCTGTCTGTCTGTCTGTCTGCCTGGCTGGCTGGCTGGCTGGCTGGCTGGCTGACTGACTGACTGCTTAACTGAGTGACTGGACGGCTTGCTAGAAGTGAGTTGCAAGCACGATGCACGTGAGGAGGTGCGATGGTGGAGTTTGGTGAACATGTTTTCAAACTCTGTCGACTAAATCAACGATCATCATTTTGTCAGAATTTATTTATCATCATCAGTTTTTTTTTAATATTTATTCTTTTCAATTGTTCACAATAATTAATCTTATTGCTGATAGCATCGCAGATGACGAGGATGATAGTGTAGATGTTTGATTTTGTTTTCTTTATTTTTTTTTAAAAATATTTTATTTTGTTTTCGTTCATTTCAGAAGAGGAAAGTTGAAGCGAATTATATATGTGTTTTCAGTTGACTGAGGTAAAGATAGAGATGCGTTTGTTTTAGGCGGCTTCGGAGGAGGTCGTCAATTTGCCGGTGGTGGTACAGGAGGCAACTTGAACGATTCTAAGGACTTGAATTATACATTTGCTGCCCAACAGCAGCAGATGTCGAACAAGCAGCAACAGCCAATGGACCGTGCCAATGGCACCGGCTTGTACGGTCGGTTTTGCCCTACCGGCGCCAGCAGGAGCTACGGCGACACCGGATACCAGCAGCCGTTGAGCTTGAACGAAAACGACTTTCCATCGTTGTCGTCGAACAGGTCGATCAATTACGGTGGGACGACCGGCCCGGCGCCTGGTCATCGCAATGTCGCTTCCGGGGGCCGTTTTGCTTACAACCGAAATTGTAAAGTTTTCTCAGAAGCCGACTCTGATAAGGATGATTGTCTTGTTTTACAAAAGCTACTTTTCAGCTTCGTCGGTTGGGTCGGGTTCGTCCAGACCAGCTCACCAATCTACTCAGCAGCAAGAAAGTCAGCCTGAATTTCAAATTCAGAACGAAGATTTTCCAGCCCTGCCCGGCACACTGGATTCCAGTTCAGCAACAATAGTTGTAAGTTTGATGTTCACCAATAAATAAGGGTGGGATGAAAATTGGTTTGTGCTTAGTAAAGTAGCCAGCAAAAATTCGTGACGAATTGAATAGAAAGAATTCCTTGTTCATCATCATCATCATCATTAGATTAAGTTTCTTTTTTGATTTTTGCATAGTTGCAATGCAAGGATTGTTTTTCCAATGCTGTTAAGATTGTTTATTTGAGAGAAGGGAAAATGCTTTTCTACACAGCACAACTTCAAATGCTGAACGAAAAATACCATTAGCATTGGTTGTCATGTTTTTCTTTTTTCTGTGTTGTCTTAATTTCTCAGCAACACAAATTATACATATATATATATATATATATATATATATAATGTGGCGTTTTTTTGTCATGTATCTCGGTTGGGAAGTTTGGTCTGTTGTTGATTTGCTTGTTCTTAAATTTTTTTAAATTTGTTTAAAATGATAGTGAAAATAATTGTTGCACTGTTGAACCGGTACAACGGGTTTGTCGGCTTTTTTGCCGGCTGCTAAATCAGCTCAACCAACAACGTTCCAACATCGGGGTGTGTTTCAGTTTTTGATATGACATTTAATGCAGTTGCTTTCATAGCAACAACAACAGTAAGCTGAGTTTTGCTTTTCGCGTATTTTTCTTCATCCAATCCATCCATCCAACTAACCACGCGCTATATATGCATGAATACGCGTAATCATGACAAGAAAGCTTTTGCATAACCTCAGCAGAGGTGTTTTTTTTGCTTTTCGTGAACTTTATCTTTGTTTTTTGTTGTTTTTGATTTTTTTTCTTAAATGTTTATTTGGCAATATTAGTTTGTTTGTCTGACGTCGATGCTTAATACTTGGTTGTTGTTTTCAAGTGGAATAAACAAACAAACAAAACGTATTTAAGAAAGGAAAATGAAAGAAATTATTGTAGAGAAAGAGAGAAAAAGTACTACTCTTATTATCATATTATTACTGCGAATACTTGTTGCATATTTCTTATTGTTGTTTTTTCTACATTTTATGTCATACATCACAAACAGTTGAAAACAACCATTTAGCCTGTTATTAGCCAAGCAAGTGATGATGGGTAGATTTTTTTTTCATACGATGAAGAGCGTGCATGCATGCTTTACAAGCACTATGACGAAAAGCGATCGGGTTTCTAGTTTCTGGTCGATCAGGTGCTATATATATATAACTTATATATATATATATATATATAGGCTATTTTACTGAGACGAACATTTGTTTTTGCTATGCTTTTGTTTTGAGCAGTTGAATTTCTGTTTCATTTTGTCTTAGCTGTTTTTCTCAACAATGACAAGAGAAAATATTGTTGTTTGCCGCAGTTTTTATAATGACGTCATTATTAGGAATTTCAAATGTCAGCTGACAGCTGTTGAATTTATAGCTGACTTTATTGTTAATTGGTTTAGGAAATTGTTTTCAAAAAAAAAAGAAAAATAAGTAATAATCAATTATAAATACTGAATATCAGTAAATAAATAAATAAATAAATCAGTTAAAAGACAAACAGACAGAATGAGTACCAGACTTGGATTAGGTATTGATAATTGTTATTAGGTAGCATAGCGGGTTGTACACTATGTTTGTGCAGCATGTGTGTGTGTGTGTATGTGTAGCTGTTTTCTGAGCAATTGTATTGCTTGTTGTTGTTTGTCAGCTCAGCCAACTGAGATTAATGTTTGAATTTGGTCGATTTCAGGAGACGACCGGAAACGGCCCCATGCCTCCACATCACGGAGTATACTTGATGCCAGACGGTGAAAAGATTTCCTCTAAATATCCAGTTAATAAAAAGACTCAGATTTTCTTTTCATTTTTAGGTACAGTTACCGGCTTGAAAGTCGGTATGCTGCGAGATCATTTTGGTATGGGTGCGGCGGCGGTGTTTTTTCAAAAGTTGCCAACTATGGATGCAAATTTGGTCGCACTGTACGTCGGCGAAGATCTTACTCAGGTTGGCGTGGATTTGACTTCACGCGAGTAGGTTTTCATTATTATTTTGATTTTATTAATTAATTATTTGAAATAATATTTAAAAATTTTTTGTCATATTTTTGTTTTTTTTTGTGTTTCAGGCAGAACTTGTTTCCAAGCTTTGCGGGTTCGCTGGCGGATGGACCGTTGCCATGTCACAACATGGAAGGAGATATTCCAGAGGAATATCTTACTCATTCGAGAGTTTGCGAAAGGGTTTTGCCGGTGAAGTTGAATCGATACAACGAAGATTTGCTGTTTTTTATGTTCTACACGTTTGTTGGCGAATCTTACCAGATTGGTGCCGCAGCTGAACTGTATGTATAAATAAACAAATTAATTAAGTTAAAAAACAAGAAAATATAAATGTCTGCGCTGGCATGTAAAATTTAGCACTTTAATGGTGGCCTGGAAAAGAAATAGTAGCAAAGTTGATAGTGTTTTTACAGGTACCAACGGGATTGGCGCTATCACAAAGAAGAGCGCATTTGGTTAACGCGGGCACCTGGAATGGTTCCGACTGAAAAAAATGCCACTTATGAGCAGGGCTTGTATTACGTGTTTGATCCACTGCTGTGGCGTAAGGTAAGTTTCAGACTGATGAGGAATCTTTCTTTTTTTTTCTTTCTTTAGTTTCATTTTTAAATAATATTGTCATCATATTATGCTTTTTTATTTGAAACCTGCTTACATGATGTCTGCAGGTTGCGAGAGAAATGGTGCTTGAATACAGCAAGCTGGAGGATCGTCCATTGATAGCAGGATTTCCACAGCAGATGCCTGTACAAGTAAATATGCCACAACAACAGCAGACTGCACAGCAGCAGCAGCAACAACCAATGGCGGCACCTAAACAGCCGCACATTCCAACGCCTCAGCAGCAACAGCAACAACAGCAACAACAGCAACAGCAACAACATCAACAACAGCAACAGGCGCCGCATTTATTCATGAAACCGTCTTAAACTGTCAGGTCCTGTACATGTCGAAAGTTGCATACGAGTGTTTGTTTACTACTAGAATAAAGCTTGCCTTTTTGCAGTTTTTCTCCGTCGTATTGCCACACATTTTTGAAAGAGAAGTATTTATTTATATTCATGTATCTGCCTGCATGTTGTTAATCATACCGAACATAATTTGACTCAGTGCAACTGTTGTGACTTATTTGCAGAAGTTATCGAAGACAAATGTTATTCCTTTTGGAAATTAAATAAAAAAAGAAGATAAATGTTGAAATTTTTTGAAGGCAAAAATGATGACGTATGATTTTTACATGCATGAAATTTCATTCATAAAACAAGTGAGTATGAAGGTTTCTGCAAAACATCGAAATTATGCATGTATAGAACAAAATCCCTGTCCATGGTGAAACGTTCCTCATGTAAAGCATTCGCCGTGTTGCCTTTTGACCTCTTCCGCTGAACACTACTGGCATCGATTCGCCTCTGCTCTGACAGCTGCGCTTACGGTTAAGCACCATTCTCTTCTTTAGCATATCTGCTGTTTCCTCACAGCTGGCGCCAGTTGACCGACTTGACTGGTGAAGCTAGCACGTCAGCCGGACCTGGTTAAGCTGGAGTGGAATGTCTTGGTCATTGCGTCATTTCCATGAATTGAGCACCTAGGTCAACATCATGACTTGCGTCACCCTGAACGTTGACCCACTTCTTTGGGATTTGCGCTTCATATTTGGTGCATACCGGGTTCCAATTCCTTCCGGAACAATAACTTTATTGCCTGTTTAATGTATACAGTGTTACAGTAAAAGTTATTTCAAAACTTTACTGGCACATAATCTACAAACAATTTATAAGCGCTAAAAATTATGAGAAGCAACATTTTTCAAGTTATATGAATCTCAATTTTTGCATCATCTAATCACGGACATCTTCGTCGTTCGGCTTCATACCAGGGGAGTGACTGTTTCTACATACATACATAATACATAAATACATACATACAAATATATATATGCAGTTAACAAACAGACGTTTAAATTAAAACAAAGATGTCAGAGTATTAACTAAATAATTTTACATCGCTAATTTGCATACTGAAACAGCTATACTTTGAATTTTCAGAAATACCTACCGTTCCTGAAGACCAGTTGGTGACTTCCCGAAAATACGGTTTCGCGCTTCCATGTAAGAAACCATACGTTCTTCAACTGTGGGATGTGCCAACTGCTTAGGCTGAGAAGTAGTCGGCTTCTCATTCGTAACTCGAGCGGCTGCCGTTGGACGCTTAAGTATTTGAATTTGTCGTTTTTCGTCTGATTGCTTACCAGGCAACCCGTTTCCATCTTTTTGAGGTAATTGAGCTGTACTAAACGAATAACAAATTTAGCACAGGTTAAAATTTTCTTTTACCCATCTGTTACGTATAACTATTAAAATTACGTATTTCAGCCGATTTTCTTAAGAAAGTAGAATACCTAGCTTTATTTAGAATATTTATTTACATTTACAAACATAAGTTTATGTACTCATAAAGCTCGTTACTCTATCTTTATACAATAACTTAAATGCTTGAAAGCAGAATGCAAAATAACCCAAAAGTTCAATTAATTTTTATATAATCATATAGAAAAAGAAAACTTAAATTATGTATTTCAAATTCATTATAATTCAACAATTCCAACATTCCAACTCCATCTTATGGTAAAATCAAAATATGGATGAAATTTCAAGAACAGAAATCAATTTCTGTATAATTTCATAAGTTGCAAACTTAATACTATTCATAAATGTGTGGTGGTTCCCTTTACAGACAGCACATCCCGCTATATGTGTAGTAAATAAAAGAAATATTTCATATTATATTTAAAAACTGAAATAAATTACGCTCCCATCTTTTCGGACATCTCCTTCAGCTTCTTTCGACGACGAATCACCTGATCCAACCTTTCTCCTGTGTCATCTTCTTCCCATGTTTCAGCTACTTCTTCGGATGTCGCAGAATGATGCATAACAATATAAGAAAAAGAACTTAAATAAATAAAAAAATCAGTGACAGCAATATAAACACTTAATGTATTTTATGTCGTTAACATTTATTTTTAAACGCGAAACGTTAATTAAACGTCGTAAACGCATACAAAATGAAAGCCAAAATATGGAAAATAACCAATTTTGTAAAATTAGTAACCATAAAAACAAATAAACTTTAAATACAGGTGATATGAAATTATGAGATGCTATACCTTTCATAACATTGTGGTGAATGCATATTATACACTTCAACAATGAAAAAATTATGCTAATTCATTCAACTATTGACTTATAACTGAATTTTAGCATTTATAATTGATTATACCACATTTCAAAACATTATAATATTACATACATAGCTCTGTTCTAGCTAATGTTGCAAAAAACAAAAAAATAATACATTACCATACTGTAATACAGTATGATCAAATAAACAACAAGTACAATTATGTTTATTTTAATGAGAAAGTTGAAAAGATAGGTGATATAAAATAAAAAAAACCATCGTATAACACCATTTTATTGCAATATAATAAAATGCTGAATTTTAGTGCATTCAGGATAGCGGCTTCGCTAAAACGTCTTGCTAATTTGATCGTAAATGCTGCAATTAATGGCATTATTAATTTTCAGATTTTACCTTGACTTTTTTGCTTAAGCATATGAGTGTCGATTATTCATTTATAAACTGAAATACGCATTTTCAATTTTCTCTACAATAAACGTTTTTTAAGACTCTTTAGATACAACATAAACGTTAACTTTATTTATAATTTTTGTTTCTTGATTCAACATTATTTTGAAAATGAATTTTTAATATGATGGTTAATGATTGTACTTATTGCTGATTTTCTTCCAAATGATTATACTTGCACATCAAAATATACAGCATGCCTGATAAAGAAGAAATATTGATAGTTCTCTAGCCGTAAAAAAGGTTTTTCAATAATTTCGGGTTTTCTGTTTCTAATCACTGCTTTTGCTTCATAACGTCGCATCTTTGCGTCCATCAGGCATTTGCTATCAATCAATGTACTTTTTTTCATAGTTAATGATATGTCTTCAATACAATATTCTTATAAGGTAAATAACGTTGAGCTGAGAAACGGCTTTCTGATTGCATGCAGATTGAAGAAAAGCAAACAAAATCTTTAATATAGTTGCGCTCGCATTTTGATTTCTGGCAAAGCCTCTAGCTTAATTGAGTGTTTTACTCCGCGAGCTACATTTTAAATTATTACAGGCTAACTATGTGCGCCGACTGAATAATTATAGCGTTTTCATTTGAAATGAGGACGTCCATCACTGAAACAGATTTGTTTTCTTCAGTTCTTTTATTTATATTTCTTGAAAGCAATTCTCATCCTAAGTCCTCTAAGTCTCATCCTCCTAAGGTTTTCATCCCGCTGTTGTTGTGTAGCTTTGTTTCCAAATAAAGTTTTTATGAAAATGAAATATCGAAGCTTTTGGAGGCTACTGTTTCCATTGTCAGCGATTTTTTACAGATGTGTGATATGTGTTTGTTTATATGTAAAATAAACTTTGCTGTTCATTCAAATTCAAGTGAATTATTTATTTTTTTACCGTTTTCTGTTGCATCGTAATTATTGTTGTGCTTCGAATTAAGTACTTGAGTTTCTAATATGTAAGATCTAAGATATTTCACTGTAAAATTATATATTTTTGGTTTTCATATAATGAGACAAGGTAAG
>JYDO01000093.1:0-166907 GCA_001447755.1 Trichinella papuae
TTTATTTTTGAATCGTAAACGCAAACTGTTGATTTTAAAACAGATATTTATTTGTACACCGATGCTTTCAAATTCGAAAATTTGCATTAAATCTACTTCAAAACAAGACAAAATACAATGAAATTCATTTTCAATAATTTTTATCAATAATGCAACAGCATTTCTATTGAAATGATTCATTTGAGCGAATTTGAAAAAGCCTTTTCTTGCAGTGATTTTGATGAAAATGAATTGATAAGAAACCATGATTCGCTTTTTGGGTGAGTAGATTAAAAAGCTGGTGATCACATCCGTTTTCTTGACCAGTCGACGCTGAACCACGGCACCGTGTCACCTAGCGTTGCTGGTTTGATCATGAATGTGATGATATTCGAGAAAACCATGGTATGTTTTTTTATCTTTTCAGTGGCATGAGTTTTGATGCTTTTGTTAACCGAATATCCCAGTGCAAAGTTGACGCACAGGATAGTACACCAGACCAAAGTGAGAGCACTTTCCTTGGAAATCAGCATTCGAAGCAGCATTCTGTCTCGTTGTTGGATAACAAGTGAAGAAAAGTGGTCCAGAAAACAAAACGTTGCCTACGCTTTAAAGAATTTGACATTTAAAGTGACACCGATAGAGTTAAATTATATAGAGTAGAAGAATATACCGGAATTATTACTGACAACTGTTTTCCATCGTTGCCCTTTGCTCGAGCGCTAATGGGCCAGCGTCTAATCATTATGGGCAGAACTTTCAGAAGGTGATGCGTAATCTGCTTTGGTGATCCACATGTGGTAGGAATAGGACCCTCAGTGCTACATGCGTGCTAGTTTCCATTTTTGCGTGTGAGCATTGCCAAAATAGCCGTGTAATTAATTGGTAATGAAGCGCTTATTTTTTCAAAATGTACAACTTCGTGCAATATTTTTCACTTTTGGTCAACCCATTTTCCCTTAATTTTTAGATCATTTGGATTACTTGGAAATAAATAAATTGCCTCGCAACTGATTGAAACAAGAATTGAACGATTAATTTATTCATTTTCTAGTAGTTTATCTTGACATAAGCATCAATTTCAACCAATTTTTGACAATACTGCTATTAATTATGCGTTTGGACTTGATTGTTATACCGTTTGCATTGAAAGTGCTTGTTTCGTGTGATGAAATTCCAAATCGTGTAATAAAATGCTCATTATCATCTTTATCATTCATGTTCTATTATCATCAACACTTTGCTGGTTTATTAATAATGTTGTGTATTAAGTTTACCTTTCAGTTTAAAAATTGCCATTCATAGTATGGAAAATAAAAAAGAAACTGAATTGGTAACAAATACTGTCAAAATGTGACATTATTTGAAAAAAAAATTTTAAGCAACTAATCCCATTCCTATGAAAAAATGTAATATTGCACAGTAAAGGTAGAAGCACAGCATCTCCTATATAAATTTTATTTCAAAATAATAATAATAATAATAATAATAACATTCATTTATCTCATCTGATCAGCTTAGCTGACAACAGTTTCAAGAATGATTGACGAGCAAACAAGCAGATTCTGCGCTTTTGGTACTATGATACTCCGGACTGGTCATGTAATAATGAATTAGCAGATCATTGAGATACTTGTATTCTTCCTAAAACAGCAATAATAAGATAAGATAAGATAAGATAGGATAAAATAAAATAAATAAAACCAATGAAATCATCATGATTAAAGGAATAATTGATGAAATTTTATTTTAAATAATGTAAGGTGAAACCTTATGATCAAATAACTGGGGTCTGTTAAGGCGAACAATTTTTGCAGCGTGAAAAACGTCGACTTCTTGTTCAACGTCCATTTGGTCTATGAGCAGATTAATTGCTACGTAGATACCAACTCGACTTACGCCATTGCTATTAACAAAACCTTCTGATAGAATAAAATAAAAGAAGATAAAACAATATTTAAAAATTAAACATCTACTGTGAGATGACTACAGTCGGCTTTGTCTCCGGCCGATCAGGGGCTCGCTTACGCCAACATCGAGCCATTTTGATAACATCAATCAAACCGACAGTGGAAAGCGGTACGCGATGCTGAATTGGCCATATGCGCACAGAAATGACGTTGCATATTCTAGCGTCAACTTCTTGAATGCCTCCTTTGTTGTTGACCATTAGTTCAGACAAAATGGAAGCCTATGCAAATGTCATTATTTATATAAAGTAGCAAGCATATGGTAAGCTTGATCTCGAAACACAGTTTAAGTTCGTGCAAATACAAAGCGTTGAACGCACATACCAGCAAACAATTTACGTTTAAACTAGAAATTTTGGCAAACAATACAAATCGGCCCCCTGATAAGAAAAAAGGAAATAAATTCGACTGTATACCAATGAATCCAGTTGATCTGTTAATTTCTTTTCATTACGTTCGCTACGCTTCGACTTTTTCCTTCCAGGTATATCGAAAACTTTCTGTAGAAAAATTCACATCAAGCAAAGCAAAGCAAAGCAATTTAAACATAAAAGTAAACAAGCTCCACTTCTGTTGACAACAGAACCATAGCAAATGCAGAGCTCATGACACAAAACAACAGCAATACGATATGAAAGAGGTAAAATAAAGAATGATAATTAAAAAAGATAATGCATACTTTTTTCACAACTTTTACAATATGTGACGTAGCATATGGATATTGCTGAGAACTGAGCACGTCAACAATAAAAGGACCGTACGATTGACGCCCACGTGAATGTATAAAACGAGGATAAGCCTTTAAAATCAAAAAAATCATTATACAACAATTCCATATAAAAAATGATGAACAGTTGATTTTCACTTTTGAGTTTTCATCATTTGATAAATTTACAACTGTATGACAACTGTGATCAAACACCAAAGCCCAGAAACTGTCAATGGTGTGATGTTTTGGCCACTCTGTAACAATCCATTCATTTTTTCTTCTAAACCCCTAAAAGAAAATTTTAAATAAGCCTCTCCTTCCTAACTAAAAACTGTTTCACATTAACTGAATAATCATAATTATTATAATGTATTTTCTTTGAAATTGCAAAATGTTTGTTCCGTAGTTTCCTCATCGACATCAAACTGATAATCAACAAATTAAAGAGTGTGAATTTTGCTAAACACACAAAATTGAAAAACTGTATTATCATCTCTGTTTATATTAATATAATATAATATAATTTCGTTTCATTTCATTTCATTTAATATAACCTCCTCCACAAAACTAATTTTTAAATATTAATGAAAAATTATCAATTAAATTAATTTGTATATTGTACTGTAAAACTGTCATTACATTTCCATCACAATTGGCTACAATGTCCCCGCTTGTTCTGAAAGTGATACCTAGTAAATATTCAATTTTACTTGATAAATTCAAAAAAAAACAATGCGAAAGTTACTTCCTAAACAAAGGAACTTTTTTTCTATTGAATAGAAGTTCTGCACGGCACAATTTATAGCTCAGAGTATTACTGTAAGAAAATAGTTTTGGTGAAAAATATGCAAAATACGTAAACATTAAAACTAGCAGATCATTTGAATAAAAAGCAAGCAATTATAAAATAATAAAATGACACACACTGTAATTTAAGATATAATTAAACAAATATGCAAAGACTGTATAAAATAATCGTAATGCATAACTTTTAAACGTTTGCATACTTTATTTCTAAGCAAACAAATTTTCATTTGAATTTTTATCAATTTTGAATCTAAATCTAAAATACTCTACACAGTTATCCACTTGGAATATAAAATTACGAAAAAGAAAACTTACGTCAATATACACGGCATTTATATACGTATAATCTTTACTTTCCCCGTGTAGAGTATTGAGGTAGGGACGTGAATTGTCTGCTGCAAAATAATTTCATTTTACAAATGAAATAAATTAAAATACTGAACTGATCGTACGCGGCACAACCATTACGTCGCGGTTTTTCCCACGATTCTCCAACCGATGACCACCGGCACAGTCGCCGATACGTAAGGCAGGGGTAAGTTGAGTAAGGAACTATAAATTTACAAATACAGTAAGAACTATAGTAACAATTTTCTTTCATAAATTAATAAAATTAAAAAAAAAACATTTATTTATTTATCTCTGTGTACACGCTTTACATCATATTCTATCAGTAAAATCAGTTGAAAAAAATAATATGACACATTAACAAACTTTGAATACATTTGCAATTATTACAGTATTAAGATTACAAATAGTACAGTATTATTATTATTATTTTACCAAATCAGTTTACTAAAATGTTGTCCAACTGTTTGAATTGCCAAGCTAATTAATAATCGTTAACAGTTGCAACAAAAATAAATAAAACAAATACTTTATACTCTTGGCTATATATCGCTTCCAAGGCTTGACGACTTTGTTTTGTAGTGTACATTGTCGTACGATGCCGAAGTTCGTCTAACGTTAAAGGGTTTATATTGCATTGGACGGCTTCTGCCAAAGTTTCATATATAAAAACGTACTGATCCTGTTAATTAAGAAGACAAATTAACAAAACTAAAAAATGATTATAACTATACAAATCAGTAGTACCAAATTTTCAAGTGCACTTTGCCTGGCATTCAGAAGAGTCTGACAATATCCATACACATCAATCACATTTTCCGCTTCGGCAAGATCAAGGTTGGCATAAATGGCTAAAAAAACGCCACTGCGGCCACCTCCGTTGCTGCAGTGAACAATCATGGGCACATTATTTGGGCAGCGTTTGACGGCATTGTGCACACGGCGCCGAAAATCCAGTAATGCGCTTATATAAGGCAAACTGTTCACTTCCCATTCAGTAAAATGAAAATGACGAACCTGTCTAATTATTGTAGAACCATTCTCAACCTGAAATAATTGCTTTTTCTTTTCATACTAATGCAACAACATTCTTCACTATGCTTGGATTGATGAAGCCAAGTTGTCATAAATAAAGGTTTGAAATTTTTAAATTACCCGAC
Organism: Trichinella papuae; assembly: GCA_001447755.1. Classification (NCBI taxonomy): domain Eukaryota; kingdom Metazoa; phylum Nematoda; class Enoplea; order Trichinellida; family Trichinellidae; genus Trichinella; species Trichinella papuae. Next base: position 4,974 of record JYDO01000093.1, read on the forward strand.
TAACTCTGAAGCATCGGAGGGTGAAGTAGGCATAAGTTTTCGCTTCAACAGTTTCAACAGTAATATCTCCATAATCAAGTTTTGTCAGAGGCCAGTATTGCAAGCACATAACCTAAAATAAACATTTCAAGTTATAATATCTCTGACGTTCAACTGACGACATTCATGAACTGACTTTCATGAAGTCAAAAACTTTGGTCAGCATCACCACAATTTCTGCGTTTGTTTCCCAGACCATTCTCCAAAAATCAACACACGCTGGTTTCGTTTTCATCGCCTGCGTAATTATAAAGGCTTTTGGTTGGAAAAAGCTCTAAAACAATCTCACAGATATAAATTTGTACATGGAGAAAAATATATGCTCAACAAACTCACGTCAACATAACTGGCATTTATATAATGCGAATTTGGTTCATTTGGAATTGGTTTCAAAATTACCCGATTGTAATCAAAAGGCAGGACATCAGGATAATTGTTCTTTTTTAAGTTTAAATAACCATATTCTGACTTGTGATTTTCCACTATCTGTTTCAGCATCTAAAATAATAAATGTGTGCACAACCACTACAAGTTTTAATAGTTGAAAGAACTTTCAGCACATGTTAGCTTACTCGTATTGAATATTCTTGTATTTACTAGAACGTTGTAAAATTAATAAACTATAAATTTCTCAAATACTGAAATAAACTGCCTAAAAATCCAACTATCAAATGAATGTATTCTTTACATGTTGAGCATGCATTGCATAAAATGTACAAAAATTCACACTTTAACAGAAAGCAAATTAAAACCATTCTGCAAGAGAATTCACAATTTATAAAGAGAATGTGCAAAAGGCAAAAATGCTACAGAAGTGAGCAAACTTCCAGTCAGCATAATCTGAAAATTTAAACTTTGTTCATGCAACATTCTGTTCAATATATAAAAGGCAATAGTAAACTGACAGCAAAATACTATTTATAATTAAATACTTGCGATGAAACTTATTGAACTGAACTTATGAAATACCAAAATTAAAAAATTTCAATTTCATCATTTCAGACGTTTAATTTTCTATTTACAATAACATACATGCTGTACATAATCAACAGCAACTCTTGTAGTACAAGATTTCCAACATCTTATTACATATATACATACAAAAATTCTAACTGTTCTTATAATGCATAATGTAGCAATTTGAATAAACTACTGTTTTAAGTATAAATTACTAGATATAACATAAGTTTGTTTCCAAGAGGAAATAAAAATAAAGAAGTGCATTTACCATCAGTTCCCCTTTAAAAAGAAGTCGCTTTCTTTTGCGTTCCTGCACAAATGCTAGGAATTTGGACGTCTCAATTGGACATTGTGGGACGGCGCCCATAGCCTTCTCTTCTTGCACTAAAAGTCGAATGCAACAGTAATATCAAAAGTGTTCAATATTAAAATGACTACTGATTATTCTACTCCATTGTATAATCCATCGATTAATTTTCAATGATTTGCCAAATGGTCTTTTCAGTTTTACAAACAGTGCATCAGTGAAACAAATGTTCAACAAACACACACACACACATATATATATATATATATATGTATATATATACATCAGAAAGTGCAATTTAGTAACTTATTTGGAAGATTACATTTCCTTGCATAATTGCAGAATTATGATTTGCTCTTTATTTGACAGAGCACATTTCCTGTTTGATTTATAAAACAAACCTACATTTAGATGAAATTAATATTTAAAAAAACCAACAAACATATGCTTCATATAAATATATTCATATGATTTGTATGTGTTCATATACTTTCAAAATTTTCCAACTACAATGTACATATTATTCAATAATAGTTAACCACGGTATAAAGTCAAAGTAACTGCACTAAACAGGCAACGGTTTACACAAGAAATTCACAGAAACAAGCACTTGGCTGATCAAGAGTTGAAAATTATTCAACCGATACGCTTATCAACTATATATACGAGGCAAAATACAATATACAACACATGTTGTACGTGTGTAGCCACAAGCGAATGATTCAAGTTTTACATCCCACTGACATATAGATAGATAGCAATGCTTTTTTATGTTTTAGCATATAAATTTTGAAATGCAACAGAGAAAAAAGATGAACAGGTGAAATATTTCACATGTGAATATGTTTTTCTTGAACTAAAAATTATTTTTCTATATTTATTCAACCAAATAAAAAACAGTAACGATCTTTCTTGATTTTACCGTAAAATTCGATTAAAAGCCACAAATGTGAAAGCTGCTGCTTGTAAACAAAGTTGTTCAACTTTTTATCAAATGCAATGAAGATGCAGTTGAATTTTCATTACCATATTTATCATATCATGAAATGAAATAACTAACAACAATGAGATCGAATTACTGTACAGCAAAATATCTTTTTCTGTTTCAATTTAATGCCCAACTGTCAGCAATGGATTTTCATCATTCTTATCTTTGTTAAAGACAAAATCTTTCGCAAATTTACCTCAATAAAAGAAGAAATATATTGAAAATATAGAATTTAAAAAGTACAAAGCCTTTTTGTAGAAGATGAAAAGGTACCGCTAGTGATAAGCACGCTGACAGAGAGCTTTACATACAGGATCGGTGCTATGATTTCAATCCCTTGTCAATAATTCTTTGCTCACTAATCCACCGTTGAATTAATTGAAGAATAAATGGATCTCAGTTTTTGTCTATGATGAATAACTGATGTCATCAGCAAATGCAATAGAACAGTGCAATGAGGCAACAAAATTCGCTTGCGAATAACACAAGCGTACAAAGCAGTTTGGTGAGATGTTCAAATATAGTCCAAAGAAATTGTATGAACTGTCAGAGGAAAAGGAATTTATGAAAGAAAATTTATCATTAGCATCGAAAAAGTTTGAAAAGAAAGCAACGAATGCTTGTGTGTGTTTCTAACTTGGTGTTGTTGCTCATTTGTCATTTTTCTCCCACATAAACATTTATTATTAAAAAAGAAACAAACAAACAAAAAACAAAAGGGCTAATCAATGAAGAAGCTTACCTTGACTGACAAGCTGCAAATTTTTGACACTGCTCTTAAAAAAGTCCAACAAAGGCATGCTTGGCTGCTTGCAGATCATTAATCGGGCAAAAATGGCTGCCGAAACAAATGCAAAAGCTTTGTCAATGCTAGCAATGATCAATGCGCCTTTTACCTCTTCGCCAAAAAGCCGCTTGCAAGAACTCCATCGCAGCAGACAAACGTGAAGCATTGGGCAGTTGGCTTTTAATCCTGCCTGACAAAGCAAAGCAACTCTACACAGACACTGCACACACACACACACACACACACACACACTAGCTTTTTGCCAAGCTGAGAACCACGGAACAACGGCCACGGCTCGAAAAACCCAAATCACAAAGTAGTTTCATTTTGATTTTTGCCTGGCTTGCGCAGGCAGGAAGATTTGATAATATATTAAAATTGGACAATGAATTGAACCAAGCAAACGTCTGATTGACTTTCAGTAGATCATTTCTGCATCAACCTGCATCCAGGAGAATATCAATGTACTCATTGTTCTGCGTGTCACCTTAATTATTTTTAGGCAAGATTATCGTTGTTGCATTGACGCCTTTGAACACATAGACAATAATTACAATTACAATCATTATTCTTTCTGGTAACAATATGCCAACGGCGTGGTCAATTCTGCGGCGTTCAATGGTGTTGGCGCTTTATTGAGATAAATATGCAAATTCAGATATCATAATATTAGGCAATGCTCTACATTGAAATCTAAAGCGGTGAATAAATCACTTTCTAAATCTTTCCACTTTGAATTAAACAAACTTTCAACTGTTGTTCTGGACCAATATCCAATGAAAAAGAAGAGCATAGCTTATTTATGTGCGATTAAGAACATACCTTTTTGACGTTTGTTTGAATATTGAATTTGATTTATAATTAGATTGGCAAAGAAAAATGGAAATGAATGTGAATTTGTGATTATTAAAACTTTCCTGACGTAACAAATACGCATGAGTAAAGTGAGGTAAAAATTGGAAATTAAAATGCAAATCAAAATTAACATTACCATACAGGGGATAATTTTAGCTTGGATAAGATGTTTTCATATTTGATCAATAGAAAAGAACAATTAATCAATTAATTTTATGTATAAAATCATGCAGAAATGTATTAAGCAAAGACTGAAAAGAAAACAAAAGTTGTACTTTTTAAATAATATTACTATGATTCAATGTAATTTGAACAATAAATTGAATTGAATTGAATTGAATTGAATTGAATCAGCAAAAGCCGTGTAAATGATGAAGATAGCAGATAAATGAACAGAAAAAAAAATTTTTTTTTTTTGAAAACTTTTGATCATAATTATTGTCAACATTGACAAAGAGGATATAGTTGGTGAAAGATGATTAGTATGCAATGCACAATGAACAAATGCTAAATGAGGAAAGTTTGTTGTATTCAAGGTGCAATGACAATATGAAATAAATAACTGAAAGAAATAAGAAACAAAATTGCATCGCTAACTCAATTATTCAAGTGATTGACAGAACTGCATCGCATGCAGAGCAGTCACTATCTATTGGTTAAAATGACAGCAGCAGTTGCAGCAGAAGCAACAGCAGCAGCAGTTGCAAAAGCAACAGCAACAGCAGCAGAAGTATAGAAGCAGCAAGTCAGCTAGTTTTGCACATCTTATATGTGAAATCTATGCGTGTGTTTGTGTGTGTATTCGATTTTCATCTACTGCCACTGTGTTGTTTCCGGCTGTTGCTTGTTAAGAGATAAAGAAAATGTTCACCACCTTTGTCTTTGGAAAAGTTAGCATCAACACAAGCCTCCTTTTAGCAAGTCAATATTTTCTTTATAAAATAAATGAGAAGTTACAGAAATTGTTACTCTGTGCCATTAATGATGCAACACGATAATCTCGAAATTCTCCTCTAAACATCATCAGATGATTATAAATTGGATTCAATTTTAATTTTCTTTTGGAAAATATTCTTTCCAACTAAAACTTTTATAAAAATTTAAAGAAAAAAAAAGAAAATGAAACAACATTTATTGGATTTTATGTGAAAATTTTGATTCTGTGAGCAAAGAAAAATTTTTTTTTTTAGCTAATTTCAATTTTATTGTGTTTGTTTTAAAAACTGAAAGAAGAATCAATACCACCACCACCACGACCACCAGCAGCGACAGCAGGACAATCATAACGTTGCATTAAATTTCTCTGAATGACAATTTACTCATGAGAACGGAAAACAAAAGTTTTAAACCTAGCAGCAAATGCAACAACTTTGAAAAAGTCCATTATTAATTAAGTAAGTCGAATCTATTTCAGTACTGATAGTTGCACATCCTGATAAAGCTTTCATCAATACAACAAATTTTTCATAATTAAAACAACTCGAAGAATTAATGCGATTTACTTTTCAATAAAACGAGAACAATAATAACTGGGCATTTGCAGAAAGTGCAAAATGAACAATAAAAATCGATTCGGCTTCAAACCATTTCCTACCCAATCAACTGATGAAAATGACGATGATGATGAACAAAAGCATCATCATTCCCGATTTAGACCTTTCAAAAGTTGAATTGTTACTTAGCTTCAATCACCGATTAAAGAAAACTGTTTATCATTTTGCCCTTTTATTATGTTGCAAATGCTTTCTATTTTCAATTTCTTTTTCAAAAAATAAAAAATTTTCACTCATATCATCTGGAGTATAATGTATTTCTTTTTATAACAAGAAATTGAAACAAAACATGGAATCTTGTTGTGGAATAGATTTTGTAACGTTGCAAGTTCAAGAGTATCATTGTTAGCATGCTAGCCGTCTTTAAAGATGGGTCGAGTGCTTAGAATAAAGCAATCAATAACAAGCACAATAAGTGGAGTGGAAGTGATGTGAGAAATGGAAAATGAACGCAAAAGAGTTGAAGTACGGATGGATCTCTTTATCCAAAATCGTTGAAGATCTTAATCCAAAAGGGGACAAAATAATATTACTATCAAGAAAAAGATGAACCATACATCTCAAGCAATCAAAATTGCTCTGATGTGTTGTTAGCTTAAATTGTCTGTTTGTCTGTCTAGCTAATGATAATGGTAATTTAAGCAATTTTCACATGATACTTTGTCAAATATAGTTGCAAAACAGTGCATGTAAACACAATATTGAAATTGCATCAATTTTAAAAGTGCAATGGGAAAAATGAGCTTCCGTATGAAGAAAGTTAAGCAAGCAAAAAAACACCGTTTTCAGAAGAGCAAATATAATAAATCAATCGACATTTTCCGTGCATACACAAGGAACAATGCACACGGCACAATAGCTAAATTATTTACATTTCCTTCATTCAAAAGGCACTGCTTGAACTGAAAATGCCTATTGTTTTCAACATCTACTAATAAGCACCTCTGATCGTCACCAATATCAGCTGAACGATTGCTTCTATTATTATTATAATCCATAGCCAAATTTACATTGAACAACATTATAGCTGAGTTATTATTTTCCAGTTGACAATTGTAATATTTTTCTTTTTGCAATTTACAATAATTAAGTTCAATGTTAAGAAAAGACATTTTTTTAAATTGTTCATTTGATGTCATCAAATGGAAAATGATTTATATATATATAATTTTGTAAAAGTTCAACACGAGCAATTCAAAGAACTGTTTGAGAGTTTATAATTGAATTGTTAAATCAATTTCACCAACAATACGTCACAAAAATCGGGATAAATTTTAAATTAATTGATAAAGTTTAAAAAGAGAAATTTTCAATCTGAATGTGTTATGAAAGCAATATTCAGTAGAACAACAAAAAGCACGATGCGTGTAGTGGTTTATTGTAGTAAAAAGAAAATTGAAAAGTTGATGCCTTTTTTTGAACAAAGAAATCTATATATTGTAGCTTAATTTCTGTTGGTTGAAAGACCAAAATACCCAAAAGAGATATCTGGAGATTGTGCTTATTAGGTAGAATACAAATCCGAAGTTGAATAATTAAAAATGGTCACAAGAACAACACACAGACACACACGTATTGATTGTGTGAATAAAGTTAGTCGCTTCTTATTGTTGTCTATGAACGCATCAGAGTTGTGCAAAAGATACAAAATTTTTGCTTATATTATCTGCATTACAGAGCAAGAAAAGCTAACAAAACTGATCAGTGATTGCCTGAAATGGTTGGTGATTGACCAATATATGTATATCCACATTTCGAACGACTTCAATCATCATTATCATGGAACATTAGTTTGAAAAAGTTGGAAAAACATCAATCAATTAAATATATACATGCATGCTCATAAAATATATTCTTCAAAAACAAAACCCAACAAGCGTTTTGTTTGTATGTATTGAAATTGATTTCACAAATTGGAAATATACCATAAAGCAAAAAATTTTTTTGATTTTCAACAAACATTCCCCCTCTGAGTGATGCAACAGAACAATAGTCCAATCGCCGCCCACTGTGCAACAAGCTAATCAAATATAAAGCTCAAACCAGAAACTTGTGCTTTCAAGATTTTCATTGTCATTGTCATTTTTCTAAAAGCATATGCAACAACAACATAAAAGTTTTGCTTGAAAATAAAAAAAAGACAAAAAATAGAGAGAGAAGAGAAAAGAAATAAAATAAAATAAAAAGAATTTTATGCTTTCTGATAGAAACAGAAATTTACTCTTGCGTTGCACATTTTGTTGTTCGCATCAGCGCGTGTTGCTTTCTTTTTTTCACTATCTCGCTTTTAACATTCACTTCCACTGTGAAGAAAAATAGCACAACAGGGAACCATTGCTTAGGAAAGCGACCGTATGTGTTTGCGTGTATGCCTACGTCAGACGCAACTCAAGCAAGACAATTCACATCATCACAGACATACGCAAGTAATTCATGAATCATCGCCTCCTCATAACACAAGAAATGGTCGATCATCATCGTACGCTAACATTGATTGAAAAATGAAACTGAATATTGTAAAAATTATATTACAAAATTTAAATAATTAAAATCATTTAAAACAAAAATCAAACATTCATCCCTTCATAATTCATTGACAACGTTCTGCTTTGCAGTGTTCCAAATTGAAGATAAAGTTTAAAATATTGTCAAATTCAATTCTCTATTTTTTAAAAGAAAAAAAATGCATCACTGATCAAAATCATAATTTATATACAATCATAAAAGAGAAGAAATATGAGAGAAAAGACAAAACAACTTTGAACACCTCGTGAAGTGAAGTGAATGAAAAGTTTACCAAAATTACACTTCTCCAAACACCTGCATCTGACATGTCATTTTTCAGCAAATAATCAATTGATCGCATCTTCTGAAACTTTTTCAATAAGAATAATAATTCAAAAGTTGTTAATAATAAATAACAACACTGGCACAACAAATAGCCAAAGTGTCCAGGTAAAATCCGGGTAAAATGAAACTGTCCATCATTAGAGTCACAGTGTGAAAAAAATCATCATGCACCCAATACTGCAGAGGGGTTTTGTACGCTTGTGAGAAGCATTTCCAAAAAATAGAAGGAAAATAAAAAAAAAAGAATAAAACAATATGAACAATATTAGCAACAACTGCTATTTGTGTGAGTGGAATAATTTTATGACATTTTACGATACAATGATGGCATATCTTTTATTTTTATTATCATTACTCTTTCACAATAGTTTTACACTGAATGTTGATGACGCTTTAATAAGATCACCACTATTGCAGAAAATTGAACTGCTGAAAAATTATCTTTATCAATAATAATAATAAGCTACACATGAATGTAATGCTTGTTGACTTATCGCTGTTATTTCTTATTACTTTCTGTTCAACTTATGCAAATATTTTCCACTACTGTTCTTGTTGATAATGCTGTGTAATTGAACTGAAGAAAGAAGAGGAAAAGAGTATAAATTTTACACGTGGAAAAAACCTCAACAAATAAATACGCCCTAACAGCAGCACAAAACTGTTGAAAAAGCTAAATAATAATTCAAAAAAAAAACAAGTCACAACAAGCAACAAGTTGCGTGTATTCATATTTTTCGCCTCTTCAATTGACAAAGGTGTGGAACGGATTGAAAGCCAACCCTCACCACCCCGCCAACCAGCACATCAATCTGCATGATTGATTTCATGTATACATACACACACTATGCAAGCCTATAGGTGTGGAAAATGGAAACCTTTTGGACAAGTATGGATGGATTTATAGTGTGTGAGTGGATGGAAAAAAGTTTCAATTCAACACATTCGAGAATGATGATGGAAAGAAGGAATAAATGAGCTGTTTGTTCAATTTGATGATATATATACATATATATATATACCTTTGGTCCAGTAGTCCAATGTTGCACTGGCACTGCCGAATCCGAGATGAAGTAAAAAATTGTTGAGCAAACGACCAACGGTGACCAACAACGTTCCATTATACCATGCAGATTTGAAGTGATTTTTGTTGTGATGGCGAGCTTGCAACGAAACAGCCAAAGGCTGCTGCTGCTCTTCTGCAGGCCAAATTGATAACAGTTCTTCACGAGGGCCGTGCGCATGAGGTGCATCAATCATGGCGAATCTTTTTCACTGATAAGAAAAGTGAGGAAAATTTGCATGCATTGTTAGCAGGTGAATTCGCCTCTGACGGGCCAACTGCTGCAACGCGCCGGCCGGACGCGGGGGGCGACAACACACGTTGGAGAGGAGGTGGCTGTGGAAAAATATATCGCCCCCAGTAGCATTTGCAGCACCACCACTAGCCGAGCAATAGTAGAAACTGGCTGGCCGCGTACGCTAAAGCACGGCCGCCTATCGAATTTCTTTCCGCTCGTTGTCGTTGTTGTCGTCGATCACTGCCGACAGCTGGCGCCAGTTTCTGAGAAGCTAGCTGGTAAAATAGAAGCTTCAACGAAAAACACACATCACCACCTACCTACCTACCTACCTACCTATCTACCTACACGGTAAACAAAACAGTGCACCAAAGCTAACTTATGTTCACTTGAGCTTAATTAAAATTGAAATTATTATTGCTATTTTTCATTTTGCTTTTCTTCATTACTACTAACTAACTAATAATGCCTTAGCACTGACCTCGCCAAAGTTAAATCCACATAAACAAATACATATGTATATATGTGTATATGCTTGTTGAAAATATTCAATTATCTATTTATTCAACGCGCAAATCAAGCTTAATCCTCATATCAATGCTTGTTATTTCATTTGTGCATCCGTGTAATTTAAAACTTTTGATAAACATGCTCACTAGCAGCTATTTTTTTTATTTATTTCAATTCAACAGTTTTATTTCTAAATTTCAGCTTATGCTAAATTCATGCTTAAATTGGAAGCTGCAATAGATTGCAATTTTTGTTTACAAATACAAACGCATGCGTTCAATAGAAAATACCAAATACATGGCCCTGTGCTAATACTATTACAAAATTGTTTGATGCCTCCGTTTGATAATAATTAACAATGTCAAATTCTTTTTTGAACCATTTTTAAATTATGCACAATTTTTAAACTTTTCATAATTTCATATTGCAACTTTTCAAATAAAACTGACATCAAATGCGCAATGTCGAGCAAGTGATTGAAATAGTTGCATTTGAAGTTGCATTTTCGCTTTGAAAAGTATCAGTGTTGAAGAAGCATTCTGTTGGTGAATTTTTGTGATTGCATTTCTTTTCAAACGCTAACTGTCACTGAAATAGATATTGGAATAAATCAAGACAAAATGGAAAAAAATTTTTTTTTTGCATTCACCACAAGAAATATACAACAAATCTACCAATACTATGATTTAAGTGACAGCGCATGTTTTTTTTATTTTTGAACATATTTCAATTATATACGTCAATGCATTTTTCAATGAAATTTTTTTTAACTGTGAAACTTAAAAATAAAAAATAAAAAACAGAACAAAATTGAACCGTCAATAATAAAAAGCTTAGATTTTTTTTTAGATGAATTCATTTGTGTGTGAGGAGAGAAAGCACAGCTAGCTAGCTAGCCAACTAGCTCATTGGTGAAGCAGCTGCAAATTCAACACACCAAGCTAGTTTGCTTTTTCATATTTTTCACCAAGCCTAAGTCCTCATCATGAAGCAAGAAGGCAGTTTTAAAACTTTGCATCATCTCTCCTCCAACTTTTTCTCTCCCTACCTCTCCAAACCCTCTCATCCCTCCCCTGTTCCCTCTCTTCCCCCTCTTCCCTCCCTTCCCCCCGTCGGAGCAGACTAGATGATTTTGCCTAAAACAATTTCCGCCTGAACGCCGCCTTAAATCACGCTTAATCATGTGTTGTTGCAAATCTAATCCAAACTTAGAACAGATAAAAGAATTTTCACCACCGCTTCTAATGCGTGTTATCTTCAACAAAAACCTCTGAATAGTTGAATTATCATTTGTATTGTCGTCATCATCAGTAAACCAGCTGGCAATTTCGCTTTCTTGCTCGCTTCGACGACAACAAAATAAAAACTGGGTGGGTAGATCAATGAAATTTGAATTTCAAAATAATATGATAAAAATATATATATTTTTTTAAAAAATTCTTTCAAACTTCATTCATTCATACTGCAGATTCACATAATTGGATGAATCACCACAAGATGAGTATTGTAATACATGAAAAATGTTTTTGCATATAATAGATTATTTACAATGCTTCATATCGTTTGATTGGTGTTTTATCGCCTTTTATCTTTTACAAGTGTGATTTTCGATAGCGTTCTATAGATAGCTTTGCAGAGAGAAGAAGAGAAAAAAAAAGAAAGAAAGAACGTGAGCACTTGTGGTGAAGTTGCTGTCTGAGAAGAAGTGATTAATTCTGACGTTTCGTTCGGCATCACTTTGCATTGCAGAATGTGATTAAAGCTGAATGATCGACTGTTGCCATGGGCATAGTTGATTTGACGCCTCTGACATGCTGGCTCAATTATCAACAATACATGCAATTTCAATCGTTGTTTGGCTTTTTTCATGTTTTTCTTTTGATTAAGCTTTTCACCTCAGCTATATTTATTATTATAATTTTGAGAACCTCTGAACCAACCGCATTAAGCTTCTGCATATTATTTTTAAGAAAGAAAAAAATAATAACTTATGAACATTTGTGATTGTCGTCGAACAAATTTTTCCAATTCGAAAACAAAGCAGAGATATTTTGAATGATGAAAATTTAAGCAACCAAGCAAGCAAGCAAGCAAACAAACAAACAAACAAACAAACAAACCTGTTTGTTGACGCAAAATTACGCAACGACAATTAATAAAGTTGGATCCAATTTCACAGCAAACTTCTTGGCAAAGCGTCACTTTTGATCAAATCATAACCAATGGCAGCAGTATTAATTTTGATAACTGTTGAGAAGATGATCATATGTGATTGATTTCTTCCCCCTACAACTGTACACATAGGCTAATACCCACGTCAGCTTGATGGAAATGTGCACAGAATGGTTTTCCTTGCTTAGCAGAAAAGTCAAAGCTACTGTCAACCAAAATGCACTGCAAAAATACACTCGAATAATGCCTATTTATCTGCTTTTAGAATTCAATTTCATCTCCAAATAAGATAAGAATATTCGACCAATTGACAACAGTATTTCAATATGAGGTACAATTGCTGCAATTCAAGATGAAAAATGCTCAATTGATTTGCATTAAAATAAAAAACAAAAAACAAAACAATTATGAATGCAATTTTGATAAATTTAAATTATTATACACAAAAGCAGTTCCAGTTATCACAATTACCACAGAATGCACCACATATGTATTCATTAATGTGTTTCAACAAAATTTTCAATTATTTTGAATAGAAAAAAAGGGCAATACAAAATATTGATATTGCAAACAGAGAAATAGAGAGAGAGAAACTGAATTCAAGTGTTCATAAATCATGCTTTACGAGACAGAATGACCGTATTAAATAAATTTTGAAAATTTATCCAAAATCAAATATCCAAAATTGCATGCACATCTTGACAGATCTGGCAAAATTACGTCAAAGTGGATAATTCTTTCCTTGTATTTTTTGTCTCTCACACACGTAAACAACATTTCAAAGTGAATTTTTGCAAGAGAAATTCAAATTTGCATTCTCTATGGATTGTTGGAAAAAGTGGGTGAGAAGCTGAATTTTTCCATGTGCATAGGAGATAAATTGGTTTGTAAAGTCGAATCGATCGAAAACATGAATCGACACCAAAGGATCGACTGATTTGGAAACGGCCTAGACGTTAAAATGCGTGGACGATTTGTAAGCTCAACAGAATACAAAAAAGAAATAAAACCAGCCAGTTAAGCATCATCAAATGGGAGGAGAGAGAGAGAGAGAGAGAGAGAGAGAACTTGAAAAGAAGGGAATTTCAGATCGCTCTAATAATTGAATAAGCACAATAAATTTACGATGTAAGAACCTATAGAAAATAAAATTTTGAAACATCAAACAACTTTTGAACTTGAAATAATTGAAAAGCATTGATTGAAGAAAAAAAAATTTTCAAGTTCACAACAAAACATACTTTGGAATAAAATTGCAATGCAGTCGGATGAAATTTTGGAAAAAAATAATTTTGAAATAACTATTTGTTCAAAAAATTTCACATCTCCACGACAGTCCATTGCTAACAATATCTCTCGTGTGGTAGATAATTTGCATACTGAAGTGAATGTTCTAGTGTTGTTACTTTCAGTAAACAAAATATTCCCCGAGGTTAAACTATTCTATTCTATTCTCTTCTATTCTTTCTTTCTCTCTTTACTTAATGGAAAATTCAAATTGGAAATAATTATCGTTTCAAAAAGCTTAATAGCTTCCAAATGAGCGACTTGAACGTTCATACTTGTTGTATGCAATTGTTCAAAATAAACAAGTCTTCTCAGTTTATTGCTCTCGTCCGATGCTTGAAACTCAACATAGTAGCACTTTTATTTTGGTTTCAATGCTCTCCAGATTTCTTGCAATTATTGGAAACTTATTTTTGCAAACTGTTATTGAGAAGAAGCAAAAAAAAGCAAAAAACCTTTTTTTTTTATTTTGACTGAGAAAAAATATCGATGAAACATTACTACTAGTATTACTACTATTGTTATTTGGCAACATTGCTTGAAAGTCCACTTCGCTTGTTGCTTCGTTCATCAAAGCATGCTCAAAACTGAATTACAACAAAACTATACATATGCATATAGCATACCATTGAATCTCAACTAATTGACAGCTATTTGACAGAACTGTTTGTTTTCAAAGAAACGACGAAACATCTTCAAATCTACTGCTAACTACACTTGTATTGTTGAATGAAAAATTCGTATTTATTTATTGCAATTGCTGTCAATCAGTTTATGCATAAACCCTTTGGCAAGTTGTTCAACGATTATACATTAATTACTTATTTACATAATTGTTTAAAGTTTGCTCAGTATCTTCATTCTTGTTCTGTTGTTCATTGAAACTGGACGACAATACCGGCTTGTGCCTTTTTGCACAGCTAATGCAAGCAACTTTGTTCACGTTGGCTAGCTAATAGGATCAAGAATTGCCGAGAATTATTATGCACCACTGATTGTATTGTTGAAATCGTTTGTAAGAAAATATTGCAAAAATTCACCACAACAGAAAGAAAAGAAACAACAAATATTGTTCATAATCTCAGAAAATTACAAATTAGCTTATTCATTTATTGACAATGATTGAAATAATCGATTAAATGGCAGTTTGATGCGTTGAAATTCAATCAATGAACAAAACAAAGTTCCTCGAAAATTAAAAGAGAGCACAACCATCACCGTCCCATAATTTTTGAAAACGATCATCCTGTATTGTAATAAAACCGTGCTACTTTTGAAATACTGTTTCATTAAATTGTTATTTTACAATTTCAATTTCACTGTTGCTCAAAAAGCGTCAAAAAGCAATAGTCAAACCTGGAAACACGTCGGTGGATTTGAAAAATTTGATCTTTTTTATCTGTACAACATGAAGCTGAACGTTGTTAAAGCAGACGTTGATAAGTCACAATAATAAATATATAAATGACCAATTGAAGAATTTGAACCAATTGAAAAAGCATTTAAATAATAAAATCAATACTTATTACGTTGAGAAAAACATCTTTAAAAATAACTTCTGTAAAATATATTGCAAATGCTTTTTTTTTCAAAAAAGATTCGTGAACTTTGCAATCTACACTGATATTGTAAATTACATTAATTAATACACACACACATGTGTGTGTGTGTAAATGTAATAAATTTTTAAATGCAAGAATGTCTTTTGCTTAAAACATTGCTTTAAAACACGATAATCTCTCAATGACAAAAACTTATATTACCGTTGCCATGATGAACTATTGCAAAAATGTTCAAGTGAATATTTCATATTTATGCAATGGAAAAAAAAGTTTAAAAAGATACAATGCAATATTTTGAAATTTCAACTAAATGTAGAAATTTATCCTAATCGACTGAGCTCTGTGTAATGACGTCGGGGAAAGGGAGTTTCAAGAAATTGACAACAGATCACTTTTAGAAAGATGACAAAAATTGAACACGCATCATCATCATCATTATCATCATCAGACATCAGATATCAGACAGGAATAATTGCAAAGGGTTAGTTGCAAAAGGTGATGTTGCCACATGTATGAAATAATATAAAATGGCATGATGGTTCAATAATTAGATGTCAGATAGTTTCAACAATGCGCCAGAATGCTGTGAGCAGTGGAGAAACAAGAAGAGCAAGATAGAAAAAATAAAAATAAATTTCATTGCTAAATGAGAAAAGAAAGCATTAGCAAAGCCAGAACCATCTTTTACATCAAACTTGCAATAATCGAAACATCTTGAAATCATAATTTGTCTCTGGCATGCGTTCCTAAAGGTTAGTTACACCAGTGTTCGACGACAATTGGCAGCATTTCCTATTCACATGCTAATAATGCGCACATGTCTGGAACGGAATATTTCTTCACTTTTGCACTGGTTTTAAGAAACATTTCGTGCATATTGCAAAAATTTACCCCCGTTCAATTCATTTCATCGTATTCCATTTCAGCAGAAAATTGAAATTCAGCTCACCTTCCAGACAACATTCAGACATTCTCTTCAACAAACCAAATTCTCAAATAATAATAATAATAATTTCACAACAATAATAATAATTATTATTCGGCTTCCCAGTATGCAAGGCCAATTCAAGCTTTCATTAATCGAAAATCAAACAAATCATCAACAATATTAACCATAGTCATCATTTTCGTTTTTCAACTTTTCACCATTGTTCTTTTTTCTCTCACTTGTTATACATTTTTTTCATTTTTCATTTGAAAATGCAAATTTTATTTAAACAATAAATTTTCCCGCCCCGGAAAGATGATATGAATAAATTGAGACAACATTTTTATCACTGGATGAAAATATCTTCCTTTTTACAGTACAGTATCTTATATTCAAGTATTTTTAAATGATACATTTCAAATGTGCCTGAATGACTTTCAATTTTTTTTAAATAATACTTATATTTCTACATATACTTTTGTGTATTTTTGAAACTGAAAATTTTTTATGGTCAGCTTTGAGAAAAAAACAGTCTATATAAAATTCTGTAATGATTTAAAATTTATGTATTTCAAAAAAAAATCTTTTTAAAAGTAATTTTTCATTATTAAAATAAGCCAAGTTATCAGTTATTATTATAGAAAATTTGAATATACTATTCATAAATGACGTATACATCCTCCGGTCATTTATCAATAAATATTCATAAGACAAGCAGAATATTTGCATTTGCATTTGTATTTGCTAATGAAGAAATTTATTATTATTATTATTATTGGATAAGATATTCATTCATTCATATTTTGAACACCTTGAACATTGAAAAATTCTCGACAAACTGATGAATATTGAGCAAAAAATTCTGCTTACAATGAAATAATAAAACCAATTAGCCAACTAACCTCAGTGAGAACCAACAGATGGCGAAAATATGCATTTTTTTTAAATGCTCAGTTTGAAATAATTTTATAAAATGTGTTAGCTTGAAATTTAAATGAAATAAATATGAAATTGTAAATTGAATTTCTGTTCAATATCACAGAATAACCCTCTTTTGGAATATTTAAATAGCCATATGAAGAAATAAAGCAATATTGTGAATGATGTCACTTGACGGAAGATATTTTAAGAAAAAAAAAACCAACAACTACTACTATTCCACTTGCTTATATATTTGCAATGCAAAATAATGGTGGTGTAAATAATAATGAGCAAAATTAAATAATCTGGAGAATAGAATTAACATAAGACAAGAAAAAAAATTTTTTGTTTTTCATCTTACCTTCATGTATGCAAGCGGATAGACGAATTGCTGGCAATGACAATCCATGACAGTGTGGCGTTTGTTGTCTGCTAATTGTGAGCATCGCATTCACATAATCAAACAGTGATGTTCCATAATAGTTGTGCAAATCTCTGTTTTCACAGCAAGCAACTGCCAAAGCGACTGACTGATCGGTTTTGCTTGTGAATTGTTGATTTGGAAATTGGAAAGGTTCGACTAGTGTCAATTTTGCCAACGTGCCAGGCAATCTGGATGTAAGCCTGCTGCTAAGGCGGCTTCCATTGTTCGTCTTTGACGGCAGCTGCGAGCTTGATATGGCGCAACAGAAAGCCTGGCAACTGTCCTAGCCAGCAAAATGGGTGTGGAAGGTGGCAGCTAGCACAACAACTGGTGCAAGGTTGAAGAATTGGCCAAACGAATGCTGAATAAAAAGCCACAGCAACAAAGCTGAGCAAGTTGAACGACCAAGAAGCATAAGCGCCACCACCACCACCACCACCCTGTTAGATGGAAAAAGCACAACTGGCCATTCATTATTCAGCAAGAAACAACATCTCTATAACAACAGTGCTCTTATATGTTTTGATTTTGACAAATTTTTTCTTTTTTCAATTTTTCAAAAATATTTTATTAATTCATTTCTTTTTTTCGACAAATTTTCAAAACTGTCATAATTTTTAAAAATAAAAACTTGTCAATATTTGAATAATTTTGAAAAAGCATGAAACTTGTTCGCAATTTTACATTACACGTGTCTTTATTTTATTAACAAGTGTTATGTTCAATAACAAGTGGCTTTTTCGTTTTCTTTTATTGCTTTTCTTCATTCTTTCTTTTTATAGATGGATTTGCAAAGAATTATTTATTATTTTCATTTTAAATTATTAATAATTTTGATTGAAATGTTGAAATTAATTACACAACCCCTGTTCAATAGAATCAAAAAGATAACGATGATGGTATAGTCCAGTGTGAAAGTTTTCATCAAACAACAAACAGAAAAGCATTGCAAAGCTAATGGGGTAATTTTAAAAAGAATCTGCCAAATAAAACATTGCAACAATGCTTACCTGCATCACAAAACTTTGAAAATTCATTTCTTTGTTGCACACATCCGGCGTTGACAATTTTCCAAATGCTCATAAATCAACCAAATTGATCATATTCACCATCCCCAAACCAACACATAGCTCGTAAAAGAAAATATTCCATTTCTTTGTTGTTGTCGAAATGTAAAACAATTATAACAATTTAATAACAAAACTATTATAATATATAATTACAAGCAAAAATAATATTTGAAAATAAATCAATTTCCAAATGTATTTGTAACAATAACAACCAATAATGTGATCATATATGGTAAAATACTTTATTGAGAAATAAGAACAATAAGAAGAAGAAAACAGCATATCATGGATAATGTTAAATAAGTAATCCGTGCTGTGACTAAAAATGCTATAGTGCAACAATACATATATATAAATATATATATGCCACTTATAATTAAAAAAAATAAAGAAAAGAAAAACACACAAATCTCTTCATTTCTCTCTCTCTCTCTTCTGCTTCATTCATCAAAATTCAATCAATTCAGCCGTTTTGCTATCATATCCATTGCCGGTGTCAAAATGCTTTCAACGTTCTGAAAACCCAATGCTATAAAATCTTCCTTGGTCAAAGGACAACGTGCCGAAAGCAAATTTTGACAAAATATCAAAAAAATACGACATCTATAAAAAAGTAAAGCAAATTTAAACTAATAGTAATCATGCTTATCAATTTTAGAAACTAACTTCTGCACATCAATGTTAGTTAATTTCGGAACATACAACAGCAGTTGAATAAAAATCAAAAAGTAAAATCGATTCTTTTGCCAGCTGTTGAACGGTTGCATGTTGTAAAAGTTCTTAAACATCTCAAAAATATGATCTTCATCCGATGCATCCACCTTCGTTCCATTTGCACAATTACGAATGGTAACCAACATTGCCGTAAATTCCTCAAATATTAATTCAATAAATTAAATGGAATTTCATTTTCAAAGTGCATAGATTCAAAGAAAATTTTTTTAAAAAAAGTAAAAAATGATAATAATCAAAAAATTACCTTTTCATCAAAATTGCGTTTAAACAACAAAGATTGATGCATATTTTGGAAATAATCCACCAATTCCAAAAAGTTATTCTTAAAAAATGAAACAATTTTTAAAAAATATGCAATTTGAATAAGCAATTTCATGTATTTACTGCATATATTTTCAAATAGCAATGGAACAATCGTTGACCTTTGCTTATCATGAGCAATGGAAGCAAAACTTGACAATCTGACATGTTCTTCTTCAAAATTTCCATCGCCTTTTCTCGTTCTTCTGGACTATAAGAAAGAAAGAAGTAAAATAAAAATATACATACGCATACAAATATATATATATATGTATATATTCAAAACGTTTCCAAATGTCATTCCAATCTTACATGAGCACTTCGGTAGCTTGTTTGAAAAGTATAATCAAATTTTCAATATAAAGCAGCAAGTTGCGCAATGAATTCTTCAACGTGCCTTTAAATGAATCATCACAAAGAATGCCATCTTTCATATTCAATGCCGAAGAAATGTTAAACATGAGACGAGGTGCAGCTGCACTAATTGGTTGCAAGCGCAGTTTACCAAGTACTCCTTCAAAATCAGCTGAAACGCACAAAAATACAAATTACATGTAATCAAAAAAAAATATTAAATAAAAAAATGTACGTGGTGAGTAATCTTTTCGATTTGAGCCTGAACCCTCCTCGAACTGCGATGATTCGGTTGCGTCGCAGCCTTTCTTCTTACAGTAGTTCTATATGTAAATAATTAAATAAATAAATGGCAGTTCAACCTGAAGCTTTAATTATACAACATAATTCAAATTTTAACATACCAAATAATAATAATCTTCATCTTCCGGATTTTGAAATTCAATGTTCGATTTTAAAATATTGTGAACTAGACACTGTTCCGTTCGAGTCATCATGATCAAATCGCGATCATTCTTTGGTCCACGACGCACATTTGGCAAAAACCGGGCAGGAGAATCCATACCGGGCCAGAAGGGTCGGCTATTGGGCATTCTCATTATTGGATGGTGTACAAACGGTGGCATACCACGGAATGGCGGCATATAGTGCCTAAATATGAATATTCATTTCACATTCTGTTTTTTTAAGTTAAAACAGGTTAATCAAAATTGCTAATTAGCAAACTAATCTATAAAACAGTATATATTAATTATATAGTTAGAAATAACTTTCACAGAATACAAAAACTACTTACGGTGGCATAAAAGGCTGTTGCATCATTGGACGATTCACCGGCGCATATCCTGGTCGATGGAGCGGTGGCATAGCACGACCAAACATGACTAAATTAATTTAAATAAATAAAAACTAATAATAACAAGTACTCATAAAAATTCATATAATAATATTCATCTTTAGATCAAATAAATACTTTGGAATAAACATAACAAAAACCACAATTCATTTTTTTCTAAATTACACTTTATATCATAAAAGAAATAAATAATTTAAAAATTATACAATTATTACAAAGCCAACTTTTCCAACTAACGCTATTAGAAGAAAAAAAAATACAATCAAATTCTATGCCAGTTTTACATCTCAAATGTGCACTTTTTATACTTTAAATTGTTACAGTAAATTTCATCTTACTGAATTTGAAAAATAAATTTGATTGTGAACAAGTATGAAACAATTGATGTTAAAAAAATAAATATAAACAAAAAATATTATATTAATCTAATATATACTAATAACTTCAAAAAAAAGCAATATATATATATATATATATATATATATATATATATATATATATATATATGCATGCACTAAGTCTCACAATTGTTTTTAAAACTTAAAATATAATTAGTACACGAAGAAAAAGAACAACAATCTATTTATAAATTACAATAAATTTTGTTAAATATCATACTATAAAATGGATTTACACTTACAAGAATTCATTTGCCAACGAGGTAATGCTTCAGAACCAAAGGGCGTGTTTCGCGCATGTGGATACGAAGGCAGCTTTTGAATAGAACTTCCTCGATATTGCTTTATGTCTTGTTCGCTGTTGAAAGGTGGCCGCTGATTTTCCGTAAGTGCGTTCATATTGTTGTTTTCCTGATGAATGCCAAAGGCAGAGTTCGGATGTAAAAACAAATCTGGCATTTCATCTTTTTTCTGAATATCAAAGACATTCGGCGATAAGAGCTCTTGTTCCACCTGTGCAAGTGTTTTCACGCCTCTCAGCAGATTGACTTCTCGTCCTGCTGGCAAATCACTAGAAAGCCCTGGGTCGGGTTTCAAATTTCTTTGAGCTTAAAAAAAGCACTTCAAAAATATGAATGAAAATGTTGCTGGAATTTTTACAGTGCATAGTAAAAGGCGAATTTTCCTCCCAGAATGAAGATGACTTCGGTGAGTCGCGAAACTGAGACCCACCGACGGAAGCAATAAATGATCTTTCTCCTGACGAGTAAGCCTAAAAGTAATTCCATTAAAAAAAAAAGAAAGATAATTATTTAACATCAAACAACTTAATATATATATTAACATCGAACTTATACGATGCATTAATTCGAAAACTTACAGACGGAATAGATGTTTTATTAAATTCTTGACGATCGTCATCTTCATCAACTAAGTGTTTGATTGATTCAACGATAGATAACTATAAATGAATGTAACATAGAATCGTGGAATGCTAATGCTAAAAAATGATATTCGATAAAAATGCATACATTAATGTCGTCGTCACGAAATGTACGTTGAGCTGCATCTTTATTAACAGGAACTGAAGCAGAATGGTTGGACTGCCTTGATATTACATCATGCAGCTCATTTTCGACTGGAGGCAAATTCAATTCTTCATCACTACCTCCAAATTCCCATTCTTCCGCTAAAATAAATTAATTTTTACAAAACTCACCACTTCAAGAAAAAAACATTACCTGGAATATCAACATTAAAAGTTTCTGCGTTGTAAGCATCGTAGTCTTCACTTCCATCGCTACTGTCAATTGAATCTGCCATCGTTAGTAAAACTAAATTAAAAAATTACTGTAGGCATTTAAAAAGTCTAAACAAATTAAAAAATGTAGTATAGAAAACAAATTTAATTTTTAAATAAACTCAAACTGTCTAACGCTGTCGCAAAAAGGCCCCGACCGACAAAAAAATTTCATTATTTTAACACACAAAACATAAAAAAATTCCATTTATTTTGCAAACTCTACAACTATTTGCCCCAGTTCAATGTCGAAACAAAAACATGAAATAACACAATGCAAACTGATGAAGGTCATTTGGCACTTATTGCTAGCAAAAGTGAAAACGGACATTACTGACAATGACCGGAAAAAAGTAAATGAAAGTGCACTTAGTGATAATCAAGGATTAATGATTTTTGGAAAACGTATTCTACTGTATATGAATAAAAATAAAAAACTCTACTTTAAAACTAAAATATTAAATTTTGTCAATTTAAATGATAATTTAAAAATAAAAATTATTTTTTTTTAATTTTAACTCAAAATATAAAGTAAAATATAATGCCATTGAATTTCGATAGAAAAAGCTGTTTGTTGTTGAACGTGTTACATTGAAAATAGAAAATTGAAAAAATGATATAAATATTTTTTACTATTATTTTAAAAATTTTATTAGCCTTACGTAACACTGTTAATGCAACTTTTAATTTATATTGATCAAAAGTGGTCATTGTTCTATCATGCAATATTTTACCATATTGCCGCTAATATTACAAAAGCAATATAATAAATTGTTCTTTTTTATTACAACAATTTTTAAAGATTCATGCATTCTTTGAACAATTTCGAGTAACAAAAATATACTAAAAATCTTATACAAAAATGCAATAGTTGAATAATGAAGGCAGAAAGCTAAATGGAAAATTTTACTAGTGGCAACGACTGCAATTTATTAAAATGATGATGGCATTTACGTTACGCATCTGTTTCATAGTTGGACGTTTCAAATGTTTGAAAATGATCGAAAGTACTTTATAATAGAAAAGTTAAAATTTTGAATTATAGATTAACAAACAAGTTTGAATTTTGATGAATTCTGCGATAAAACTTTTAAATATTTACTGGACGACGATTGTACTGATTTTTGTTGGAATTATAAAGTATGCAGTCAAACAAATAATAAAAGTACAAAATTGGTGTTCAAAGTGCTAATTATCACGAACTGGTGGAAGAATTTTGTTGGTTTATTTCTTTGAAGTTAAAACTTGCTTAAATTTGAAGATATCATAAACATTTCTTCTCATTCTCTGATAAGGTTTTGATACGATTTAATATATTTTATAAAAATTTGTCTGTTTTGTAAAATAATTTCAAAAAGAAAGAAATTGACCGATATTGCAGTATAAAACATATTAATCTTCAAATAACTGAGTTGCATCTGTCGCATCACATGCTGCTTTTCCATTAATCATTGCATTACTTCAGGGTGACTAAAAGTTTTCATATTTCAATTTTTATTGAAGCATACATTTTTAAAACTAAAATATGTAAAATATTCAAAAATAATTTATTAAACAAAAATAAAATTGTAAAAATAAGATAAACATTATTCCAAATAAACCAACTGTATACATATATTGTTGCATGATGTCGATGATGAATGACGTGCACTGTTTTTCAAGTGTTCTATGCTATTTACAAACTTCTATGAAATAAATGCAAATTTGAAAGAATTATTCATTATTTACTCTCATTTTAAACTATTGAATAATTGATTTTTTACATAAGTTACTATTGAAGTAATATTTGATTGTATTTGTAGCAAGTCATATCAATCATTGATTTAACAATGGTCATAAAATCTGGCATCTTTTACTAATAAAAAAAAAAAAAAAATTAAATACAATAGAATATCTCGTACTGTTTGTTAGTCAGAGGTTTCTAGGCAAATATTATTGAAATGAAAATATTTGTCATTTTCCCTGCTGTGAGTTGTTTCATATGAAAAGCAAACAATAATAGCTATCATCACTGAACATATGCATTAACCGAGCATATGATGCTTGTGTGTATAACATTTTCCCCTTATCACTGATGCAGTGAAAAGTGAAAATATCTGCTTGATCAAAATACAGTTTAAAGTTCAAAAACATGACTGTTCAAAATTGTGCTCAACTGAAGCAAATGCGAATGTTTAAAAAGTATGCAAATATTGAATAAAAGCAACGCTGTAAGAAGAAACACTTTTCCACAATCATTTGTGCTTTCTCTAGATTTGCAGCACAAATGCCATATTTGGAATGATAAATGATGCAGTAGGGCGTTGTGAGTTGAAATATTTCTTCAGTGGAAAAAAAAGAAAGCTTGTTCAACTTTATAAATTTCAACAAGTTGCGTTTTAAAGATATATTTTTTTGAAAGTTTGCAAAAATATTTCAAAGTTCGTTATGCATTTTTGTGAAAAATATGCAACTTCTTTTGCAGCAATTATGTATGGGATATGTGTGTGTGACTTTTGTCGTACAACAACAATATTGGTTGATGAAAACTGATGCTCGTTGAAAAAACAATTACCAATTACAATTACCAGTCAATGATAAAGTAATAATGCTGAAATTGAGAATAGCATTGGAATAATTGAACAGGTCAAGTTAGTTGAATCTGCTCAGCTGTGCACAAAGGATGGATTGACAAAATGTCAGTACTGTAAGAGTATTGTACTTGAGCGATGTTTGTTTGCTTGCTGTAACAGTGGCAATGAGTGAATGATTCATCGACCTTTCTCAGAGAAGACGTGTTTTTGGCATTAGGTGTGACGTGGTTTGGCTTGTCTGCGTGATAGAGAGGATGATTCATAAGATGAACTGCATCTGTTGGGATTGGTCGGCAGTGGTTTGGCATTTTTATGAATAAGCCAATCGATCGTTTTTGAACAACGCTCCATTTCTTCCTAACCCATAGTGCAGTTTGTCGTGTGGTCAGTAGTGTTCAGTGTTGTTCAGTGGTGTTCAGTGTTGTTCTTCTGCCGCTGCTGACAAAGCATATATGCAATTGCACAACATGTTCGTGCATGCTGGTGGTTCTACTTGGATGATATGTTTTGTATTTTTAATTCTTTTTGTAACAGAAAGCTCCTCATTAAGCGGTGCAAACGTTTGCTCGAAATTAGTATCGTATGTATTTGAAAAATTTTGAAATACCCTCTCTTAATGTCATGTTTGTAATGTTGTTGTTGTTGTTGTTGTTCAGGGTCGACAAATGGCGTATAGTTGAATACTCACGACCATACATGTATCGTACTCATGATTTTTGCTGGGATTTGTCCAAAGGATTCCGCTGTGAAAGGAACAAGTGAGTTTTTAAGTTTGATTTCCTTTGTGTATTTTTTTTTCACTAGTGTTCTCTCAATTGATAAATTTGCAATTTTGTAAAAGAGATTTTATGCAGGATCGCTTTTAAAACTAGCCATCGCAATGAGAGTTACGTTGTTGCGGAGTTGCATTCTGTTTGCTGCGACGGTTATGCTGAAATGAACAATACATGCATTCGTAAGTTTGCAATATATTAATTTTTTTTTTATTTTTTTTACGAAAAATTTAACCAACATCTACCGCTTGTGCAGCTGTCTGTACTCAACCATGCAGTCATGGACATTGTTCCAGTCCTGAAAATTGTACATGCTTACCTGGTTGGGGTGGTAAGCAGTGTGACAAATGTAAGCAGTTGATCAATTTTGTTGAAATTGTACATCTTTGATAATAAAATGTTTGTTTGTTTTTTTTCTAATTCCATACAGCTTGTCCGCATAATAATTATGGTGAAAAGTGTGAAATGGATTGTAAGGTAAGATGTATTTTTTTTTTGAATCTCATTCAATAATGAACTTTTGCATAATTTGATATTCAGTATATATATATAAATAATCTCGAACGTTGTTTGCAAATGATGAAACATCAGTTTATTTGAAAAAGTTGCTCTGCATAGCTTGCCAATGTGTCAAGCGAGCTGCTACGTCAGCATCACACAATTGGAAAGCGCCTATTGGGAATGGTGTGCAGCAGTTTGAAAATAGCTTTCAGCAACAGCTGTTTGGATGATTTTTATTTTTGTTGTTTAGTATTTTTCGAAAAGTCAGAATTTCTCTTTCTTCTTCTTCTTCCTCTTCTCATTTTCAGCAGTATTTTTAGCAATCACATCCATAATAATTCTTCAACTTTGCAACAAGACATTTGTCACGGCTCATATAACTTGTCTTTTGTAAAAATTTCTCCAAATGTCCCATATGAAAATATTTTCTCTATTCTTTGCACAGGCATACTTATGTCAACATTGACCCAAATTGCTAATTGTAAAGAAATAACCTTCACTGGTGCAACTGGTGTATGTGTGGTGGAGGAGAAGATGTTCTCTCTCTCTCTATGTTTTCCTAGAGGGTAGCATAAATACTTAGAGTTTCATTTCTCTACAGTCAAATTATCCATTGAGAATAGTGAAAAATTGTTCATTTCGATCATTATAATTAATTGCTTGATAGCAAATAGTGAAATTTTGTAATATATTCGATCAAATTGCCCATTTCCAATTGAATATTATTGATCTTTCTTTCCAAAAATTGTTTCACATTATGAATTTCAATTTTGTTCCAAGATGAAATATTAATTGTTCGAATTGATAATTTTCAGTGTGAAAATGGTGCATCATGTGATCCTGTATCTGGAGAATGCTTTTGTCGAGCCGGCTACAGAGGTCAGCATTGTAATTTAGCTTGCAGTGAGGTCAGTGGTGAATTCATTGCTCCGTTTGCTATTCGGCTTATCTCCATATTGTCTTATTTACAATTTTTCAGGGTACTTATGGTGAAAATTGTGCTCAATTGTGCCATTGTAAGTTTTCATATGACAATATGGTTGATTGAAAATCAATGACAACGTTGTTCAGGTTTGAACGGCGGTAGCTGCGATCACAGGAACGGCAAGTGTTTATGTCTGCCCGGATTTGAAGGCTTTCTGTAAGCTTTTCAAGCTTGCATTTGGTGTGATATTTTTTTTTCATTTTATTTTTTCTATTCTGAAAAGATGTGAAAAAAAGTGCGCCGGTAGACACGGTCAAGATTGTCAATGGGAATGTCAGTGTAAAAACAATGGTCAATGTGATCACATCACCGGCGACTGTGAATGTACCCCAGGTTGGACTGTAAGTCTGTTTTCATTTTCATTTTCAAATGATTATTAATAATAATCATAATAATTGATTTTGTTTTCAGGGTATACTGTGCGATCAACCTTGTCCTCCTGGAACGTACGGTTTGAATTGCTCGTTGACCTGTGAATGTCAAAATGAGGCAACCTGTGATCCGATCAATGGAACATGCCATTGCCAAATCGGCTTCAGCGGATTGAAATGCGAACAACCCTGTCAGCCTGGCTATTTTGGCTTGAACTGTACCCAAGTCTGCGATTGCGTCAACGCCAAGTATTGCCAACCGTCGGATGGCAAGTGCATTTGCAACGATGGATTCCATGGTGACAAGTGTGAAAATCGAGGTTTGCCATTTTACATATACACCACGCTCATGAAATTTCCACCACATCTTTTTGCTCAATCAATTTGCATAAGTTTGATTGCTTTTTCAATTGTTCCAGTGTGTCCTCACGATCGACACGGTGCCAATTGCTCGTCAGTGTGTCCTTGTGTAATGGAGAATACAAAAATGTTAGTCAGAGCGTTGATATTTAAATTTTACCTCATATATTTATTTCAATATTGTTGATTGTTGGATCTTTATCCACTTCAGGTGTCACCCTATTACTGGAAAGTGTTATTGTAAAGCTGGTTGGACAGGCTTGACTTGCAACGAAATTTGCCCAACTTACATGTATGGAGAAAATTGTCGCAACTTGTGCCAATGCAAAGTATATTTATTGAATTACAGTAAGAAATTGAGAACTTCTCTGAATTGTTGCGATGGATTTTGTAGAACGACGCTTATTGCGATGCCAAAACTGGCGCGTGCATTTGTCAGCCGGGATTTTACGGTGAAAAGTAAAAAATCATTTCTTTTTTTTTGCATCTTCTTCACTTCTAACCTAGCAGAACAGCTTTTGTTGGCAATTTGTTGCTTATTTGTATTTGTTTAAGATGCGAATTGCCTTGTGAAACTGGAAAATTTGGACGCAATTGTTTGATGAAGTAGAAATAATGAAATTTATTTAATCGATTTGTTCATTAATGATTCTTTACTTTTCTTCTTTCAAGTTGTACATGTCAGAATGATGGAATTTGTATTGGAACAACTGGTGAATGTAGCTGCAAGCCTGGTAAATTTATTTTTGATTTGAGAAATAAATATATATATATATTTCTTCAAATGAATTCATATTCAGGATGGACTGGTATCGATTGTGATCTACCTTGCCCTGCTGGCCGTTACGGAGATCGTTGCAATCAAACTTGTCCATGTGGTATGTGAAAAATTGCTTATAATATATGCAGTATGAATTATTCAATACGATTGTTCTTTTCCTGTTCTGTAATTTGCATGATAACGAAACAAAACGCCCCAGTATATTTGTTTTATTAATATTGGAATTGTAATTATGATGGGGAAGTTGTTGTTTTTTTTTTGATCATGCAGGGACACCACCAAATGGATGCACACCTGTCGATGGCGTTTGTCATTGCGCTGCTGGTTATATTGGAAAGCATTGCGAGCTAGTTTGTCAGGTTGGTATTTTGTAATGTTTGTATTTTCATTTTTCTTGTCCATTTCTCATCATCTGCATGTTATTATTATTTTACAAATTAGCCTGGAAAATATGGTTTGTCCTGTATGCAGAATTGTAGCTGTCAGCCAGTGTCGTGCAATCCATTCACCGGCATGTGCATCTGCGATGCCGGCAAATATGGTATTATGATTGTTTTTCTCAGATGTATTTTGCCAGATGAAAGTTTTCATATTATTTGTTTCAGGATTGGATTGTTTGAGTGCATGCAAGGACGGCTTTTACGGCGAAGATTGCTCAAAGCAATGTCACTGTTCTGAGCATGGCACTTGCGATCAACTGACCGGAGATTGCGTATGTCAGCCAGGCTACATGGGTGCCCAGTGCGAGCGATGTATGCAAATCACTTTGCAAAAATTATCACATTCTCACGCGTGGATAATTCTTTTTTTCAGCTTGTCCAGTTGGGATGTATGGAAAAAATTGTGAAATAAAATGTCAAAACTGTGTCCATTCGGATGGTCAGAATTGTCATCCGGAAACTGGTCAGTGTCTGTGCCTTCCTGGTTACCAAGGCGTGCACTGTGAACACGGTATGCAGTGATGTTTGATTAAGATTGTTAACTTTTGATGATGTTGATATGATCAACTTTTTATTGAACTTCTTCTTTCCCAACTATTAGTTGTATAATGAACAAAACAAATGTATGCTTTGTATAAAATAATGCTAATGATTTTTGATTTTACGTTTTTTTTTCTCAAGCTTGTTCGGCAGAATATTACGGCAGAAAATGTTCTGAACGGTGTAGGTGCAATTTGGCGTTCAGTTTTTGTCACCACGTCACCGGAGAATGTCAATGCTTTCCTGGAAAGACCGGGGCTGACTGTAGTGAAGGTATGTATTATTATTCCTTTTTTTTATACTTTAATAATTTGAAATAATCAGCTGATAAAAAAAGGAAAAATGAACATTTTGAAGAAAAAAAATACACTTTAGTATGATTTATGTGCTTGTTCATTGTTGATCAAAATTTGCGAATGCATTTCTTTTTTCTCTTCATTGTACATAATGGCAGTAGGTTTGTACCTGAATTCTACTTTTACGGTATACAGAAGTGTGGGTTTTGGATTTGTTTTTTTTTTGTAATCTTAAATAAAGCTTCTCTCCAACGAGAAATTCAAATAAAAAAAAAGAATATATTTATTTAGACTGTCCCGAAGGAACATTTGGACGAAGTTGTGCTCAGCAATGTATGGAATGCTTCAACGGCGGGCAGTGTGATGCGATCGATGGTACTTGCATTTGTCGGGCTGGCTTTGCCGGACCAAGATGTGAAACACCTTGCCCAGCTGGAACATGGTATATTGTACAAAAAGCATAGCATGTGTTGTAAATTTGTTTTTGAAAATTTTCCTTCCCAGGGGTGTTGGTTGTGTCAATCAGTGCAATTGTACTGTTGGTGCATTTTGCAATGGCACCAACGGTAATTGTCATTGTCCAGCCGGTCTTCATGGTGCTTCTTGTGATGAATATTGTCCATTTGGCAAATATGGACCGAATTGTGCCAAGTCGTGCAAATGTAGCGCTTTTGCCAAAGGATGCCATCCGATCACTGGTGTTTGCGTTTGTCCATCTGGTTTTATTGGTTCTAAATGTGAAACAGGTATGCAAATTAGTAAATCAGTTATATTATATATATATATATATATATATATACATTGTATCTTGTCATTTTAGTTTGTCAACCGAACACTTATGGAACAAATTGTAAAGAAATTTGCGAGTGCAAGCATGATGAAATATGTCATCCTTCGATCGGATGTTGTAAAGGTGCCGCCTGTCCATCTGGTAAGTGTGTAGAACGAGTGTGCGGTGATCAGTAAGCCGTTAGACGGTGTCGTGCAGCTTTGTTACATTGAATTTGCATGTTAAGGAATCACACTTCCGTTTGTTTACGACGGTTCGTCTTCGACAACTGGTCTGAGCACAACAGTTGCTATTGTAGTGACAGTTTTGATTCTTGTTGTATTTTTGCTTGTTCTACTGGTCGGGCATTATCGTAAGAAATACATGCTCGAACGTGATCCACCTTTGCCAAGTGTTCGGTGAGCAGTGTTGTCGTCGTATTATTAATACGATTTTTCATTGATTTTGTGCTTTTTTGTTTATAAGGTGTGCTTATTTGTTTGTTTGTTCGTTTATTTTATAGTTACAGTAATAATCAACAATGTGTACAAGCTAGTGAACGGAGCGGCGTTGATAATCCACTTTATGATCCGTTTGCGCAGAAAAGCCAAAAGATGATGCAGAACAACACCAGCAAAGATTACCCATGGACAAAGCCGATTAATAGCGGGGTCGGGGGCGGCGGTGGCTCTTTCACTAAAGCTTCTCCATTCGACGATGGACATTCTGTAAATCACGAAAAAATGAAACTCAAATTCGACGATGAAGAAGATTACGATGACGAAATTCAATCTGAACAATCCGGTGAGTTAGTTGTCGTCAGTTTCGATCAGCAGTATTCTTTTCTTAATAATAGATTTCACCGTTTGTAAATGAATGCATTTTGTTGTTATGTTATAATTAATAATGTGAAATACAACTGATTTCGATCATATTTGCATACAATTGTTAACATTTACAGGAGTTTATGCGGTGCCTGATTATGAAAGAATGCGATATAATTATGCGGCTGTTGGTGGCAATGTGAATGCACCTCCTACTGCGGACAAGAAAGGTAAAATGTGAGGTTTGTTTTTTTCTTTTTTTAATTTTGAAATATAAATTTTTATTTCGTGATGTTGTTGTTTTGTTTGTATTCATATTGTAGAGAAAGCATGGATGAAGGAAGGAAGTGATCACCATCAAGGAACTGCACCACAAAGTTGTTTCATTCAAAAATCTTCGGTCATTTAAAAAAAGATTTTTATCTTTTGCAATTGGTTGATCAACGTTGAGAATTTCGGGTTTTGCTTTTAATGGACAGCTTTTTTGAGTTATACGTTTTAATGTAATTTTGACGATTATTCATATTCTTGCACTTTTTATGCCCCAATTCTATGTACACACATATATATTATATTCATCTTTTTTAGCATTTCATAGATGAAAATTTCATGGCCTTTTGCGACAGCTTTCACAAGGCTTTATTCGTGCACATTTGAATTCTTTCCATAGTTTTAAGATGAATCTATTATTTATTTTGAAAAATAAAAAAAATATCTTATTGCTTCGTTGATATTTGGCTGAAAAAAGAAAATGAGAATGAGTGCAATTTTTTACGATTATTTTTAAAAATTTAAGAATACAAAAAGGCATTGTAAAATAAATCATTGACTAATCAATCAACTATTGTTGTTAAGTGTGGTTTATTTATTTAAATGAGTTACAGTATACTTATGTACAGTAAACGATAACAAGGTTTTAAAATTTTCTAATTCAGAAAGTTGATTTTTTTTCTAATTTATATTTATTAATTATAAAAATTAATTTTTTTTTATTTTCTATTATATTATTGATTTAAAGTATTTGTTTAAATTACTTTAAAATGTAGTACAAGTTTAAACAATTGTAGTTTAAAGTTTCAACTTTCATGCCTATTTAAATGATCGTTTGCTTGATGCAGTTAGTTAGTTGAAAGTTTTTACCAGAACAATGCGGTCGGTGATTTTGTGCTTGAGTTGCTTTTCTTTACTGGTCTTTTCCAGCTTCATTTTCAGAACAGAGAAACAAGAGTCTCCATTTATTGAAAAAACGTTTAAGCCGATCAGAATACGGTTAATGGTTTCACACGCATTTATAGCAGAGTATGACAACAAGAAAATGGCGGTACTTCACGAAGCGTTTAAAAAAAGTGTACATTTTTTGAAAACTACCATCCGTGTGCGACGACTGAAGCATTCGATCAACTTGCATCGTTATAAATGCGTTGATTACAATAATTATCCAATTGCAAGTCATTGGCTAAAAGATGGTGTTCCAAACACTGATTTGATGTTTTTCGTCGACTTGAAGAGTACTGCTTCTTGTGCCAAGCCGCAGCATACGCTCGCGTTTGCTTTGAGTTGTACACCAACGGTGAACTTAATCAATCGTCCAACTTTGGGATATTTGGTCATTTGCAAAAATTCTACAGCAATCAAGCCGTGGAACGTCCGTTCAATACGCGCCACCATGATACACGAAATGATGCACGTTATGGCATTCAACGACTTGAGTTTGTATATAATTACGGCAATGATTAATAATGAATACAATTCGAACAACGTTGAGCAAGAGTGGAAGGTGAACGACAATTTCACGCTGATTCAGGAGATAAATTTCATCTCCACTCCACGTGTAATGAAATTCGTCCGTGAGCACTTCAACTGTCCTGATCTAATAGGCGCACAATTGGAAGATAACGGAGGTTCTGGTACGAGAAATTCCCACTGGAAGAAACGACTTTTCGGCAATGAAATTATGACTGGAAAGCAAAGTAACAGGGTAGTGTTTTCCGCATTAACCTCTGCTTTGCTGGAAGATTCCAGATGGTATGCAGTGAATTATTTAAATGTCGAAGAGTTGGAATATGGCAAAGGAGCTGGATGTATTTTTGCGCAGAAAAGTTGTAAAGAATACGTGGATTCGGTCAAAGACGAACCGTTCGCTGCATATCCCTATTGCAATTGGGAAGATTTTCTCACTCGCCAACGGATGGGATCGTCACAGTTGATTCGCTGCAATAAGGAACGAACGAAATACATGTTCTGCAATTTTGTTGTCAACAAAACCCTCAGTGAGAAGTACAAATATTTTGGAGACAAGAAAACAATACTGGACACTGGTGAGGTAGTGAGCGGCGTGCACGTTTCAGGTGGAGAGGAACTGTTCAACTATTGTCCCGTCTGGCAAGAGTTGCATTGGCGGTGGTGGCTAAACCATTTCGACGACAGCATTTGTCAACACAGTGTCGGTGATACGGATCCAGATTTGAATTTCGCTGCCGAAAGCAGAGGACCAAACGCCATTTGCATAGAACAGAAAACTTCATTTGCAATACTGCGTTCGTTGGGAATTTCCATCTTTTCCGTGACAACGTCTGTGCACGATACCAGATTCGGAGCCGGATGTTACGAGTACAAGTGTTACAAAGGTCGGCTGATGCTGCGTGCTGCAAGTAAGCTCGACTACATCCCGCAGGCGGAGTTCAAAATTTGCTGGCACGCCGGTGCTCTTCTGCGCGTGACTCGTCACTTTCTTTCCAACGACGGGACGCATCAAATTCATCGAGGTATTCTGATTTGTCCTCCGTGCCAAGAAATATGCACGAAAAAGGATAAAAATTTCCAATGCGAACCCGAAACGACTGGTATTGAATCACGGGATCTGATGCTCGCCCTCTAGTCAGTTGTTTCTAACGCATCTGACATTCATTTACTCATCGCCATCATCATCATCATCACTGTTTTGAATATATTTATTATGCCGTTCAGTTGAAATCAAATACTTTTTTGTTCTTCGTCTATAATCAACTTCTTTCTCATTTGTTGTTTCAATAAAAGAAGTTCACATTGTTTTCAGCTGTTTTATCAATTCATTTGATGACCAAATCAACCAATGTTAAAATTACAAATAAAATAATATTAACTTGAATACCAAATTGATCAAGAAAATAAAAAATCACAATACGGACAAATGATTGCGTGTTGCTTTTTCACCATTCCACATTTTGGACAGCAGTTTTGCAATTTTGCCATATTTAATGAACGAAATTTCGTTTCCACAACCGGAACCCGTTTCTCAGTTGAAGACGAACAAGCAGCTGAAGGATAACCACGTTGAGCAACCAACTGCTCATCAGTAGTATATCTCTTGTACATGGGCGACTGAACAATGCTTGGATGACGGTTCGGTTGGATAATTTTCTTCTTGAAATTGTTGCTGTTGTTGCTCTCAAAGCAACACTGCTGTTGTTGAGAAGCATCGATGGTTGTTGGCAGAGTCAAATTTTCCAACAGTCGATCCAAGTCGTGCTCCACCAAGTTGGCACTGGGTCTGCTGCGGTGCAAAATCCGACCACAGCACAGTTCCACACTGCCCACGGTGTTGCAACGACACTGCACCAAATCGATCCACTTGGGAGATATTTTCCTCTTCTCCAGCCAACTGTACATTGTTTGCAAAAGTTGGCATTCAATGTTCGCCAGAAAGCAGTCGAAAGCAAAACCAATCAAATCTCGGCTTGGAATTTTCGCCTTCAACTCTAGACGATTTTCATTGTCGTCATCTTGTTCACAACCACGATATCCCATCAAATAGAACAATGACTCGCAATCAGACAACGTGTTGCGCAAGTTGTGGAAAAATGGCGTGCACTTCTGCAAGATGAAAATTGAAATTAAAATTAACTCACCTTTTTCTGCATTCAAATTTTATTGAAAATTGTCTTTTTTACTCGAATAAAACGATATTCTTCACGTCGCCATTGATAAAGTAGAAGATTTTTGCACATTCGTTCCAACTGATCGAAACACGTAGCCGCTGAAAATCCATTAAAACCGGCACATTCGCTCGCTGACAAGCACAAAATACGCGTAATTGTTAAATTGCGAAATTTCTCCTTCTAAATATAATCAAAATATTTGAAAATTATTCATAATTTTGTTTTATATAAATTATTATTGAACCTGTTCGACAGAGCACAAAAAATCAGCCGAACAGCGAATCAATTCGTTTAGCACTTGATAAACTTGTGGGGTGTTTTCAGTGCCAAGCAGCTCTTCGTATTGAGATGCAATCACCGAACGTTGCATGCTTTGATCATGCATTGCATGCATGATTGTAAAAAGAATCTACCAACAAACAAGCAAATATAATGATAATCAAAAATAAGCAAATATATGAACAGGAAATCTCAGCCCCAAATTATCACAGACCAAATGCAATGTTTGCATGATTTGTGAAAAATTTTACTCGGCGCAACAATTGCAAAAAACGCGGTCTCATCATCTAAAAATGAATACAACATAAACACATACACACACGTATATATAGATATAGATATGTGATAGAAAAAAAAGTTCCACCAACGCTATAAGGCCAAAAGATCTGGACAGTGCAAAGGTGAACAAATCCCAGCAATTCAACAACCAAACTGAAACAAAATCACATTTTCAAAAACCAAACAAACAACATAAAAAAAGAACCCTGGCCAGAAGATTGAATTTCTCATTTTCATGGAACCACCTCTGCTTGACCAGTATAGTGCAAGCAATAGCTATTTGAAAGAACAAAAAACACGTTACCAATGGTAAAATCTATGTAAACACGGCAAAATGGAAATAAGAAGAAAACAAAACTACGCGAAAGTAGAATTATATTGTTCATTTTCACTTTCTGAAAGCACCCTGTATGACTGCAGGAGTCGGAACGTGGGCAACGCCATGACTAGGGACTAGGTTGTTAGGTCGTTGACCGACGTTGGACATGCCGTACAAATCTTGGGAGTCGTTCATTCTGCTCCCAACGCTGGCGTCATCTTCCAAATCAGACTGTAACTTTTTCTTCGCTACATCTGCTGCAACTGTATGCGAACGTTGCACTTTGACTTCCTGAAATCAATCACAAACACAGCTCACAATTATCAAACATATAAAACAGCATATGAGTGGAAAAACTAAAAGATAAAACATATTTTTACCAGAGGTAATTCACTTTCACAAAAATCATGATCAAATTTATCTATTTTCTTGTTCAACACTAGTAATACAATGCTTAACTATTTGTATGTGCAAATGAGCAAACAACAATCATCTCAGAGCAATCATTTCAAAAAAAAAACAATAGACAAACCTTGCTTTGCAATCCTGGAACTAGTGATTGCTGTTGAAATAATGTAAAAACGGGAAATTCGTAACGGTCAAAATTTCTTCGAATTCTCGGCGGTGATTTAACCGGTGGATGTGTAGCTCGCCAATATCCTTCCAAATATTCGGCAATGTGTTCGCATGCGTCATCCAATTGATTCTCGTCTAAAATCAAGTCGAACAGTTCCTAAAATGAATTAAAATCAAATTAAATTAAGCATCCTTTTTATCCTTTGAAATTCATTCTTGTAATGCTTTTTTAAATTGAACTGTAGAACTGAATTTTTGTAAAATTAATTCTTGCAACTTTGAAGAAAATTAAAAGCAAATGATAAACAGAAAATTTCGAATGCACACTTTACGAGCTATAAATATTGAAAAAAAGAGTTTGTTTTCAACAATGCTTATATATATATATTCACATTTAGATTTTCTCCCAATAACACCTATCTTAACATTTTACAGTATATGATATTCAAGAACAATTAATTTCTACCTGTTTAAAGGAAGAAAAATGAACAATATGAACACTCAATTATTTACATTTTAGTCAATATCGATCGAAGAAATATTACAATTGCAATATATGAAAGCTGATTTAAAAAAAAAACAACACATACCTGTGGACATTGGGCCAACTTTTCCGCAGCAACCATTTGCACGCTCATGTTTCGACTTTGTGATTTGCCACGAGATTTGACCAGCCTCTGCAACACTTTGGGTGAGCTGATTTTTATGAACACAAACAACGGTGCCAGAGCAGTTTTGGTCAATTGTGAAGGATGATTGACCGTATCGCAGTCCAAAACGACCAACTGCATCGAACGAGCCAATTCGAAAATTCTCTCCACCTCACTTTGAACTTCGGCTAAGAAGAAGATGAAGAAGAAGCATTTTAGCAGAATTAAAATAAAAATCCAAAAATGAAAAAAAATTAAATATATCACTACCTAGAGCATTGTTTGATCTGGAATTGGATTTTTCAATCAAAACCCGTTTCGAAGGATGGCTATAGGAACGTTTGGCCAAAGACAGATCGACACTGATTCGTGTGATTATTATTCTAAAACCAAACAAACAAACAAACAAACAAACATGTAATATTAATGCAACATAAGTTTTGAAATTATACAGAAAAAAAAATCTGCTTTTTTTCTTCATTTTTTTATTTATCATTATTTACTTCAATTATTAGAAAACACTGACAACAGAAAAAGTATTTTCAACAGCTGCTGCTCTGCATGCATTGATAGAAACTTACACGACTCTACTCTGACATCCATCTATCAATCTTTTATAATAATAATAATAATAAAACATAACATGCTTAAGAAATGAAAGAAAAAAGTTGCAATTGCTGCAAGTGTTTCCCCTTTGGAAATATTATTCCCTGATGTACGTTTCCAAATTGAGAAAATCAACGAACAAAAAATACAATATTAAAAACAATAAAAGGCAACAGTAAGAAAGAAAAAGTTGCCGCTTTATTATTTTTAAAATTTTCAAAAAATCACCCAGATCAAAGTGGACATTGCACGCCTGAAAATCATTTACTATTGAATGTGTGAGGTTGAATTTTGAAATCGATGCGCTTGTTGTATGTGGTGTGTGTGTGTGTGTGTGCGGTTGGGGGAGGCTTTTTGTCCTGGAATTTTGGCAAACACTGCACAACCAATGACAATAAATTAACAATTGGCACCGGCACCGGACGTGCTAATTAAAAAGCAACGCTGAAAGCCATCGCATGCATAATTTGTGTCAAATTGGAGAAATAAATTCTTGCCAACTGCAATACACAAGTTTTCACCGGGAACAATAAAGTCGAGCAATTGCTTCCTACTTCGAGCAAGCTAATTTTTGGAGCACTTCGTGGGAGTTGTTTGATTTTTCATTTCAAACAACACCATACGCATAAGCATATAAAAATATAAATATTAAAATACGCACACACAAATAAATCAAGTGGGTTTTTCAATGATCAGCAAGAAAGGGAGGAAAAGAAAATTGAAATTGAAATAAAGAAGCATTTTGCAATGCAATTTTGCAAGCAAAATGAAAAAAAAAATCTCCAACGGCTAAATTATCCCAATCATACTGTACTTATGCACATATAGATATATTTGTTTGTTTGTTTGTTTGTTTGTCATTGATATAACTACAATTTGAAAAAATGTTCAACGAAATATACCAAAAGTTGTCAAAGTGATGTTGTTAATCTTATTCATTTACTTCATGTTTGCTTATTTCTTTTTTCAAATGTTTTCTCGCAATTGAAGACTTGAGAAAATTGAGAAAAGGAAGAAGAAGAAGAAAATTTTCACGTGGCCACGTAAAAGCGACTGCCACGTGTCTAATTTTGATGGCCTTGCTTATTATTTATTTTGCCTGCTTGCTTGCTTGCTTGCATGCTTGATTGTTTGATGAAAAAGAAAAAAGCAAATCAATCGTCCACAGTTTCAAACCCGGAATTGAAATTTTTTAACAAACAGAGACCCCTGCAAAACATCTTGCTCAACTTCCAACAGCAATCCAAGTAGTAGTATACAATCAGGCAAGTCTTCTGCTTGCTGCTTGCAACACAGATTTCGCCCATGAAGAAGCCTGTTTAGCCTTGTGCAACAGAGAGAGAAATTTTAAACTGAAGAATTGAAAGAATGTACGAATAGCCGTGGCGTCGTCATCTGACGTCACCCAGATTGATGGGAAGAAGTTTACTTTCAAAACAAGAGCAAACAATGTGAAAGAGTTTTTAGAGAAAAAACCTCTTTTTCTTATTATTCTTTTTTTCTTTGATTACGAACTTTCACTGATTTTCGAACATCTCTCTGCACAACTTTTAACTTTCATTACTGTATTTATTAATTGTTGAATAATTTAAATTTATTTATTTGAAGCTATTCAAAAAATTATGATATTATTATTATTATTAAACAAATAAATTCATTTGTCCAAGTAAAAAAGGTTCAAACAACGTCTAGAAGTTAACTTAACCTGTGAACACTAGAGCAGCACTCAAAGAAAGTATGAAAAATTCAGATGAAAAGCTCACACTTGGTAGATGGAATGTGCTTCTGCTAATATCAAAAACAAAATTATCAACTCGCATTATTAAATATGAATTGTAATGGTAAAAATCAAGCTGATAATTCAATATGAACTGAAGAAAAGTAAGATAATATGATAATTGGAAACAAATATTTTTGAAAAGTGATGTTTGCTCACAAAACAAACAATAATCAAATGTATAATTATTAAATTGAGATAGTGCGTTGAAAAAATGATTTCAATTTCTGCTTACCTGCCTTCAAATCGATGCTTCAAAAAATCAAAAATTGCCTTCTGCATCATATCCGTCACTTCGTAACCTTTCAACGAAGGTCCGACGAGAACAACCGGTCGCATTGTGGGAACCACTTCATACGGTTGTACATTGTCTTGCTGAACAGAAATTGGTTACGAAATCAACTCACAGTTGTACACTGACTATGCTTATTAATAATAATATTATTATTAACAATGCTTATTTATTATAACCTTTTTAAAAAGTTGTTTCATTTTATCTTTGGATGTGTGACTGGATTTTCCTTTTGAATTGGCCAATTCTCCTTCTTCTGGAGTGCTTGGAAGCACATCGTCAAGTTCAGCACCTGAAAATAGAAAAATAAAAATCATCATCATCATTGTTGAAAATCAACCATACCCGGAGTTGGTGGAGTGGAACCACGACTATTGGATTGCCATGATTTTGCTTTATCCAACGTACCACCGAGACTTGACAATGAATTGCTCTGCTTGCTAGAAATAGAGAAAAAGAAAAGACAGAGAGATGAAGTTGAAAATATTGCAAATTTCAAAATCTGCTGCAAGCGTACAATTTGGAACCCAATCCTTTGGAACTGTGCACACGAAAGTGTTCGAGACGTGTCGGCGACGGTACGAAACCAATATCCGCACCTTCTTTGACCAAACGACCAATCCACCAATTGTTACTGTATTTCTGAGTGAGAAAAACAAAAATTTTCAAGTAACACAAAAGTTGTGAAGAAGAAAAAACAACAACAATTTCACTGGATACTTCTTTGATGTGCAGGAAATCTTTCACTGCAAACGACACGGCGCATCCGTGCACTGGACAGTCGTCGTCGTTGGTACCATCGTAAGAGACGTTCGTTCGAACGGCAAAAGCGACCGGCTTGTACTGAACAAAGGAAAAAAAGGATGAATTTCAAAATTAATCAACTTATCAATTATTTACAGTCGCAGTTTTGTTACAGTGTCAAAATTTGAATTACTGTAGCAGCGAGAGATTTGTTTTGGAAAAGTTGCAAATTTGCAAAACTAGTTTTGCCACGTCTCTTCCCGCCCGTAAACAGTACTCATTAGTACAGTAGGCGATAATTGAGTTTCAACGTATTTAGTTGTTGTTTTATTGCTCCAACTTTTAGCTTCATCTAATTATGACATTCGTGCATAATAGCAGTGGTTTATCATTTTGATAAAAAAAATACCGCTTAATAAAAGTGCGCTTTTCTATTACCAAAAGTGAACATTTTTGATGATCCATAATCAGAATGAAAAAGCACCAAATTTTGGAAAAGTTGGAAAAAGTGGTATTTGATTCAAAACAGAAGAAGAAGAAGAAGCCGACCCTTTGCTACGTCAACCTGGCCGGGTAAAACAGCTGCCACCCGTTGAAAATGTGCTTCATCTGAGTTGGCAGGCAGCAAAACAACACTTTTATGCGGCTTAATCCTGTTCTCTCGCTTGCACTCTATTGCTGCTCTTCGTGCCTAACTTCACCAGTGGCAGATTTTGCGCAAAAGTTTTCGAAAAATAGTCTCAAAAAAATAGCTCCACCCTTTGTAGCAGTATAATTTTGAAAAAATGAAAGAAACTGAAATTGATCAATTGGATAAATTTGTCATGTTTGAA
The DNA here is from genome assembly GCA_001447755.1 of Trichinella papuae. Classification (NCBI taxonomy): domain Eukaryota; kingdom Metazoa; phylum Nematoda; class Enoplea; order Trichinellida; family Trichinellidae; genus Trichinella; species Trichinella papuae. Next base: position 46,916 of record JYDO01000093.1, read on the forward strand.
ATTTTGCATTCAAGTGAATACAAATAAAAAATAAATAATAAATCTTCACAATGATACTTTTGAGATATTTATCAAAAATACAAGAAAGTTAATTCTTTTTCTTAAAAAAATGTAAATTGATTTACAATTACACGAACTGGAGAAACTGATAGTTAAATAATGATAATAATAATAATAATTGTTTAACTGAACAATTTCCAATGGTTGAATAAGTTGTCGTAAATTGAAATTCGATCGCTGCTGCAGTTTGCAAGTTTAAAATTTGGTTATTTTGATAAATTAGCTTATTATTATTATTATTATTAAAGATTGCTCACTTTGGCTCTTTCCAGTTGCTGTCTGGCTCGTTCTTCCAAATCTTGCCTGGTGATTTCCCGTTCACGGTCGTCTTCCAACGACAAATCGCTCGAATTGTCAGAATCGTTGGATGTCTGAATAAAAGATTGAAAACAATTTTCCAAGATGCATACTTTTGCTTGGGTGATTTTAAATTTGCATTTAATAAAAGATAACAAAAAAAAACCAAAATACATACCTGCCGTCTGAGCATATTCATTTGAATTTGTCAAGTGTTGTTGCATTATGGATCAGCAGAATTGGAACCTTTGGACACAGGTGAAGCTTGGATAGAGTAGAGGCTTGCTTGTGGGTGTGCAGAAGATTGAACAGCAATGTTTGAGAAGCGAGTTTAAGCATGCAAAGTGTCGAACAAAGCAGTCGAGGCAGGCAGTGGAGAAAAAGACAGACGAAGCAAGACAACAACGGCTGAGCACGTCAAGCGGCTCCTCCGTTCGTGTGTCTACGACGACGACAGGCGCTCCTGCACTTTCGGCCAAGCTTGCTTTTCATTAAATGACTACTGTTAATGTTTTTTAAACTGAATGAAATATTAAACAGTGAAAAACACCGACAACATGAACACGAAAAGCAAAAACAATGCCCTAGAGACTATGAAATTTGTCATTTATCTTCTTCCCATGCTGCCAATTGGGGTGGCTTTTTTATTATTAAACAACGCTCAGTAGAAAGCAGAACAATCCCAGTGTTGAAATCATTGCTCACGGGAACAAAGCGGCCTGTTCGCATTAGCCAAGCGGAAGTGGATGAACAAATGTCGCGTTTAATGTTTTCACATCGATTTTCAAATATTAAAAACCAGTTTCATACACCGAACCAACACTACAGAGTCCCCACTAATGATCGGCAGGTAATTTCAATTTTCCCATTGATGTGTAGTGGGAAAAAAATTGAAAAAAAAACACACTATAATTGAAATGCAATTCACTATTATTATTATTTGAAAAAAATAACGTTATTTACAATATTAAAAATGAAATAAATAAATATATATATCAAAGTTTACAAAATTCAATATGAACAATGAAAAGAAACTTTTTTTTTCTTTTATAAAAATAACTTGAAGAACAGTTAGTAACTTGTTGCTATTTTGCAGAAATTTCAATTTTCTTTTCTAGATTAGAATGATTTTGAAATGAAATAAAATGCTTGGCTTTTTCGATCAAACAGGCCATCGCAAACTTAATTTCCCTGATGTGAAAATTGATAAAGAATAAATCCTTTTTTTTTAAATTAAAAAAAATGTGCAATGGACAATTTTGAAATGATCATTGTTTGCATCGAAATGGAAAACGCAGACCCTGATCGATGCTCGTCAGTTCAGCATGTCACAAAATGTTCTCTTTAGTGCGGTTGAATTGCATAATTTATTTAAATTGCTTTATTACAATGTTCATATCTGCGTTGCTTGGAAAATTGATTGCATACGACAACAAAAAATAAAATAAAATAAAATAAAAAACAGTATACAATAAATTGAGATTGAAATGAACTCCATCCAACAAATGAAATAAAATTGTTTTCTCGTTTATTTGTTTTACTGGGTAAAATTAAAATGCAAAAAATTGTCCTTATTCAGATGAATAATGTCATTATTGAAGAGTGTTTTATTATTATTAATAATCGAATCGAATCAAAGCATTCAAGTATACGAAATAAGTCTGCTTGAAAAATGAAAAATTAATCCACAAAGCAATGTAAATTGTTAATGTAAAAACTTCATTTCTAACTCTCAGAAGAAATTTGCTCAAAAACAAAAAAAAAACACAATTTTCAATAAAAATACTAAACTCACCACCTCTCAACTTATTTGAAACAAATTTTCCAATTGCATTTTTACATTACACGTTGCGCAAAATTGATTCAATCATAATTAATAATTGTATTTATTTTTGATTGGTGCATTAATAAGAAAATCATCATAATACGAGAAATCAATTTTGCATAAAATGCTAATCAAACTCACTTCTCAAATGACCATGAAGAGGAGGTTCACTGTTGAATTGCACTGTGTTTTCAATCCGGCAGGTTTCAAAGAATAAAAAGAAAAAAATTAATACATTTTTTTCTTTATTTTACTAAACAAACATAAATTAATTAGTTTGAACATGCGCGTTTGTTAATTAATTTCAAAAATTGAAATACTTTCCAAAGCGAAAATTTTCCTCACAATTTTTACTAGTTACCTATGGTTGTGATAGAATAAAATTTTGTCGTATATATTTCATGTGAAAATTGTAATAACTTTTTTCTCACTCAAGCCAAATCAGCAGCAAATTACCTTTTTAATGAATGAGTGAAAAAATTACAAAAATGGTCGATCGAATACCACTTCAACGTCGGATATCTTGTCCAATTCTATCGACGATTTCATTTCGGATTCGATCGCTTTCAATTCACTTTCGCTCATACTTTCTGACAAAGATTCATCCATTTCAACATATATATCCTCGGTGTTTTCATCAGGATCGTCAAAGTAGTCGTCATATTCACTACTCTGACGCTTAAACAAAGTGTCAGTGAACCAATCTTCCTCTTCACTGTCCTCTTCTTCACAAAATGAATGCACATTCTTGTACATCATCCTCTCTTTCAAGATCAAATGAGTCACTTTGTTAATCTTCTCCATCACATCTACAGTACCCACAGCCCAATCGTCCAACTCTTCTTCGGATTTCTTTTTCGGCACAAAATTCACCACTCCACTCGGACGACAAATTTTCGCCAACGGAATTGTACCATTGACAATCAACTTGCACAAGAACTCTTCAGTTTTCTAAACGAAACAAAACAAACAAACAAACAAACAAATACAACGGTTCCAAATAATAATCAACTTTTCAGCTTTTCTCATCATTCTTCTTCTTCTTCGTCTTACCTCAGCATTCCAATCAACAAGTTCAGCAATACGATTCAAGTAAATACGCGAATAATACTTGCTGACAATGCGCATATTCTAAAAACAAAATTAAAAATAAACAAATCAATTTGTCAAATTAATTACACCAATCAATTAATGATCATTTGAATTTACATGCTCTCCCACGCGACATTGCAATTGTTCCAAATTGGCCAAAACATGCTCCTCTGATTCGACGTACTCTTCTACATAATCTGTCGAAGACGCATTCCACGCTTTCAATTTATCGTAAACGCCCAAAATATCCTTCTTCCAAGATATGATTTCTTCCTTGATGAACAACTGCACCAACTCTCTGAACAAATAATAATACTATTACAAACGGTAAGTGAACAAAAAAAAAGGCAAATATGTTCGTACTTGTATTTTGGAATTTGGTCAAAATTACTATCCTCCGACACACGGCACATTGTCGCCCACTGTTCTTCGCTATACGGTGCCAGTATAGCATAAACGACGGCATTTTTCAAAAACTATAATTTTAAAACTTTCTCTCAAACTATTGGCATTGAAAAATAATTGCACACAATTTGCTCAATCATCTGAAAACATTGATCACACTGCTAATGTAAAATATTCAAAAACAAGAAATAAAACATGTTAATACAGTAATAAGTAACAATCAAGTAGAAGAAAAAAACAAAAATTTGAATCACTTACGGTGACAATTTTAGCTTTATCGAGATATGCCTCAGTCTCACTTAAATTATAATAATGATTGCTGACGCCCACGTAGTTCTTGTTATACAAATCCAACAAGATCATCAACTTGTAATACTTGAATTTCAAATCTTGATGCTGAAAACAAGAAACAAATTCATCACATCAACTGCTTGCAATTTGAAGCAATTGACAAATTTTACTTTCAGTATGATATCACTTTTGAAAAATCGAGGAGAAATCTTTTTCGCAATGATCGACGAACGCACAAAATCATTTCGCAATATGCACAAGCGCAACTGCTCCAACAAGAAGAATACTTTCTCCGGTTTTTCCATTGAACCACAAGATTCAACATGAAATAAAAATAAAAATTAGAAAAATAAAATATATAAGTTTTTTTTTTCTTCAAAAGTACTTGCAACTCCAACAGAACTTTCACTGCACCATCTATGTCGCCATCTTCTTCCTTCATTTTGGATAACATGTGTGTCAAACGAGCACGTTCAACTTCAACATAAATCTACAACACAACGAATTGAAATAGCTGACCAAACAATTTTTCACAAATCATTCAGTGAACTATTATTACTTTTCCTTCAGTTGTTTTTCGCAAAGTTTCAATCAATTTCAATTTAGCAGTTTTGCATGCAACTGACGGCATCGAATCGACACACGCTCGAACCATCTTGCTGTTCGCCTGAAAATAATTAAAAAAAAACAAAAAACAAAAAGAAAATTAAATATTCAAATAATCATTTCAAAATATATTTAAAAATTACATATTTCATGAGAGATCGTTTCTTGCTCAAAGCGATAATTTGTTCATTCAGGATGTCGTACTGTCTCTCGTTGAAGCATACCGAAACAATCCACACTTGGACGGTCGCGTTCGAGTTCATGTCCGCAGACTGAAATACGAAACATTTCATATAAAATTATCATATCAATCCAGCGCTGTCAAAATGACAACAACTGAAAAGCGAATAGAAGAATTGTGATTTTTTTTCCCCCAATTACCAATCGAGTTCGTCTCTCCAAATCACACAACTTTTCCAGCGCGGTGAGAAACATTTCTTCCTTGAAATGAATGTTTAAGAAGAAGAAAAAAAAATTCTTCACAATTTAACATACTAAAATCAACCGATCCGCTTCCATTTTAACTTGCTGCACCTCTTTGGACATGTCGGCCAACATTTTCACCACTCTGCCATCGCCAAATTCTCCCAGAATTTGTTCAGTAGCATTCATCGTCTCTTTGATAATGTTACAGCTGAAATTAATATGAATAACAATTGAAATTTTCAATCAACGCAAATCAACTCGATCAACACCGCGAAAATGAAATTAACAAACCACTGACCACAACTAAAAAGGAACCAAAGTAAAACACAGTATGCAAATAAAAAATAAAGGTACATTTTTACAGTTTTCAATGTAATCTTACTGTAATTTGTATTACTGAAACAATTTGTTAGTATAAATTTAATTTTTACATTAAAATTAGTTATATTTGTCAAAAGAAATATAATTTTAAATTGTTCATTTGTATTCGAAACAAATTACACACAAAAAACTGCTACGTCATCAATTGAATTATTTACCGTAATAAATTTTGTTGTTTTGTTTGATTTCAACAACAATTTCACCAAAATGTAAACGTATAAATTAGCGGTGACAGATTATTTTTTATTCTAAAGTGGATTTTTGTTTTTTGATTGAAAAATTTCGTTCGAATATCAACTTTCTATTTTCTTCAACTTTGCAGACATGCCGACAGTGAGAAGACACGGATGAGTGAAAATGTAAAATATTTTGAAATTGGATAATTAAAAATTTTCCAAAATAACTTTTCTCAAATACACAAATGATTTCAATTCTCAAATTTTTTCCAGTGCAATGAACGTGATTTCCATATTACTGTAGCAAGTAGCAATTGATGCAAATGCGACGAAAAATGTTTTTTTTTGTTTTATTTTATTGCTTTCAATATTCAATATTGATCGTGCAAGTTTGAAAGATAATTTTTTGTCTTTATCGTTATTTTAAGATGCACATATTGCTTCGATTGTTCGAGCAGATGTCGACGAATTTTCGACCATTCGTTCGAGTAAGTGTCAGCTTTATTTGGATTTCTTTTTTAAATATAACTGATCAATTTGTGAATTTGAATTATTGTTTATTATGATTTTTATCCTTTTTTTTTCTTTTCAAAGCGTACGTGGATATTCCAGCACGCGCATTATTTGCCGGTTACAGTTGCCGGACGTGAGCAGAGGTCGCCAGACGAAAAAGAACTATTCCAACATTACGAAGTAGTTCAAGAGGATGGAAATGGTTCTCGACCCGACGTCGCGGTCATTCTCACTCAGGATGTGGAAGGTGTTGTTGTGGTTGTGTTGGTTGTTATGTTTGTCTTCTGTTCTTCAAGAATATCTATTCACTTCAGGCTATGGAAAAGCCGGTGAAGTGATCACCGTTGCGTCGGAAATATTGCACAATGAATTGCTTCCGTTGAAGTTGGTAGTATATCCGACGAAATTCAACCGCCATTTGTACAACATCACCGACGAGGTGGGAATTTTGTGGTCATTTGCACAATTTTGCTAGCCGTTGTTGTTGTTGTTGTTGTTGTTGTTCAATTCTGTAGCAAATGAACATGCGAAGTCAGAAGAAGCTGAGCTTCGAACTGCGAACATCCAAAGAGTTGCACTCAACGCTCATCATTGTCAACATGAGTTTGGACAACGAGTGGACGATGGAAAAATGGCATCTTCGAGTGTCGATGAGACTTCAAGTTTGTTGTCTTGCAAAGAGATATGCAAAAAAAAAAACAAAAGAATTTTCAACAATTTTCCAATTCAAGGGTTTCATGGTTCCGGATGATTGTATAATTTTGCCATTGCATCCAATCGTCGGACCGAATCTGGATCTCGAAGCGAAATTGTTTCGCTTTTATGTTGTGGTAATGTTGAATTTTGCTAACGCTATATTGAGCAAATTTTTATTCCAACAACGCAGGTGAACAAGCACATTGTCGTGCCAATGGTCGGTCGAATTCAGCAAGTTAGCAACAAGATGGCCAAGAAATTGATCATGCCCGGCTTGGATCCACACGTTGCCAATGAAGAAGAGTTGAAAGTTTGTGAAATTGTACCCGAAGAAATATACAACAGTGAAGTTGAGCTTTCGTTAACCGACGAAGAAATATTTGAATTCATGCAAAGCAGAATAGGAAATTAAATTGTTGTTTACTTTTCACGTTGTTTGTTTGTTTTGTTGAAATTAGCATATAAATTGACTTGCATTCGATCGTGCATTTCATAAACTTTATTTCAAAACTTTCCATTAGAAATGAATATTTTTTTTAAATCTAACTTCTGAATAAATGAATCAATTTTTTTTTCTTTTGAATAGAATCGAATAAACAGTTAGTGTGAAGAAGAAAATAAAGGGAGAGAACATAATAAATGAATGAAACGACGTAAAATGAGAATAATAATAATAATGATAATAATAGTGTAATAGTGTAATAATGTATAATATAAAGTGAATAGAAATAGTAAAAAATGAAATTAATTTTTGTAAATGTTGCGTTCACGCGTGCGCGCACACATACACACACCAATCAAGCGCAAATACGGGCAAAATATGCTGCGTCAACAGAGAGAAAAAAAGAAAAACATCAAAGACAAAGTGGGAATTTGTGGGAAACATTTTGAAGGATGAAGAAGAAAAAAAAAAAATTTTTTTTTTTCCTTTGAACTACACAGCTTTGCCAATTAGTAACAACATTAAATGAGATATAATAATGACAATAAATGAATAATGATAATAATGATGGTGTAGTTGATTTGCGTCTTTTCTGCAAGCTAAAAAGATAAGCAAAACAGTATCTCCATACTGTGGACCGAATGCAAAGACAAGATGTACCGTAACAAAGAAAAAATAATCATCGTATAAAATATTGATGATCAAGCAACAACTGTTGACAAGGATGATTGTTCATCAATTTCTTGTCGACAGTTTGCCAGCGTATAAAGTATAAGAGGGAAAATTTAAAAAAAAAAAAGAGAGAGAGAAAAAGAAAAAAGAGAGAAAGAAATTTGAGAAAAAAAAGTGGAAAAAACATTCCTTTCTGATGTAAGAAAAAAATAATTTCGAATCACACAACACAACACGGCCACACAGAGTTGCACTGCCGCTTGCACAGTATCCCCCAGAAGAGTAGAAAGAGAGAAAAAAACACGTGAAAAATCTGGGATCCCATAAGAACACGGTGAAAGCGTTAAAACGGATATACTTTGTATAAAATGAAAAAACAATAAATGAATAAAGAAATGTTAAGTTGTTGTTCTTGTTCAGTAGTTTTCCATAAAAATCACATTTCAACTGTTGTAGTAAATAATTGTAAGAATATAGAAGAAAAAGAATAATAAGAATAAAAAAGAAAAAATACTAGAATGATTGAAAAGATGGTAATATATGATTGATGATGATGCTTTCGATTGATCATCGTTGTTGTAAATCAGCATCAACAGTTGTGTTGAATTCAAAGACGACGACTGCGTGTTTCAGCATTGGGATAGTCGAAAAAGTTGTTCGAATTCATATATGCCATGGCGGTGTTCAACATTTCTGAATAAATTTGATCAGCGTGGAAAACTTCCGCCGCTGGTAAAGTGCTTTTCCTAGTGTTGCGCATCAACGGTTTGTGCTCTCTCATAATATCCAACGCATGTTGATTCTAAGTGAAAATTAGAAAAAATTTTTTAAATTAAAAAATTATTTATTTCATTCAATTTTACCTGCCAACATTGACGGCAAAAATAGCGGAAGCACATCAATTCACGACAAAAGTAGAGGCCTGGATTGTAAGTGCAAATCGAGCACAATGCATCTTCCAAGTAGGGATCAATTTGAACCTGAAAATTTTTTTTCTGTTTCAATCTTTAAACAATTGTTTGAATTTGATTTACTTTTTTAGCAAATTTTCTAGTTTTAATTTCCACAAATGCCGCCGACACTGCTTTGAAATAGCTGTGATCATTATCGAAACAAACACGTCCAGAACCTGTAAAAAAATATATTCAACTCATCATACATACATACATATATTTTGTTTGTGTTTTGCCAACACATACCAATTGGATATTTGTACTTGTCGGTATCAATTCCAGCATAAACCACGCCGTCGAATAGATCGTTCATGACAGTAGCCAAAATTTCCGCCGTCACCATGCCGTGCAATGCGCCAACAAAGATCGTCTTCTGCGGATCGAGTCTTTCGCCGCCGGCCGTTTTCACATAATTACTATCTTGGATCACCCAGGGAATAATTTGAACCTGAAAATGAATAATATAATTTTTGTTTTTGGTCGTGTTCAGTTCAGTTTTTTTTAATTAAAATTTTAAAATGTGAAAAACGTTTCACCTGACGCACTTCACGAGCGTGCATGCGTCGAGAGTTCAACTTGAAATACCATTCACCATCACGACTGTAGTCACGCATGCAATTTTGCAGTAGAAAATGAACGGAACTTTCTTGTTCAAAAATCATATAAACGTATCCTTAAGATAAAAATTTGGATAATTTAAAGTAAATTTCAACACTGCTTATTCAAATGGTCCATTTCACCTTTGCCTCGATTAGACGTCACAGGTTTCATGGCCGATCTGGCGTAACGAGCTTCACGGCCTGGCCATTCAACTCGTACAGAACCGAATTGTCGAAATGCGCAAATCAAACTTTGTTCAGTGATATCCCATGGCACACCGCCGACAAACACCTTGCAAGAATAAGACGGATTGGTGTAAACTTTGGGCGGCACTTCGCCATTCCAAGTGCAAGAAGCTTCGTACAAAGCGGCCGCGTTTCTGTATATCCGAGCTGCGTTGTCGACGTTGTTGGTGTCGACGAGCCGGAAAAAACGACTGTCCATTTTGGCCCGGTTGCGATAGACGTCGGCGTTGAACGTCGTCTGGAAATTGCCGTTCCGGTACGGGTAGTGGCTGTTGCCGCCGATTGGATGCTGCTGTTGATGTTGCTGCTGCTGCTGATGATGATGATAGCCAACGCCGGTTGGAGGTGCCGTTTCGACCGGATTGGTGGTCTTGTTGCCGAAAAGCAATTGGCCAACGTTCTGCTGGTCACGGTAAGGAATTACTGGGTTTTTCAGGTTGAAATTTTTGACAAAATCGTCCAGATTTTGAAAAGACAAAAATGACGAATCAGTGGACAACGGTGTCGCTTCGGAATCGGACAGTGAACTGCTCTGCGACGCACTGGACCAAGATCCGGAATCTGCTTTGCCTGAACGACGCTTCTGACGTGGTGTTGATGCGATTGGAATAATCAATGGACTGTGAATTTGACGAACAAAACCATGACAAGCGTCAAAACTGAGAATATAAAAATTATTAATAAATTCCAAAAAAATGTAAATTTTGTTGTTCATCTTTTACTTGTTGTTGTTGTTAGTAGTAGTATTCGTATTAGTAGTAGTAGCAGTTGTAGCAGTAGCGTTGTTGTTGTTGTTGACAATAGCCGTTGTATAAGGAGTAGTAGTAGTAGTAGTAGTATTGGTGGTGTTGTTGCCTTTGGAAGAGCCGAGCGGTTTTCTAGTCGGTGTACGAATTATTGAACCAGACGACATTCGTCCCACAGTTTTGTTGTTCACTTGTTCATTGGAAGAAACTTTGAACAAAATTGAATTATTATTATTTTTTTTAATAAAGAAATTAATTATATTTTTATCCACTCACTTGACATGCTTTTCATCAATCGTTGAGTTGGATTTTCTTCTGAACAAAAAAAAAACTCACGTTAAAGAAGAGTGCGTGTGTTGAAAAAAAAAAAAAAAATTTGCATACCGCCTTGCAGTGGTGAAAGATTGCCGACGAAAAGCTGCGACGACGCCAGACTATCGTAACGAGAATTGGCCGAAGTTTCTGTTGGTGAAACTTGAACGCCGACTGTAAAAGGAAAAATAGAAAAAAAATTTTCTTACGAAATTCAAATACAAAACAAATTTGCATACCCGAGTTTGCAGGTAAAACGATGGAATAGGATGGTAGACTGCAATTTCGGTCTAGAAAAAGTGAAATTTATGATTGAAGAAAAAAAAAACACAAGAAAAAAGCATATTTCACTCTGCTGAACAACGCCACTTTGAGAATCTCGGTAACGATGAAGCAAGTTGGAAAGAAATTGGGCAGTGGCTTGACTGTTGCTGTTGTCGACGGTGGTGGTGGATTGAAAAGTGGTCAGACCGTCGCCAGTGCTGCTGGCGGTGGTGTTGGCCGTGTCGACACCGTTGCCGGATGTGGTCGACATGCGGCTGAATCGTTCAACCAACGAGACGTTGATGAAATTGTCGCCGTCAGTGACCGGCGTCTGCGATTCGCCGACGTAAAAATCGTCCAAATTCATGCCAAGGATGTTGTTGTTACTGTTCAACAGATTTGTACTTTCCAACGACAAGCCCAAATCAAAACTGTGCAAAGTGTTCATTTCATTATCATTTTTCAAATCAGTTCCAAGCAAATCTCGAAAAATGGGCATTTTTTCAATCTGAAAATGGAATAATTTTCAAAAAGAAATAAATATATATATATATAAAATTATCAATTATGGAACATTATTGATTATCATCACGTCAAGCGATCAGTGAAAGAATACGGTCGGTTGGGATGAAGGTGAAAGTGAAAATGGAAATGTGGAAAATTATGCTTGATACGTGAAAATTGGAAAATCAAAAGAAAGAACTAGTGGAAAGACAAGCCACTAACCGGACCGGGCTTTGCTTTGAGAAATGAACAAGTCGGCCTTCTGCAATAGAGCAAAGAGCAAACGAGACAACGGCTATAGTTAGCCCTTGTGCGCGCGAGCGCGGACCTGAAGCGCCGACGAGCGCCGCACAGCTAGCCGTCGGCCAATTGTAAAATTCAATGACGTGATTGGTGAATTGTGGGATGAAAAAAAATTTGCCTAATTCTTCGCTTTGCCGTTCGATCATGTATACGAGAATTTGGAGACCAAGCCAAAAGCGACACGGAAACACGGAACTTGTTGCAAACTGATAAAGATGATTGGTCGAAAAGTGAACAACGAAATTATGCAATTCATAAATATATGCAAATCAAACTTGAACAATGATGAAAAGAGGAAATGAAATTGCTTCGACAAAATCAAAGTATAGAAAAACAAATTGCTCAACAACTAAATTGTACAAACTACAATACGCCTACGCATTTGATAACAAGACAAGCTTGTGTCTCGACGGTAAAATGGAAAATATGCCTTGCTAACTATTTTCCAGACAAAACTAAGAAACAAATTACATAAAATTTTTTCTTTTATTTTTCATTATTTTGCAAGTGAATAAATTCTGTCCGTTAAAATATTTTTTTTTTAAATTTATCCAATATTTTCACAGTATAATCATCTAATTTTTTTGAAATTGCTTGTTTACAAAAATGCTAACATGAACACAGGTAGAGCTGTAGTATGGAAAAATTGAATTGATGTGGATTTGATTTGCCAACAAAAATCACGGAAGTGAAAATTTGAACGCAATGTTTGATCAACAATTGCTTACGAGCCCCGAGTGAAATTATTACATAACGTGCATGGCAATTATCAAATTCTGAACAGATTATTTGATTTTTGATTAAATCATCTTTGTTGAAGAGGTCATCAAAATTATACGATCACTTTTATTCAAATAAACTTCCAAAATCATCTCTATATACAATTCAATTTCTAATTGAATGTAATACAACTTTGCATAGATACATGTATGTTTATGAAATTGGAATTTTTCTTCGACAACAAACACAACTTTAGAAAAGCAAAAGAATTTAAAAAATAAAAAGAACATATACACTAGTCACATTGTCAAAGATAATAAAAATTGTATTTTTTGTTATCTACCAAATTTTTCACATCAACTCAAATCTATCCTCACAATAAAGAGATAATGATCTCTGTTCATTGCATCTTCATCATTTCGTGTTCACATTCCTTCTCGTCAAAAAAAAAATATTTGCCAGAACCAAATTTTTCAGACAACAACAAAAAAACACACACAATCCCATATACAAGTGAATTCATTATTTCACAGTGTGCAATAATTGCACGCATACTACATCATCATTGAGAACAAAGATGTTATGCGATTAGCTTTGTTTGTGCTTAATTGATCAAATTGAACAACAACAGATTGTCCAACAGGCAGTGATCAGAAATGGTCGAAAAAGAGAAAAAAAAATTAAAATTAAAATTGAAATATCAACACAACAAATGTGGATTATCAATTCATACTTCTCAGCGTTGCGACAATGCACTGCATTGATATATATTATAAAATTATTGCATTGTTAATGTTCAATTTTGTTTGTTTTTGGGGAACAAGTGGAGAACGTCATGACGACAACGAGGAAATTGTTCCATTTCTATTGAAAAGCGGCTCAACAACAACCTGGCCAAAGGTATATATGCAAAACACAACTTACATATACTGTTTGCCGCTGCTGTTAACAGGGAGATTGTCCCAGGCAATGGCTTTACAGTTTTATTTTTTTTTTCAAACTCGTTGCTTGCAAATTTACAATAAATGCTTGTTGCTGTTGTTGTTTTGTATACACAAATCACATTGCAACTGTATTATTTGTACAAGAACTGCGACAGTGTGTTGTAAATTAATTTTTGGACATATTTGGTCGACAATATAAAAATTTGTACAATGCAAAACTGAGATTGATGCTTTGAATTTTTCTCTTATATTTCTTTTTTTTGGGGGGAAATTCAATGCAATCAACGCTGTAAAATGCGTCAGATGAATTTGAGAAAATTAAACGACTGACATGTAATAATAATAATAATAATAATTCACAAATTCACAGATTCATTGAACAACAAACGCCTTTTGTTTGTTCGCTGTGCGCTGTGGAAAAAACACTTGCTCAAGCACATTGTGCGTGCATGCCAAAATGTACATTAAAACACATCAATTAATTATAAGCTGAACATGCTGATGAAACTTCAAAAATAAAACATCATCTATCATCACCACTGCAAATATGTTTTTGATTTTTTTAATAATCTTAAATAATACATGAAAAAAAAATCACAATTATTTTAAATCATACTCGTCTTGTATAACAACGAATAACTGCAATTTTTTCAAAAATTTTCAATTAATTCCACTTATCATGAACAACAAAACATATATTAATATCAGTTTCATTAACCATTGAAGAAAATAAATTAAATTATTGCCACGAAATATTGACATCCGTCATATCACTAAAAAGCAAACATTGCTTTATTGCTTTTTGATACATTTCATTATTTTTATTATTATTGCGCTATTACTTTAAAAATTATTAAACATGTATTTTTTTTCCCATGATGACAGTTATTGTATTTTGTTGTTTCACAACGCGACATTGAATAAAAACATATTTACATATACATAAATTTAGCACGCTAATAGTTGAAAAATCAACAAAAAACAACAACAAATCTTCTAAAAAATTGTAATGAAATTGAATATTTTCTTATTATATAATATTAGCATTGAAATTTGTTGACAAAATTTTTCCCATTTTCACACTTCTACATTTTTGAAATGTAAAAAAAAACCTGCATTAAAAGTGGAAAAGAATTACCATAAAAATTATTTGCATTTTATCAAATTTTTTTTTTCATTTTAAATGCACAAAATATTATTACAATTGAAGTATAGTTACACGAACATCAGGAAAAGTGGTAGCTACTACGGTGTACAACTTTTCTGCCAATGATTGGTGTAAAAAATTTTCCACTATCCATGATGCTTATAAAATTTTTACCATCAACACAATTTAATTTATCCAATATCTTGTTGGTGGAAAATTATTTAAATTCATCATCACGTAAGGTGAAAAGAGAATTTTCTTTGAAAAATACACTTTTGTTCCAATTCAATACAATTTGAATGATCATATTATAATTTTACCGTAATGAAACTTTGTAATAAAATCTCACAGCATGAAATATGATAAAGCCGATGTTTATTTAAACAAAAAAAAAAAATGGAAACTCTAACGCCCGTTTTTGGATTGTAATGAAAAATTCAATGTTTAATCGTAATAAACATAATATTTTGTGATAAATTAAAAAAAAATTTATAATAATAAAAATTTATAAATAAATTACAATTGTAATTCACTTTCAGAAATGAAATTCAATTGCAACTGAATGAAAACTACAGTATACCTTACGTTGCAATAAACAATACATATGTGTTATTAAATGAAATAAATGTTTAATTTATTAATATTTTGTATAAAATTAAATTATTATATGCAAGAAATTTTTTTTTACAAAATTGCAATTTAAACAGAATATGATATGCATGTTCCTGAAAATCATTATTTTCCGTTGCTTTCTAACTAGTAGCTATTATAAAAGTTGCAAATAGTCGTGCTAAGTATTGAACGTTTGTTTCCCCTCAGTCGGTAGTTTAGTTTCTTCGACGAAGTGTTCAGCAATCTTAGTATATTAATGTTCGCTATTTCACTTTGACAGGTAAGAGCGGTTGTTGTCAGTATTTCCTGGTTCATTTATCGTTTCTATTTAAAAAAAAAAATATACACCTTCATTCTCGCTTCACATTGTTCAATATTTCCTTTTAATAATCTCATTATTTTGAAGGAATGCGAATATTTTGGAAAAATTTTACCTGGTATTTTTTTTGACGAACGTAAATATTCTGTTCATATTCTAAAAATGTGATATTTATCTTTTTCGTGATCCTCTAATATTAACTTTTTCCAATTGATAATGACTTGAATATTATTTCAAAAATTTCATGTAATAATTGTTTTTTCAATAAGAAGATATTAATACAAAAAAAAGAAAATTTCCAATCAATTACAGATGCTTTGTTGGTAAGATTGTGTGTGTGTGTGTGTGCATGTGGGGGTAAATAATTGGGAAAGAAGTGCAACATATTTGACATTGGTACAATTGAAGGGCGGCACCTTTCAATCGTTGATTATCTGATGAATTGGTACATTTTGATCCACCGAAAGTTGTGTGAAATTTATTTACGCCTGGAGGCTTTGTTCAAAGCTAGATTTATATCAGCGTTTCTGTTGATATCCACATTTTCACTGATTTGTTGGGGCTTGTTATCTCCACAGAGTTGGCTAACGAATGACAGTTGACAACTTTTTCCACATCTTGGAATCAGTCAGTGATTGGCTTTCTCGTCCTCAGATTTGTGTTTACTGTTGAACACAGTATACTGTTGTTGTTTGGTGACGAAATGTCAACAGGCTACATGGCTGACCTACGCCTGTACGTTACTGTACTGTCGCGGCCTCATTCGTTCATTGCCTGAACCAACAGTTTCGTCTTCAGCTGCAGCAGTTTAGTTTATTCACCAGTCGGGAAGAACTGCTTTTCTTTATTCAACGCGCTTGAGCTAACTAACCAGCTGGTGACGTGGTTTTCACATTTCAAACAACCACCTACTACTATATACAATTTCTGTTGTCTTCTTCTTCTTTACTGTTCTGCTTATTATTGCATTTTGTCATTCGAAACGACGTCGCCTGTTCAGCTTGTCGGTTGCTTTTCTCATTAACATTTTCGTGGAAGATTCTTTCCAAAAAACAAAAAATCGAATTTCTCCAAATCGTGAAACCAAAATTCATCATTACATTCGTGTTCATTTGAAATATTTTATATATATTTTTTTATAGTTTTCGATTTCGTCTTCTCTGTTGGTTGGCTAATGAATCCGGACATAAGCATGATGTATTCATCGCCCAGTTTAAACATGGTATCTACGGACTCGCTAACTCTAAACGGTAGCCCGATGCTCGGCAATACGATGGACTCGTTACACGTGGTCACTTCATGCCTCGGACCGGTTGCCCAATCGGCACCCGCATTTCCTGTCGCTCCAGGTGCTGAACATTCAGCCCAAAAGCAGCAACAGCAACAACAACAGCAGCAACAACAACATCAACAACAACAAATTCAAAATCAGCAACCGTTTATCGGATCTGGAACAGTAGAACAAAACCGCAAGATCGTTATGGATTACGAGGCTGATTTCCCCAAATTGGCAACATCGACTAATGCATCAGGTCCTACTCTGTCCGCATTGGCTACTACACCGGCTATTCGCAGTACAACTGTAACGCAGGTGAGTTTTGATTTCTTTTTTTGAATTTGATTCATTATTTGAAATAATATGATCGTAATTTTCATTTTCTTTCATCATCATTCACAATACAGATTTTCCAATTGCCATATGAAGAAAGAAAATTTCGTGTGAAGCAAGACAATCAGTACGGTTCAAACGAGCGAAATTCCGAACAAATCGAATGCAACGAAATAATGCAGAAAACAGGTAGCATATTTTTGAAATGGGCAATTATTATTATTGTTTTGTTTTCTCGTTTTTGTTTCAAATTATCCACCATTACTGCTTTGTACGCATTGAATAATATTTGATCCGAAACGACAAACAAAGGTAGAAG
Source organism: Trichinella papuae (assembly GCA_001447755.1). NCBI lineage: Eukaryota > Metazoa > Nematoda > Enoplea > Trichinellida > Trichinellidae > Trichinella > Trichinella papuae. The sequence continues at coordinate 64,395 of JYDO01000093.1, forward strand.
TAGCGCGATCAAAATTTACCAAAATTTCAATATTTCACCATAGATGGTGGACGTGATGCTTCCGCATCGCACGAACTAGTTTTTCATTTCCTCTTATTGCATCGTGAAATTTCACCAGTACACACGGCAAACATTGCAGTGTTTCAGTGATTCTTTTTCCTTGTGCTCATTTAGCCAACGCACGACGACCTTGTTCCACGTGCAACCGGTGCTTTTTATACTGTAAAGGCTTTTCTGATGGTCAAGGTCAATTGAGGTGACGACTGTCTGTGAATGCATGGCAGAAGGTATTTTTCCTTGTGAAACACGTTATTTGATCAGTGACGTGTTCAGAAACATTTCGACTATCATCAATTGGATTGGGCAAACAACACCGTCCGAGGGAGTACTGTACAATCGCTAGTGCTACAACGATCGTGGCCTACCATGTGGAATTTTGAAAACGAGGAAATTGAAATAGGCTTCCCAATGTCTGATAATATCTAATGCCACGGTTAGTTTCAGCTTCAATTTATGATTGACACTTGCGCAACTAATATGTTCGCAAATATTTGCTCAGTCCCAGTTAGGACTGGCACCTCGTAGTGACGTTTTATTTGTGAAAATGGCTGAATTTATGCTGCGTTGAGATAGTATGTCGACTATTTTTGTTTGATTAGTGCAGCAAGATGTGAAGAAAAAAAATGAAAAAGCACTATACTATCCCAATATGCGAAGTAGTAGTTACACATATACATTTTTATACAGAAGATTGACGTAATATTGAACGTCAGTGAAAGGAAGAAAAAAAACCAAACGTTTCTAAGTTTGAGAATCTAGTACTGCTGAGAGCATGATCATCATATTGTATTTTTCCGCGTATAAGTATTGTGAATGGAAAAAGGGAAATTGCATTTCAGTCGAGGTGAAAATAAACTACCGTCGCATTGCATCGAGTGTAGAAAATTGGAAAAATTGTGTTGATAATATCAGATATTTGAAAATATGCGAATTTTGGTATTTTTCAGTTAGTTTCAGTTATTGAAGAGAAAAAAAAGAAGATAATCAAGCATACGCGTGCACGGAGCGCGACCGTAAGAATTTTCAAAATCGATCGGTGAAAAAACCAGATATTTGAAAAAGTATACTGTAGCGGTGCGCGTTAGAATAGGGAAGAAATTTTTAAATTTGAAACGCGAGCAGTTGGAAGTTGCAATAATTTCTGGTTTCAGAAATGATTTCGAATGTTGAAAAACAATTTTTTTTCAACTTGTGATAGATAATAATAAAGATAGTGATAATCGTTAAGTAAATTAATCAAATGGGTCAGTGGATTTGTCAAATTCAATTGGCGCAATAAATTACTTTATCAAAATGGTGGTAATGTTGAGCGTTGTTTGAAGTGGGTGAAAAAGTGAAATTTGACTGGGAAACAATAGCACAGTAAGGTAGTAAAAGAAAAAGGAAAAATCTTTCGAACACTACTGAGATGATTTTGATTGAAAATATTGCTTAGGAAAGTAGTGTTTTTGATTGTTGACATTTTGAATTCTTAATTATTATTTGGACAAGAAGAAGAAGAAGGAATAGAAAAAAAAGAAAACATATAAACTTGCCATAAATAATAATAATAATAATAATAATGGAGAAAAAAAAATAGAACTTACCGAAATAATTCAGTGAACATTGTTGGTTGTAAAATGGTTTGTTTGGTGGTGAAGAGGTTGTGTAGAATATTTTCTTTTTTGAATAGATGTTGAAGAAGAAGTGTACAGCTTCGGCCGTTGTTAGGTGTGGACATTTGTTTGGAACCAGCGGGCTTTTCATTTGCTAATTGAACTAGCTTATACAGTTCATTATTAGTTGCCTTTTGCAGAGGGTAAATTTGCATATTGGTGTTGCGCGTCGTTTTCAATCTAACCAGCGGATCGAAACTGCGCAGCAATCAGTAGTAATCAGTAGTCGGTTTGGTGGATGGTCGCGTTGGCGTTGGCGTTGGCGTAGCCCGTTCGACTTGTTTTTTCTTGTCTCAAAACCAGACATTGCGCGTCGGCTGAGGATTTGTGAAATTTTTGATTTGGCGGCAAATTTTTCTTCTTCTTCGATTTACTGTAGCAAAGAAGGACGACGCTGTTCCACATTTTCATGTTTGGCGGGAAAGACGATGACGGTAGTGGTGGTGGAAATTTCTTGCCGATGATGCAATAATAATCATTTTTTTGTCTTCTAGAACAGTGCTATTTTTTTTTCAATTTGAGCTGTTGGTGTCTCTTTCTCAAAAATCCACTTCCCAACATGACGATCATTGAAGCAATTGTTTTTTGCACACACATTCAACTATATAACTAACAGTTCAATAATTGATGTTTTTGGTTTTCAAAAATGAATTCATCTGTTGGAAATATATTATGAATTTTTTTTGAACCATTTTATTTTTTTTCTTCAGCAACTTCAATCGAACTGTGCCACAACAAAGATCAAAGCATCACGATTGTCGTATCCGGCAAACGTCAGGCGGTTGAAGAAGCGCGCAAGATGATCGTCCAACAATTGCAGACGCAGGCCAACCGCGAACTGCGCATACCGAAACAATACCACCGAATGTTGATTGGTGCGTTTGAACAATTGATCGAAATTGACAATGTTGCAATTGTCATCGACCGTATTTTGTTTTTGATTTTCTGATTTTCAGGTAAAGAGGGACGCCGGTTGCACTTGTTGGAAAAAGAGACCGATTGTCGTATTGTGGTGCCTAATCGAAACAATTCTTCGGATGTGATCAAAGTGATCGGTCCCAGGGAGGGTATCGAAAAGGCCATTCACAAGATACAAATTTTCGTCGACGAGCAGGTTTGTTTCTTCAACAATTTGCATTATTATTTTGTGAGCGTTGATGATCAGCATTGTTTTTTTTTTTGTTTTCTTGGTTTCAGTCCAAGTTGGCCAGTGAAAATTTGATCATTCCGAAAATTTACTACCCGTGGATTCGTGGACCGGACAATGCGGTCGTGGATCGTATCAAACAAGAGACCGGCGTCAGTGTGCACATCCCGCCTCCGTCGGCAAATAACGAAGTGATTGTCGTGACCGGTGAAAAAGAAGGCGTTTACAAAGCAGTTGCACAAATTCGTGAAATTTACGAAGAAAAGGTGATCAATTAATTGTGATTGCATTGTATATAATGGAAGCAAAAAATACATTGATGTTGTTGTTGTTGTTTTTAGCAACGCAGTTGCAGAACTGTAACTGTTAGCGTGGCTCCGTCCCAGCACAGTTACGTCATGGGCTATCAGCGAAGCGGTATAACCGAAATACTACGAGATACTGGAGTCAGTGTTGAATTTCCAGCCGACGAAGAGTCTCCAGAAATTACTCTTCGTGGACATCCGGATCAGCTTGGCTACGCGGTTGCGATGGTCTACGCGAAAGTATTTGCTTTTTTAATAGTTTCAATTGTTCGTTGGAGAAAGATATATCTTTTTCATTATTTTAGGCGAGCAGTATTGTCACTGCGCGCGTGAATTGTCCAACTTGGTTGCACAAGTTTATCATCGGTTCCAAAGGGTCAAATTTGAAAGCAATTGTTGGCGATTTTTTAAAAGTATATATATATACAATCTTCTTGTTTGTTTTTTATTTTTCCCTTCCTCAATTGTATTTATTATTTTTTATGTATTTTTCTAACCAGGTGCACGTGACTTTTGAAAGCGAGGGATTCATTTTTCTCGAAGGTCCCCCGCAAGATGTGGAAAGGGTCAAGCAATTGTTGAACGACAGAGTGACTGCTCTTGAAAACGAAATGGCCACCGACGTGGTCATTGTCCATCCCAGTTTGCATGGTCACATAATTGGCAAAAACGGTTTGAACAGTGCGTTTGGTTTTTATTTATTTTTCACATCGCCTCTTGGCTTGTGGTTGTTGTTCTTATTTGTTTGTTCTTCTTGTTTTTTTGCTAGTTGTTCGCATAAGGCAAGAATTCGAAGTGAACGTGATCATCCCAGATCCGGGTAGTCATTCGTCTGAGGTTCGTTTAGAAGGCAAAAAGGCCGGCGTGGTCAAAGCCAAAGAGGAGATACAATTGTTAGCCGAAAAGAAGGTAACTTTATTTGGTATAAATTGCATAATAAATAATTGATAATGTTGTTCTCCTTTTTGAGGAAAATGAAAAAATTCGCGACATCCTGATCGACAGTCGATTCCACAGAATGATGATCGGCGTCAAAGGGGAACACGTTCGCGATCTGCGTCAACGTTTCCCTAATGTGGTGGTCAACTTCCCGGATCAGGGTCGAAAATCAGATGTGGTCTCGTTGCGAGGTCCCAAAAATGAGGTTGACGCTTGTTACGGCGTTCTGCAGCAAATGTACCGCGAGCTGTTGGAAAGCAAGCACCAAGTGCGCGTGCCGATTTTCAAAGACTTCCTCAAGCACATCATCGGCAAGGGCGGGGCGAATATCAAAAAGCTCATGGAAGAGACTGGCACGAAAATTGAAATCCCATCCGACGAGAACAGCAACGAATCCAACGTCATCTTGATCACTGGCAAAAAATCCGACACGTCCAAAGCGGAAAAGATGCTGCAGAAGATGCAAAGTGAACTGGCGAACATCGTCACTGTGGAATTGAACATCCCGAGGAAGTTGCACAGCAGCTTAATCGGCTCCGGTGGTCGCTTGATCCACTCGATCGGCGAAGAATGCGGCGGTGTGCAGATCAAATTTCCCGCCGAAAATGCGCACAGCGATATGGTCACTGTCCGCGGTCCCAAGGACGGCGTGGACAAGGCCAAGAAGGTTCTTTTGGATTTGGTCAAAGACCGCGAAGCGTCGAGCTTCACGGCCGAAGTGAAAACTCGACCTGAGCTATTCGGCTTTTTGATCGGCAGCGGCGGTTCCAGGATCAAGAAGATGCGGGAATCTTTTCCCAGCGTGCGCATCCTTTTCCCTAGACCGTGCGACGACGACAAAGAGACCATCCACATGATTGGCAAAAAGAACGACGTTCTCAATGCTAAAAAGCAGCTGGACGATTGGATCAGTGAATTGAATCGTTCCGTGGAAATTGCGGTGAATATTGATCCGAAATGGCATTCGCATTTCTTGTCCAGATCCAGAAGCGTTTTGCGTGATATTCAAGAACAATTTGGCGGAATTTTCATCTCGTTTCCAAAATTGGCAAGTGGAAACGGCCGAGTCACTTTGAAAGGACCCAAAGAATGCGTCGAAGGTGCCAAAGTGCAACTGCTCGACATTGTCACCAAGCTGGAATCCCAAGTCACCGAAGGGGTTCACATTGATCCGCGTCATTACAAGGTGCTGTTGCGCAATCGTGGTGCTTTTGTGCAAGAGATCAGTCACCAGTATGAGGTGCAGATTAAGTTTCCAGATCGGGAACAGCAACAGCATCAACAACAACAAAAACAAAAACAACAACAACATGCAAACAACAATCACGCTACAACAAATAGTACGGCCAATTGGAATGGAACATGCGACGGCAGTGACGGTGAAAATGCTCGTGCTTCTTCTCCCGCAGTTGTTGACCAACCGTTGAACGATCTAGTTTTGGTCACTGGTCAGCCGGACAAGTGCAAAAAAGTTATCCAATTGCTGCTGGTAAGCAATAATATATATATTTTATCAATGAACAATGACAACAACACAAGCTTTCATTCTTTTTTGCTTTTTTTTCACCAACAGGCTGAAATTCCCGTGACGGAAGTGATCCACGTGCCGGTGGAATTTCACCGCGGCTTGATTGGCCGACAAGGGTCAGAAATTCGTCGTCTCATTGAAGCGTACGACGTCAACGTGCACATCTCACCACCGGAACAATCTCTGGACGAGGTTGTAGTGATTGGCAAAGCGTCGTCGGTGAATCAAGCGGTCGAGGCGATCAAGCAGCACGTCGCTCAGTTGGAACGAGAAGTGAAAGATCGCGTATGAATTAATTATTTTGTTTGTTTGTTTGTTAGTTTGTTTACTTGTTTTCTTTTATTTCAGGAGCTGAAAAGCTTCGCCTTGCAGTTGTCGATTCCATGTGCATTGGTTCCGAAGTTGATCGGCATCAAAGGGCGAGAAATTCAACGACTCCGTTCCAAATACGACGTGCTCATATCGGTGCCTCAGCAGAGAGCGGACGACGGTGACACTGAAGTCACTATTACTGGTAAAAATTTGATTTTTTCATATTTGTTTATTTATTTATGTAAATTTTTTAATTGTTTGTTTCGAAATTTGCCAGTTTGAATTATGTTGTGTTGTAACTTTCTTTTTTCTTATCAAGGTTACGAAGAGAATGCAACCAACTGCAAGAAAGAAATCGAGACGATGGTCGCGGATTACAAATCACTCTGCACTCAGGAGATTGCTCTTGATTGTCGTGTTCACAATAGAATAATCGGTCAGCGTGGAAAGAATGTCAAGCGGGTAAAATGCACAGTTTAAACAAAAGGAGACCCTGTTTTGGGATATTAATTTTGAACATTGTTTATTCAGATTATGGAACAATATCAGGTGGAGATACGTTTTCCTCGTCAAGCGGATCAGAATCCAAATTTGGTCACCGTCTGCGGCAAAGTGGAGGACTCGGTGTTTGATTGCATTGATCATTTGCGCAATTTAGAAGAGGAATATTTGCAGGTATACGAGAAATGTTTGTTTGTTTATCTCTCACTGTACATTCTCATGTTGAATTTAAGGACATTGTGGATCGGTACGCTTACAGAGATCCGATGAGAATGGCCGAAGAGAATACAACTGCACAGCATCAGCCTGCCATTGAAATTGTTAACGCTCCTTGGCAGAGAACGCAGACGGACGATGAATTGAGCAAGCCGGTGCCGGATGTGGAAAATATGCAAGAATTTCCGTCTATGGTCAGCGATTTGCCTCAGTCTCAAATGAATGCTTCTGTGTGGAACTTTAAACGATAAAATTGAATGGGCATATCTGATGGATTCTATTATTATTATTCATTATTTATTTATTTATTTATTTGGAGGCATTTCTTCTTTATGTTGTTGGCAATGATTTAGTTCTATTATAAACAAAATAATAACTCCTAATCGAATGATGGATGATGGATGATGATGATGGTGGTAATGGTTGATTAAGCGTTAAGTCTCCAATATTGTTTTTATTCAACGTACAAGGTGCCTTTCAAGTCAACGCTCACGTCGACGCGCTTTGGTCTGGAATTTGTTGCAATGATTCATTCTTCTGTTTCCTGTTGCCGTATTCTGTTTCCATTTCGGGTGTCAGTCAGACTGATATGGGAAAAAATTCAATTCAATTGTTTTCAAACGATTCAACTTTTCCCGTTGATAGTTATTTTTTTTATTTATTGATGAATAAAATTTCAATTCATCCATTCCTCTTCTTCTCCTGCTCATCATTAACTCGGCGCTCATTTCAATCATTAACTGCTCATTTCAATACTTTATTAATTACGTGAAGCATCAAGTTCCTTGTTTTTGTTGTTGTTTATTTGTAATTTAAAAGGAAAAAAGACAACTTTTCACGTCATCCATGCAATTATTTGCATATAAACAATGGCTGACGTTGAATTTTTTACCTTTTTAAATTTCAAATTATCTATTTGAAACGATCATCGAGGTATGAGGTGATTTGTCTTTTGTGATTTATTTAGCTTTGCAATTGTTCTCTGAAAATTTATTTTCCACAATAATTGTCACCAATTTAGCCAGACAAACAACAATGCCGAAAGCACAGCTGATCGATTCGTCTCCAACTTAACATACTGATGATTTTTTTCTTCTTACAGTAAGAAGCAAATGATGAGCATGCATTAATAAATAATATCTTAAACGAAAAGTGCAATAAAGGTGTTTTTTTTCAATGACATAAACTTTTTATACTACTTTTTACAATTTTAACTAGAAATACTTTCAATCTGATATTTCAAGTGATAGTATATTAATTGTCTGTTGTTTTACTCTTCTTTTAGAATTATTGAAACAATGACATTTGTATTTGTTTGTTAGCTGTGCAAAAGCGACAAGCATGATTAAAAATTTTCTCCAATATTGGCAGCTTGGTGAGCAGGCGTGACTGTTCGTTGAAACGATTCTGTCGTTGTGGTCACTTCATAAGTTCGGTGCATGTTTCTGCCGCTTTCACCCTTATGACGAGCAAGTGATGATGCTCCGGCCGGAGGCATCGCAGCAGGGCTTTCCTCTTCGGCGTAAACGCTGAAGGACAATGTCAAATTACGTTCAGTTGAACGGCTATTGAATCAACTGCTCACCTGTAGGTGGGATCTTTGGCGTTCACTCGGGGTAGACGGAACCAAGAAAAGAACGGTGAAATGTGCTCTTGTGGCAGCCGACGTTCATCTTCTATTACGTGATAGAACTCTTGGAAGCACAGAACGTTGTGACACTGAAAAATTTATGAAAATAAAACCAGCTTATGATGAAAAGGAATTCATAACCGCACGGCTGAGTCAAATTACCAAGTAAAAGGCGCAAGCCACGCCGATCAGCCAGCCAACCCAGACATCCAGCCAGTGATTTTTGTAGCCCTGGACAAAGGAAAAGCTGGCAATGACGCTCATGCCGATAAATCCAAAAATCAAAAACGGACGAAGCAGTGGAGCTCCGCGCAAGCTTATCATGTAATGGACGTAACACTCAAACAGAACAATTGTCAAGTGATGAACAACGATTGATAATTGAATGCTTTACCGAAGTGAATATTGCGGCAAAAGAAGACAAACCAGCATGAAGAGAAGGAAATGACAACCTTAAAGTTGAACAATGAATTTTTCTTCATCATTCGAACTGTACATTAAATCTTAAATTGCTATGGCAGTATTGAATCATTCAAATGTGCCATTCATATTATTTAACTAGATAATGTAAAAAAAAGTCATCTTGATTTATATCATTAGTTGAAAATCACGCAACTGAAATTCCAATGCTAAAGTCCATCATTTTTAGGAAGTGGTTAATTTAAAAAACAAATGTTTAATAAATTGACTCATAATTTACCAAGCAGATCGAAAATCAGCATCGTGAACAACGTTGCAAGCGTAAGAAGGATTCATATCTGGTGATAGCATCAACGGTGGTTTGCAGTATTTTTCATAATTCGGATTGCATTGGGTCAAAAAGTATGGCCGATGAAATCCGGTCATTAATTTGATAGTATCGATCAGAATGCAAACAATCAACGCTCCAAATATGTACACACCTGAAAATCACGTATGCTCAATGAAATTTAAATATTATCGATGTGAAAGTTGTGTAGCTGAAATTATTGATCTTCAGGTAGAGAGAGAGAGAGTGTGTTGAAAGTGGAAAAGAACTGTGCCAAAACGTTACTTATAAAACGAAGAAGTCGTCGGGTGAATAAGTGTACTGTAAATTCACGACAGTTTGCATGGACTACTTTTCTCGGCTTTGTAGAAAATAACCAGAACATCAATTCTCCAAGAAGAATCTTGAAAATAATTAAACAAATCATGACAATGTTTGCTTGTTTGCATATTGATGTACCACAAAAGGTGGGATGATAAATGATACACAGTAAAGTGCATCGTAGGATACATAGAGTAAAAATTGGCTCGGATTGAGATTCGGCATTGCCAAAGTGGCATCGTTGCAGCTGAACACGCGTTCGTGGTAAGGAAATACGGATGTGAAACTAAAGCAACTTTCATAATTAATAAAAAATGACAATGCAAAAGTTCCCATTTACCGTAAGTAGTAGAATAAAGCCCAAAGGCAGGCAAGACCGATGATTTCCAAAACGAATATCGGTATAATGAAATAATTGACACGTGGAGTCTGCTGATTCATTGTAGCGCCGTACTGACTAGCCGATAGAACTTCACTTTGAGCTCGACTCGGCGGCATAGACATTTTCTACAAAATAAATACAGTTCAATGTGCACACTGTTCAATGCTTGTTCAACAATGTCAAGCCAAGGATTAAGGCCAGTGAGATGGTCGAGAATGGCACAGGACAAACTTACATCGTGAACAAAATACATCAGAAGTGAAATTTAATTTCCACGATTCAAGTTTGTTGTTTTGGCCAAAACTGACCAAAACGCTCACTTATCAAAGCTTAAGCTTATTCGTCACTGACACAATCGATGCACACGCGCAACGTACAGCCTGACTCGACAACGCACAATACATTGCCAAGGTGCGAATCAATTGAACAAACACTCCTACTGATAATGTTCGCTACCAATACTCTCTTCAATGGTGCATTTATGAAAAGTGGAAAATGTAAAGCTAACTACAATATGTTTCTTTACTGTTTTTCTTATTTGCATAATAAAGCATATAAATTAATAATGAAGATGATTAGCAATGAATGGAAACAAAGCAACAATCAGAGATATTTAACTCAGTTGCTGATGAAGCGTTGGGAATAGTTGAAGCGATCAGATCACGCTTGTAAAGCGGACTAAACGACATGAAATGAGCGGCACCGTTGAGTTGAGAAAATATGACCCAAAGAATGAAGAGGATTGCAGCTCCGGTGAGCTATTTGTCAATATGGAAAATGCTTTTGTCAACATAATCGAAAGACTGGTCAACAACCAGACCCATAGTTCTACAAATAAATTCAACTAGCCTTGCATTGAATAACTGGGCACGACCGCCGTCGTCTTTTCTTCAACAAAACATTCTTTGCGCTATGTGCAGGCGTTTCAAGCATAACAACATGCACAAACTTTTTTTTTTATTAAACAGCATCTATAGATATGTCATTATTTCTGAAATGTTTATTAAACTTTTACAGTTAAATGCTATTTATTACAGTATGATAATTTAATCAGTGTTGCTGATATGCATGTGTTTTTTGAACATTGACTGATTGCATACCAGTATTATGCATACAGCATATTCATTTAAGATTTTGATGCTTTTATTGTACTTTGAAAAATCTGACTCATTAAACAGTTATTCTAGCAGGTGGTTTGTTGATCATTGACATACGTGTAGAGGTGAATCAACTAGCGCAAAAATGAGCTAGCCCGTCACGCTTTAACAACAATGTCAATGTTTGAACGACAAATTTTGCTCTTTCTCAGTTTAAACAAAATCAAACCTGAATCATCTGCAAAGCAAATTTCTACTTCAAGAGCCGGTCTATCTGCTGCTTGACTATTAGTCATTCAGTGTCAATCATCGAGATAGCTGTTCACTGATTATTTATGCTCATTCACTCGAAGATCTCATAATTGCATGTCTATTATGAATTTTATAAAATTGAAATATTTCTGCAAATCAAGCATAACATGATAAATACGACATATTCATTTAAGTATTGATTCGAAGTGGCATTTTTTCAATTGCACATCACACTATTTTATTTATAATGTTTTTAAAAAATTGTATAATTGTTTCTTGAAATGACTGAATAAGAAGAACAAATTTAATATGAAATATGGTGCACAATCTGATCAAAGATAATATGTAGTTGTCAAACTTTCACATTGCATTGTCACATGGATTTTTTTGTGAGAAATCCAGATATAGTTTCCAAATTTACCATAGTTTCATTTTCATTAACAGAAAATTGTAATATTCTCCTAATATATTTGGAATCGAACCCAAGCTGGTGCAAGTCATTGTACTGTTGAATGATAATGCGGGTTTTTGAAAGTGGAACCCATCCTAAAGTAAATCTTTTTAGACGAACATAAAATAATAGAACACGAAAATCATTTGCCTGTCTTGTTTCGATCAAGCTTCTTCAAAGCTTCAATAAGTGTTTTTATGTTGCGCATCTCAATAGCATTTTTATGATTAGAAAATGTAGAATTGTCAGATGGCGCTTCAACGCAATCTGAAGATTTTTTTGTTTCATTATTAGATGAAATTGAACACTTCTTGATTTCTGACAATTCTGCATCATTAGTTTCTAGATTTACTTCAGTTTTAATCTGAAAAAAGCAATTTTACTTTCAATTTTGAAAAAGAAATAATCAATACCTGATTGGACTCAGATACTTGAGTGCAGTTCTGTTCAGCATGATGCGCTTTTTGAGCCTCATTCAAAAATTGCAAAAACGTTTTCCAACTAAATTTAAAAATTTTCACATTAAAAAAAGAGTATATCTACAGTTAGTCAATTTTAAAGATTTGGTTAAAATATCTTGTTTCATTATTTAGTTAAATTTACGAATCAATAAAAGCATACTCGTAGCGTAAATCCGCTCTCAGTTCACAACGATCTAAAAGGCGCGGAAGAATATTTTGCAGTGTAGAGTGTAATTTGGTGCGTCTTAGCACGTCTTGGATTTGTTTCTCTCTCAAAAATGAAGTCTTCTGAGGATCAAGGTGGTTCAGTTCTTTTTCAAGCATCGTGAGATCAATATCTTCGGCACATGCTTTGTTCAACGCTTCTTTTATATCCGCTAACAGTTTAACATCACTAGGCTTGCAGTAAGGAGATGAGTATTTTTCAGACCTCAAAACATGTAAAGGTTGATTAAAAATTACTGCACTTTTCATCGCTTACCTTTCTAAATTTGCATAATTTTCATAACATTCAGGGATTAGGGATTTGCTAAAGAAATAAAATTTTCATAAACAAAGCAACATTAACATATCATACTTTTCTTTTGAAAATATTTGGATGCGCTTCAAATAGTCAAGTAGTGGTTTGTAAAGTACTTGGCGAGGTTTCCGAACGTCAAGAGCAAACATTAATAACAAACCTTGAAGAGTGCTCGGCTGCAGATTGGCCTATAGTATTTTGCATTATTGTAAATTAAAAGTAAAATTTAAGTGTCAAGCTTACGGGCTTCATGCAACGGGCAAGAAGCCGTTGAAATGTTGGCGAATCAATGACTCCAATACTTCTTGGGTCGTAGTCTCCTATTTCTTCTTTTAGATCCTCAAGTCTCTCTACATCAGTGTGTTGCATGGCAATCACACTGTCTAAGATAAGCTTCTTCTCTTGACTTACTGATATACGCTATAAGTTTAATAATTGATGTTCAAAATATGTTTATTAAACACTTTTTTAAACGTATTAAACTTAACAATGATGCACAATAAACTTCAAGTTCGACTGAAATGAAAATTTGCCGGTAAAAGTCACACACTAGTAACGCTTGTAATATTTTAATTTGACAAAAAAATAAATTTATGCATATATAATTATGTGTTTTAAATTAAATAATTCTATGTTTGACAGTTTATGAAAGAAGTTCAATGAATGTAACTCTTTTATATAGTCGCCATATAAATACAGTACTCAATCTGGTACTCAGTTTATTAATCCACAAGATAAAGTGATAATAATAAATAACATGAATTTTTAAAGCTAATTTATACCATAAAAAATTTTTATTTAATAAAAATCCAACTTATTCTAAAGTGTTTTGCATATTGAGCACATTGTTTACTTGAAAATTAATTAACAACAAAATTTATTGTTAAAATTTATAAAATTCAAATATCTCCCAAATTTATTCTTAAAAAAAAAGAAAACGTAAATGAATAACTTAGTCATATTGCAAATGTTTTGCATATATTGGCATTTTTGGCTTTGTTCATTGTTAAATTTATGTTAAAGTACAGTAAACAAATATTACTGACTTTAAATGTTGCTGTTATGTAAACCAGAAGTATCAGAAGAAGTTTAAGCTAGTAAGAAAATGCTAACTAAACAATATAAATACTTGACATTTTAAAGTTGATTTCTAAAATGTTTTTCTAAACAATTTGTACAGTCGATTGTGTTGTTTGACATTAAACCAATGAAGTATAATGTTTATTGAGAAGTATTCTAATAACTGTTTGCGTCAATTGATAATGTGAAATAAATATAATTTAATTTAATATTCAAATTTAATTTAAAATTAAAAAAGGGACAGATTATAGACTTCCGAAGAATGCTTACATTATTGTTTGTGAATAGAGGAGCAAGCCAACTGTCGACTGTGCTGTCCATGTTAAGATTGCCAATTTCTGAAGCTTTAAGTTTATCATTTTCAATTGAAGCATGATCGTCTGGCATCTAAAAGTGGTCTGCGTTTTAAGGCAAGCAAACTCGACAGTGATAAGTGATCAGAAGAATTTGGATAGCAAGCAAGGTAATCTTGGAATGAAAAGAAAATTATTGATTTCTGCTCAAGGTGTGTTGTATTTAGACGAAAAATGTTCAATTGGCAAGATTATTTTCAGCTGGATACCAGATTTGCTCGAAGACAATGGTTCTATTGAATGTGTCTTACCGTTTGTAAAGCATTTTCCGTGTTGCAGTTCCAACAAATCAGATTCGACGACGATCTATAGGCAACGAAACAAAAGCCCATTACAACAACATTTATGGATTCATAAATTATTATTATTATTATTATTATTAGTTGCATACGAATGCAGTTTTGACGTGGAAATACGTCGACGGCCACCACGCTGTGGTTCGTCTATTGTAAAATCATTACCAAACGGTGAATTGCGTGTCACGGCACTCATTTGATAAAATGTGCTGCTGCTTGTGGGGGAAATTGTTGTTGTTCAAATGATTAAGCGGCTGATCGAAAAAGAATTCAATTCTTGCATTTGAGTAAAATTTTCAACCCAAATATTGGACAGTGATTGGGAAAAAAAAAAGTTGCTTCTTCAACTTTTCATTGCATCTCAGAAGAAGAGAAAAGAGAAGAGAGACTGGTTGCATTTGATAATGATGATGGTGATGATGGTGATGATGATGATGATGATGCAATTGCCAGCAACAGGATGCATTTATAAAAGCTTGCTGTTGCCCGAAGCAGTACGTCATTCATTGTTCAAGTATATGTTATTTATATTTAGGAAATGGAACTTGTTCTATTCTTAGTGCAATTCTATTCTTTTTTCTGAAAATTACAAACCAATATTCAACAGATTAAACTGACTGCTTTTAGTTACAATCAGCAATCATTACAAAATTTGCATATTATTTTAATATTTTGAAATAATGAATAGCACACATGAAGCAATTTCAGTTATTTGATGTCGTGGGTTGATTCTGTTTAACATAGGTGGATTTTGAAAATGGACTTTCTTCAATTCAAACAATTTCAAATAAAATTTATCTATCATCTTTCTTTGAAATGGAAAAGTCAATAACAATAATCTCGTTTGTATGATAAGAAAACGTAGGAAATGCAAATTTTCAATTTAATGTAAATATAGATAAGCTTTCAGATTTCGCTTTTAGCTGACAAAATGGTCAGCTAAAGGCTATGCGATGAATTTAATCTGTGCAATACAAACAATTCATCTGAGCAATAATATGCAATAAAGGAGAGATGTTGTAATTGATTTATATATTTACTTTGCTTTTTGTTCACTGATGGTGAAGCTGAAAAATCACACCAAATATGAACAAAAAAAGACAACTGAGGTGTAAGTGTGTGCAAATAAATTTGTATGAATGAAATTTAATATTCCAGTTTTGAAAGCAAGTTTGTTGTATGCAAAACTGGAATTTTACGCTTTTCAAAGTAAAAATTCATCCCATTTATATTTGTATTCATTTTTGAATAAATTTGATAGCAGATGATGAATTATATTACCATTTCATTGAAATGGAAAAGTTTCATAATTGCAGTGAAATTGAAATTTTCAAATTTCAAAACTTGATAAACAAACAAGTAAGGTGAAAATCAATCGTAGAAGCAATAAAATAAAGTACAGCAGTGTATTATTGGATAGCACGTTTATTTTTTTCTAAAAAGTAGAAAATTATGACCAACACACATGGAACAATTTCAAATTCTGTTCAAATTGTAGAAATGTGGAATGGGAAATTTATATTAAAAAAAAAGCTACAAAGACAGTTCTTCTTCATTAATTAATCAAAAATTAATGAAATATTAAATTCAAGTGATGATGTTGGTTCGAAAGGAAAAAGTATAAAAGTGAAAAAAGAACGCATGCATTATGGTGGTGAACAATTGCACAAGATGCATATGGTATAGTTGTCAAGTAAAACAAAAATACGCAACGTATTGATTTGCCATCCGTGCCATTATAATAATAATAATAATCATCATCATAATAATCAACATCCCACAAAATGCTTTTGATGTGCACAGCAAAAGAGAAAAAGGATGCTGATAATATACACAACCATCGTGGACAAATAACACGACGACACAGCAACACTACAAACGCATAGTTTAATTGCAAGTCTACTATATAACATAAAAGGGAGAATAACAAAAGTTTCGTACAACCGATGGCAAATGTTAAATGTTGCCTTGTGCAGTTCATATAAGAAAAAATTTCAATATTGCATTGGAATGAATAAGTTATTTGCATTTAAAAAGAAGAAGAAAAAGAAAAAGAAAAAAAATATATACGCTTGTTTGTATAATCTTATTCTGATATTCTACGCAATGTGCAGCAGTTGACCATGCAGTAATAAAAATATGCCAAGCAGCGAAGAAAAGCACTGCGGGGAAAGATAAATATATTCATTTATCATTCATCATTATCATTCATTGCATTTCTTCTGGTAATTTCTTGCGTATCATCTCGCGAACCCAACCAGCAAAATCAAAAATTTCCATTTTCGACTTCTCTATGAAAGGATGTATCTAAACAGGGAAAAAAAACAAGAAAATAAACAACAATAACAGAATTGAATTCAAATTTTCAAACAATAAAACAATCATCAACTACAGTAGTCACATACCAGAAGAGTTTTCACATTTGCTCTTTCTTGTGGATTTTTTCGCAAACTGAAGCAAACAATAAGCGATCAGTCAAGAGATAAAAACCAAACATTTGAAATATTATACCATTTTTCCACGAAATCTGTAAATTCATCGCTCATCAAACCTCGTGGCAATATCGGTGGCGGCTCATTGACAATGTAATCCAACAGTTCAAATATTGCCATCGTTTTCGGACTCTGCATGCTGATTGAAGCTGACTGTCCACTACCTGCCAAATTGAAAACGAAAAAATCAACCAACTTTAATTACTTGGTTTGTTACAAAGTGAATTTTTAAAAAAAATATATATTATTAAAATTACCTCTTGCCCGTCCGGCTAGCAATTTCGAGTCATCAACTAGATACAATTCGTCGGTGGGTTTGTTGAAAATTCTCAACAGATCCTTGAAATCTGGCACTGGGATTGGATATCTGTTCAAGCATATTCAAAAATCACTCCAACAATTTGCTTTTTCAATAATCATCAACAATAACTTACTTTCCAATTGCCAGCTCAACCAATGACAAGCCAAAACTCCAAATATCAGATTGAATACTGTAATGACTTCCTGTGAGACGTTCCGGCTATAAAAAAAGAACAAAATGTATAATTTGTTAGTTTGCATGAATTTCATCCACTAACCGCCATGTACGATCTTGTTCCTACAAAAGAATTGGCCATGCTGTTGATCAATTGTCCAGAAACGCCAAAATCGCAGAGCTTGATCTCGCCTTGACTGTTCACCAAAATATTGGATGGTTTCACGTCTAAACCAAACCAAGTATATATCTCAAAAGTGCACATCAGAATTGGATAAACGTTACCTCTGTGGAGGATGTTCAACTTTTCCTTCAAATACTGAAGTCCATTCAATACCTGAAACTTTGGCGTTTAATGAAATGAAAAAATACAAAATACCAAAATCAAACATACCGCAATGCTGATTTTACCAAGAATTTGTTCCGGAAAGCGTCCAGCCTTTTTAAGAACAATGTCCAATGACAAACCATCCTGAAAACAATGTAAAAGAGATGAAACAACAACATGCTTCATTTCAGTGAATTCAATAAGCAATTAACAAAGTGTTAAAAACTTCATCTCAAAACACTAACCGTTTCATTATGTCGAAGAAATTTACACAATTTCAAAAATTATAATAATTATGTAAATAAAACGAGCCTAATTTATTAAATTTCTAATGCCTCACAAATATAGTTAATCACTTTTTGAATGATTCATTATGCGTAAGAAATTTTATTTAATCACATTTTCTTAACAGTTAGCTGATTGATTGATGATCAAGAATGACGTTTGCAAGCTGCAAAACACCTGTCCATCGCAGAGTCCATTAAACAGAAACATTCCTGGTTGGAAATCAATGAGCAACAACATTAAAGATTGCACATCGAAGAATTGAGGATGCAATTTAAAAATGAAAATAATAAAATATCAAAATGTGTCAACTTTTATACGTAAATATAATAAAATATATGAAAGGGAAATTCCAAATGGAAATTTAAAGGCAATCTGATGTTAAAGAACAGAGAGAGAGAGAGAGAAAAAAAAGATGACAACATGAAAAATTAGCTTACCATATATTCCATACAAATGGAAATTTCTCCGTCCGCGTAGAAAGCACCGTAAAATCCAACAATATACGGACTATTGCAACAGTGCAGCACTTTAAGTTCTTTGATAATTTGATTTCGCGTACTCGGCTTCACTTCGAGATGAATCAGCTTAACAAAAATTAATTAACTCGTCATCAATTGAAGAATATGCAAAAAAAAGTGAGACAACAAACGCATACTTTTCTTGCCATGATAATACCCGATGGTTTATGGCGCACTTTCATCACTACACCACCGTTACCAAATCCCAGTTCACAGATTTTTTCCAATTCTTCTCCATTTAATTCTCCAATCTAAAAATGGTATAAATTATAAATAGGAACAAAATAGAAAAATAAGGGATACAAAAAAACTGCAACGAACTTTCTGCTTCTCAATGAACCACTGTTGCATGCGTTTGCGTTGAGAGTCGGTCAGAGAAATTTGTTTCAACTGATTTTCAATGCTAAAAGGACTGTTCAATTTTTCCATTTCAGATGACGGATGATTTCTAAAAAAAAGTACAGAAAAAGAACAACAGCTTCAAATATTATCATTCACAAAGCGTCAACATCATTTACTGTTCTTGAACGGCCGCATCTTCAGTAACCGTTGGAGGTAATGTCAAACCTTTAATATTGCGCACTTTTCCTAAAGCCATTGAAACACCGCCTGTTTTTTTTATCACTAAAATTATGATGAAATCAGTGAAAAATTTTTTAAAAAAAAATATGAAACCCTTCAAATGAATTAAATAATATAAACGAGTAAAACAATTGGCAATGCGCGTTGGTCAGATGTCGACAAAACGTGACCATTTCAATCATGAATGGCATGCTTTTTGAAAAAGATCAAAAAGAGAATTCACGTGACCATATGCTATCGTAAATTTCAGAAAAACGACCAATAGGCGAAATCTTTGCTGACTCATAAATGCTTGGAAGAAAATTTTCTTCGCAATACCAGGTCAAGAAACCTTATTTGCTATTTAACAATTTCCCAACAAAACGAACGATCAACACACGTAAACAATTCTAATAAGTAGAAATAAGAACAAAATAGGAAAATTAAATTGATACAGGTAAAAATCTTCCAATCAATTAATTTCAAGACAATCAATCGCAGGAACCAAGTAAATTGATTGTGAAAATAAAGCATTACAGAATATGAAAAGTTATTCGAACATGCAACAAATTGCAATAAAATCAAAACTAAAATACAAAATATCTGACACAGAAAACAGCATATTATAATGATGATAATATTACATTTGAAAGTAAATTCATGAATTGAAGATTCAACGTGAAAAAAGAAAAAATATCTGCCTATCAACTTTGCACAAACATTCTAAAATACGTATCCAACACATGCACTGTTGAAGCTGTATGGTATTCTTTAGATTATATTTGAAATGAGACGTCACAAGCAAAAAAGTTTTCACAATTCAGACATTTATACTTTGTTTCAAGAAATCACGCCCGACGAACACCAAAGAACAGCATCTGCTGAATTCTATAAATACTTACTGTACATTCCACAAAATTGTAAAATAATCAAGAAAAAAACGAAAAATTTAAAGCAGATGCTTGTTGTAGGGTAATTTCAGATTAATAATAAGCGTAAACGAACATTTTTAATTTAATAATGAAATTTAAAAATTCACATTAAAATAAACACGTTCTCTGTTTAATAGACGTTTTCTTTTTATAAAGTTTCTCATAATTAGCGAATGATCGTTTAATAATATTTGTATATTTAAAAACAATTGTATATTTCATTTAACACTGATAAAAGAATTACATGGTATTTGGCATTTTAATGTGACTTTATATAAAATATTTCTAATATAGCACATACAGTATGATGTGATTGTAAAATGCATCATCACATATGACTGTCATTTATTAAAAGGATGTTTGAAAATTGATACATTTAATTATTTTATGTTAACGCTTAATTCTTCGTTCACAATATGCTGCTTGAATTACTTTGTCAATGTAATTCATACACGGATGGGTCTGTATGCATAGTTATCGGCGTACTGTGTTATAATTTCAGCAAAGAGAAATGTAAAACAAATAATAAACTTGAACTAACACATAAATGAATGATAGAAAAAATGATGTCGTCATTTTTATCTTTTGAAAATAAATTTAAACAGTTGAAATAAGGCAACTGACACGGCATCTACCAATTTGTCCATTCGATAGTTTATTAGCTATTCATGTTTTGTTTTTTTAAATATTCGTTTAATCAATAATTCAGCCAACGTTTCCAAAACTTTGTATCACTACAGTGTTGGTAAGTTCAAAATATTTAGCAATTATGAAAACATAACAAACTGCTACAGTATGGTTAAGTGAAATTCAAGTGTAAATTCATAATAATAATATTTAGTTTAATAAATTTTTTAAATTGTAAAAAGTAGTCAGAATTTGAACAACAATTTAAAGAATGCAAGAATATATTTATTTGCAGCGTGGTAAATGTTCGAAATGGAATTGTTTATTATTCATGTGTTTCAACAGTGGCAGGTAGTTTTGAATTCCGATTGAGCGAACAAAAAGTCAATCATTTTCAGAGTAGCTGTTCTTGAACATACGTACGAACAGATGGCAAACATGATTTATTTTTTCAAACAGTTAATGCATAAGCAGTCAGCTGTGAGCTAGAATTGAAAGCGCGCATATTGCAATAGCAGGTTCTACGCAGAAGTGAAAATATCGAGCACTATCCCCCCCCCAACGCACGGAATGGAGCACCAGTTCAAGCAAAAAATATGTAAAAAATAAAAATAAAACAAATAAATTGAACTTTAAAAATCTGCTAGCAACAAAAACACAATGAAGCTGGGAGAAAAACAAAAACAAAATGGAAACAAATAAAAAATATTAACTGTCAACAATGGCGCCGAAGCTCCAACGCTGAGAAAGGAGATTGAGGTTACAAGATTGCATGAAAACTTCTCTTCGACTGAAATCAGCATCTAAGCACATGTTGGTCACGGGATGCACAATTTGCATGGTTTTCGAATTGTACCTCCACGCCTGATTTCCTTGCATGTCTGAAATAATAAGATGAAATCAATGAATGAATGATAATGTTTGAAAATGAAACGAAATTCAATCACCGTGACAAGAATAGAGAATAACTGGAGCTTTCATTTTATTTTCCGGAACGTCAAAGCAGAGCCTTCGGTTTTTAAACTTGATCTCCTTCCTAGTGGTATATTTGAAAAATTGTTCGCCTACGGCAACGTCGTCGTGTCCTTTGGAACAATCCGCCAAACCAACCACACTGTGCTCCACCACAAATTGTACAGTAACGCATAGACCGCTCTGGATGCTTCGAATTTCACCCTCACGAACGTCGACCATCTCCACCGGTGGATAGCGTACACTTTGGTCAAAGGCGATCACTTGCATGAACCATTTGAACGGCTTGCAATCGAGACGTTTTCGAATTTCTTTCTGCTTGGAAATATCACCAGGATTCAAGTTACGATAATGTGGTCGACGCATGTAAACGTATTCTTTGTATTCATCCATCCAAACTTCCGCAACTCGCTTATAATTGCGTCCAACGAAATCACCGGCTCCGGCTAAAATTGGATAAAACATTTTCAATGAAAAACTATAACAACAGCAATAAACATAAAGACAAAGCATCATCATTGCTAAAAATATTCATAACAATACAATAACAATTAACACCATTGCATGCACTGTTTCAAAAGTGCAAAATATAGTAATTATACTTTACAAATTAGCCTTTACTACTTGAACTGTAACAAAACAGACAAGAACAAGAACAACAAGCATTGGCGAAACGTTTGCCCTGACAAGTACCGTTAAGCGGGGTGAAATTAAAAAAAAAAAAATGCAAAACCAACTTGCAACTTACGGTTGACAAATGGAGAAAATTCTCGATAAATGTGACCCACATGTGAACAAGGAACGTCGATCAATGTTCCCCCGCATTGCCAAATTTTGAACGACAGCTCATACTGTTCGCCTCCCCAAATATCCAAACCTTCGTCGTAGCCACCGAGTTCCCAAAACCATTTTGTAGAAATTGCAAAATAGCCACCAGCCATGACTGGGCTATTGAAAGGGCGATCCGGATGTGCGGCATCTTCTGGCAATAGTGGCAGACGCTGCATAAAAGAAGGGAAAAAGTATTGTTAAAAAATTCCTATGTTACCGTCTTCAAAATTATACCTTGTAATACAATTCCCAATCAAACGAACCTCTGTAAAATGTTGAAATCACAAGATGAAAATTATTTGAAAAATAACAAATTAATTAAAACCAAAAAAATAAATAATACATTTAATTTTAAGAAAAGTATACAACTTACCTAGCCCCGTGATCTTGTAGGCGATATAAAAATGTGTTATGATCAATTACATCGACAAAAGGACAAGTTACAGTGCGATAATTCAATGCAACTGGTTCCAACAACGGAGGCAACCAGTTGTAGCCACATTCAGAATGTGAGTCCAAAAACACTAACACCTTCATCATTGAAAACGACAAATAAGCTGAACAAAATTGCTTCTAAAGGTGTATATCGTATGCTTACCGACGAGATGGCTGCCTTGGAACCAAGCAGCCTGGCTCGAATGAGACCTTCTCGCTTTTTGGCTCGAACAATCCGTACCAAGCCAGGCCAAGTGTCGCGTACATAAGCTTCCAGTGGTTGCTTCAAGAAAGGCTTGTCGCTGAAATCGTCGGCCAAAATCACCTCCTGCAACAATTCCACCGGCGATCTGTTGACCACACTGTGAATTGTACGCAACAGTGTTGTCCAATGTTCATTGTAAAACGGAATCACGACCGAAACTTTCTCCAATTTAGCCAGATAGCTTCTTCCGATGCATTGCTTGGGACGGAGATCTTTGATGGATCGATTCAAAGCCAAATAATCACTTGCCAATGCATTGAATCCGTTGCTTTTGTACAGCATATCTTTTTTGTGATCAACAGAATTGTTAGTGGGCAAATAAAAAGCTTCCCCTTGTTCGCCTGGACCCTGACGAACTGAATCCGCAGCCCGCTGTACATAATCTTCCCAATCTATTTTTCCGTCTACGTTGTCGATGAAATCCTTGGCCAGTTGAATGGAGCTTGGCTGGGCAAGTTGTGCAATTTCTAATTCTGATGAACTGCTGTTGATGTAGCTGAGCAGCATGAAAGCGCCACCAAAAACACAACCAATCAATAAAGCCAAACGCCGCCTAAGCCAACGTCCCAGTGCCATAATTTTATAATAATAATAATAATAATAATACACTGAAGCCGACACCCCTGATTATTCACAAACCAAATTTTTCAGCAAATCTAAACAGCAGAAGCAAAAACTATTCAAAAAATTACACGTACAAAAACGTCACATTAACTGCAATAAAATAAAAATACAAAATCTGACACTTGCTAATTTTCAAATACACATGGATGTAAATTGATGCATGAAATGTTAACGTTCAATACTTTATTATTAATAATAAATGACAAGTTCAAAAAAACTGAATAAACAAAAGAAACCTTATCACAATTGTATCAACTGATGACCGTATCATACTGCCTGTTACAACATCACGTCACCGTGTTAGTGAGAAATGTTTGCCGAGTAATTTGATACTAAAACATTTTTAATACAGACAAAAAGGAAAAACATTAAAAAAATCATGCGAAAAAATTTACCACGATACTACAGCCCTCACCTAAATAAGGACATTAATATTGCCGAGTATACTACAAGTAAAAGAACACCGTCAGTAAAAACACTTTCACAAGGTGTATACACGTCATAATGCAAACTCGAGACCTTCAACTCGACCCAAATAAAAGGCAAATATTCCAGTATGTTAAAATTGCACTCAGATCACATTTCATATTTTATATGAAAAAAGAAAGCGTTCAATTAAAATGATAAACATTACTAAACTTACACACAAAGGACATACATACATACACGCACGAGCACACACATATATACATACAGAAATATGTATCTATGAAAGAAATAAATGTATAAACAAACTCTTTAATTTATTACATTACACATAAATAAAACAGTTTCATTAAACTGTAAAAGTTGAAAAAATCGTGAAATGTAATTTAACAGATAACCTTGATTCTAAAACGAAGAAAAACGAGACAAATTGCCAAACGTGACAACATCGAGCAAAAATATGAGCATGAATGGCATGATACTTTCTTTCATTAATTTTCAAATAAATTTCAAATTATCAAGCAGCAACAAACTGCCAACAAATCAAAGCAATGCAATGGGAAAAAGGGACCTTTCATTTGTCACTTTTTTAATTTATCGAAAACATAATATAAAATTCTTTCTGTTGAAAAATAAATGCAATACTTTTATAGAAATAAAAAGAAACAACATTTTAGTAAACAATTACTTCAAAATTGGCAAATTGCAATTTATAAATATTTTTACAGCTAACAGCTCTCTGTAGTGCTTGTTTCAATTTGCAAATTTGTGCAAACAATGCTCTTCAAAACTGGAAGCAATATCATTTCTGATGTTTCGTTTGCAAAAGTTATGCCCTATTATTGCAAAGCGGTTTGAAAGAAAAAATTGCTTTAAATTAAATAGCAACATAAAAGTCTAAGAATAATTTCGCAACGAACAGTATTTGAAATATCACATCGCTCATCTGCCGTTTAACACGCGTAAAATCGCACGAAACGAAAAACTTTTTTAATTAAAACATTTGCAAACTATCCAAGAGAAAAAACAACCTTCAAAAAATAAATATGATAAAATTTATTTAATCTTGCGTTTGAAAATTAGCTATAAAATTAATTAACATTTCAAAATGTAACTTGATATTGTTTTGTTGAAAGAAAGATAAATCTCATAAACCTTCTCTCAGTAAAATAATCGTATATATATTTTTTTAATTAAAAACGCAGAAAAGCATTTATCGCATTGCACTAACAATTGCATTTATAATAAACATTGTATCAACAAGAAAAAATTAAAATTTTTTTTTAATTCTCGTACTTTACAGATCATAAACATACTTTTAATACATTCTTACAATACCCATTGACTTCAGGTACTGCAATGCGCTTTGGATTGAATAAAAATAAGTTTGTCGCATTAAAGAATATACTGTATTCTTTTGGTAATCAAGTTACACTTTGAAAAATTTTTGGCATGCACATATTGAACAGTTAAACGATGCCCAAAGATTTAAAATATTATGTAACAATTAAATCAAATTAAATTTTAAAAATTATTAATCAAATAATTTTTGCACCTATATGAATATAAAAGTAACTAAAAATTCAACAGTATCTCAGAGAAAAACTTTTGTTGTTATAAATTGTTGATTTCGCAACAAATATTCTACTTTTATCAATAATCAAAATAAAAAACGTATTTATAAAAATATGAATTACTAAGTAACACTATGAAAATGAAGTTTCTAGTGATCTAAAAATATAAACTTAACGTGTCATTGCTAATATATTTTGATTTGATTTCTGGGTTTTGCTTGCTCGTTAGAAGCAGAAATTTCCAAAATAATAACCATTTTAATTATTATTGCAAGCATCCTTGCATACAATACATTTTTTGTTAACTCTAAAACCTGAACTTTTAAAATAATTTTTTAATTTAATATTTAAATTTATTTTAATTTTTATGAATAATGTATATTATTTTTTTAATTAATTAATTTTTAGAAAGAAATTAAAGTTAAAATGTAAAAATGCAGCGTAATCTTAATATACATATTAGTTAACAATGCTCTGCATGAAAGCAGTAATTTTTAATCAATAATTTTTTTAATTTTTCATACGTACCGAATGATTTTGAATAAATTTGGTTCTAAATAAAAAGAAATTTCTTTGTAATGCACGGAAAATTCTCCAAAAGTTAAACGCAACAAAGAGTAGCGCTGTAACACGATTGCAGGCAAGCTCGATAATGCTTTTCGAAACTTTTACTTCAATATTGACGACTAACATGATAAATGCATCTCATAAGCATAAGCAGAGAGAGATTTTTATTTACTTTTATACTTTGATTACACTTTTATCAAAAGTATCAAAAATAGATTATTTATTTTTCTAGGCTTCAGAAAGATTAATTCTGCTTAATCAGCAATAGAGGAAAAAAATTGTTTACCATACTGACAGCATCGCTACTTTCATTTTCCAAAATAAATAATCAGATTTTTATAAAGGTTATATTTCATTATAAGATCATCTAGTAGTGTGAAATTTGCTAACAAAAAGCGATTAAGTAATTTTTAATACAAAAATGTGGCTTGTAAAAAATTACAATAAATTAGACTAATTAATTTCATTTCAAGATAAGTTGAAAGAAATGAAGAGCAATTTGCGCCTCATTAATGCTAAATAGCATATGGAGCATATGAGATTTATGTTATATTGCGTTCTTACCAACGTGCAATATATCTTTATTGAAGAAGTATAAAAATACAAACGCGATTCTCACAACACACACACACAAAGAGACTAACTCACCAACTAACTAAAAACTTCCGCCTTTCCCAGGCCTGACTACTACATAACCTGATCTAACTAGTTTCTGGAACCGGTTTTCTACTAAATCTCTTCATGATACATAACACCCCTTCCTTCCTAGATTTTGCAAATATATTCCTCCAAATATTTTGGTCGGCATTTTTTTCGTACTGGACGATGTCCATCTGGTCCATCTGTCGATGTTGTCCTTTCAGTGTTTCCATCTCCTACTTCCGTTTCTTCTGTCGTTCGTTCTTCTGGAGATCTCCCTTCTGTGCCTTCCTTTCGCCTGTTCTCTTCATTCTCTTTTTCTTGGATCTTTTCTTTTGACGTATCGACCCGGGGTCTTAGCTGGTCTACATGACGGCGGTGTCGTTCCCCTTCAGGTGTTCGGGTATCATACGATACCGGGCCAGTCTGCCGTTCTATTATAGCTGGGCTCCACTTGTCTTCTTTTGAATAGTTCTTGATGTATACTGGCTGCTGTGGGTGGAATGTTCTTGTTTCCTTCGCATTCTCTGCGTTTCTCTGCTGAATGTTCTGCCTGTTGCTTGATATTTTTGCTCTGTCTGGGTGCAGGTTATCCAAGAGTGTTCTTGGTCTGCGGTGCATTAGCAATTCTGCTGGACTTAACCCTGTTTTGCTGTTCGGGGTTATATGTTGGCTCAGCAGGAATCTTGCCAGGTGGATATTCCAATTTCCTTTAACAATTCTTTGGAGTGCTTTTTTAACGGTTTGTACCATTCGTTCAGCTTGCCCGTTCGAAGCTGGGTGGTATGGGGCGATTGTAATGTGTCTTATCGCATTCGAAACCATAAACCTCTGAAATTCTTTTGACGTGAATGCTGTCGCGTTGTCTGATACTATCACTTCTGGTAGTCCATGTGTTGTGAAAAGTTGTCTCAAGTTTGAAATTGCTGCTGCTGATGACGTCGTCGGCACAGGTCGGACTTCCAACCATTTGGAGTATGAGTCTACAACCACTAAAAATGTCTTACCTTGGCACGGGCCAGCAAAATCTATATGTAAACGTGACCACGGTTGGTCTGTTTCTTCCCAAATGTGCACCGGTGCCTTTTCTGGTGCATTTCTGGATTCCTGGCATGGTGTGCATCTCTTTACCTTTTGTTCAATATCATTATCTATTCCTGGCCACCATACGTAGCTTCTCGCTAAACATTTCATGCGTACAATTCCAGGATGTGCTTGGTGCAACATGTCCATGACTTCTTGCTTCTGCGCATCTGGAATTACCACGCGGTTACCCCATATGAGACAATTTCTGTGCACCGATAATTCTGCTCTTTTGTTATGGAAGATTTTGTATTCCGTATCCAGTTTTGTTTCTGGCCATCCGCACAATGTCCATCGGAGTACGCGTGACAGAACTCGATCTTTCTTGGTTTCCTCAGCGATGTGTTGGGCATTAATCATCGCATCTGGTGGCATTTCCAAAAACAGAACATCTGTCGGTTCTTCAATTCTGAAATCTTTTGTCACTACCGGAAGTCTACTCAATGCATCAGCGTTAGCCAAATATTTTCCATTCTTGAAACAAAGTTCGTAATTATAAGCACTTAATAGCAGACTCCAGCGTAGCATTCTAGGTGACACTGTCTGCGGTATTGGATTGTGTGGTTTCAAAAGTCCCAGTAACGGTTTGTGATCTGTGACAATTGTAAAATATCTACCATAGAGGTATTGATGAAATTTTTTCACTCCGAAAACAATTGCCAATGCCTCTTTGTCTATCTGGGCATAGTTCCGTTCTGTTGTGGTTAATGTTCTCGATGCATAAGCGACTGGCGCTTCTGTGCCATCTGACATAA
Source organism: Trichinella papuae (assembly GCA_001447755.1). Lineage (NCBI taxonomy): Eukaryota > Metazoa > Nematoda > Enoplea > Trichinellida > Trichinellidae > Trichinella > Trichinella papuae. The sequence continues at coordinate 93,041 of JYDO01000093.1, forward strand.
CATGACTAAGTACTGCGCCTACACCGTATGGTGATGCGTCGCACGTTACTTGTAATGGTAGGTTCGTATTATAATGGGCTAACACGCTTGATGACTGCAACAACGATTTAGCTTCCTCAAAAGCTCTTTCATGCTGTTTACCCCAAATCCATTTTTGCTTCTTGTCTAATAATCGATGCAATGGTTCCACAATGCTGGCTTTTCTTGGCATGAAACAACTGTAGAAGTTCACTAATCCCAGGAATGCTTGCAATTCTGTCCGATTTGTTGGTCTTGGAGCAGCATGTATGGCCTTCACTTTATCCTGCGTAGGCTGTACTCCACGAGCGTTTATCCTGAACCCAAGAAACTCGACTTCGTCCGTTGCCAATACGCATTTTTCTTTCTTTAATCGTAGTCCTAATTTAACTAATCGCTGTAACACTTTCTTTAGTCGTTCGTCATGCTCCTCTTTAGTGCTTCCTGATATCAGGATATCATCGAGGTATGGTTTTACGCCTGCAATGTCTGCAAGATGGGTATCCATCAATCTTTGAAATATGGCAGGTGCCACGTTTACACCGAAAGGCAATCGGCATACTTTCATTAGTCCTCTTGGCGTGTTTAATGTTAACAGCTCTTCAGTGATTTCATCTACTTGTAACTGTTGGTAAGCCTGCGCTAAGTCTAATTTACTAAACATTATGCCTCCTGCCAGGCTTGACAGTACTTCACTGATTGTCGGTAGTGGATAACTCTGATTCTTGGTGGCTAGATTTACCGTGCATCTGTAATCACCACAAATTCTTAGATCACCATTCTTTTTTTGCACTGGTACTATCGGCGTCGCCCATCGTGAGTACTGTGTTGGTTTTAAGATACCTTGCCGGATAAGGTCATCTAATGCTGCGTTCACTTTTTCGCGTAATGCAAAGGGTACTGGTCGACATTTCAGGAACTTTGGTACCACGGCAGTGTCTGTTTCGACAGTCACTGCTGGTCCTCGATAAGTTCCTAGTTCTTCCTTGAACAATTCTCGGTATTCCTGTAATATAGCTTCTGGTTGCTTTTCCGTAATATGGTGTACCCCGTTGATGGTGATTCCAAGAGCGTCAAACCAATTTCGTCCCAGCAAACTCGCTCCAACTCCTTTTACTACTAGAAGTGATAAGTTGCTTTTTCGATCTTTCCATTGAACTTCCACATCTGTTGTGCCCAGCGTCTGCAGTTTTTGTTTCGACCAAGTCTGTAGACGTTTCTTCGTCCTTGTTATCTTTGGACCCTTCACTGGCCAGAGACTCTTGAATGTCTCGTCGCTAATAATTGAGCATGCTGACCCTGAGTCAATTTCCATCTTCAGCGGTTTTCCGTTCAGGTACACTGTCAACATGATTGCTTTTGCAGCCTCAATTATTACTTTGTTTCTTGTGTAACAGTCTTCATCACCACATTCTTCTCTTAATTGATTAGTCATCACTGCTTGTGATCGACTAAATCCTCTAGGCTGTGCTCGGCCTGCTTTTCTGCTACTATTATTCTCTGCACGCAACTTGGTGAGACATGCTCGTTCAATGTGGCCAATTTTCTTGCAAAAACGGCATGCTTCATTTATAAATTTGCATTTGCTTGGATGGTGGTTGCCCTTACAACGATAGCAGCTACCACCACTCTTGGCAGGCACCTGTTCCATTCTTTGTTTTGCACGATGCGCGCTATTAGAATTTCTTACCTGTTGTATCGAAGCAAATTCATTGTTCGGAGTTCTGATCTCTTCCGTGTTCTTGTGTGCTGTCTCTGCTGCTATTGCAATTTTCTGTGCCAGGTCAAATGTTAACTTGGGCTCCGCTAGCAATCTTCGTTGAATTGCTTCGTCTCTGATTCCACCGACAAACCGATCCCGTAGCATGTCACCCAGAGTGTTCCCGAAATTGCAGTTCTCTGAGAGGTTCCGCAGTGCTGCAACATACTCTGTGATGCTTTCATTCAGGCGTTGGGAACGCTTGTGAAATCGTAATCGAAAAACGATTTCTGACGGTGCAGGGTTGAAATGTTCCTTTACCTTGGACACAATTTCTTCAAATGTCACTTCATTAAGTGACCGGGGAGTTAACAGAGAGCGGATCATGACAAATGCAGAAGGCCCACATACACTCATAAGTATGGCGCGTTTCTTTTCTGCACTTGTAATATCGTTTGCTTCAAAGTAGAAATTCAAACGTTCAACATAAAGTTCCCATGAGGCACCGTTTTCAGGTTGAAATGCTTCGATTTGATTCAACATTGCCATCTCAAGACAAAATTCACGAATATCCTAGTCGACAGTATTGCGTTCTTAAGACAAAATCCTCGTCGCCAGTATTGCGTTCTCACCAACGTGCAATATATCTTTATTGAAGAAGTATAAAAATACAAACGCGATTCTCACAACACACACACACAAAGAGACTAACTCACCAACTAACTAAAAACTTCCGCCTTTCCCAGGCCTGACTACTACATAACCTGATCTAACTAGTTTCTGGAACCGGTTTTCTACTAAATCTCTTCATGATACATAACAGATGTATTTTCTTGGTTAATTATTTAAAAAAATTACTGTTTTATGTAACATACATGAAAAGAATTAATTTTTTAATGTATTCTTTATCATAAATTTGTTTTTAAATATTAAAACATTTTTCAGTTGTTGATTTACAATACATTTGTATTGTATCCTTGAGTTTAGTAAAAATTTGAAAGTTAAACGTGAATGTTAATAATTACAGTAAATATTGATTCCGTAATATTTTCAAATGTTCAATTGTATCTGTCATTTCGTGCGGAACACTTTTATGATCAAATATATTTGCAAGTGATTGACATTTTAACATTTTTTACAATTATAGATGTTTATTTTCTATTAATTTGCATAAATGTTTCCTGTTTTTTGATTTCTTCATGCATGTTTGTCATGAGTTGTCAGAAAGAATTTTATCAAATACATTGTTCTAAATAATAATACATCTTGAAAAAATCAATTCTACTGACTATGTTTTATATTTGGAATATTTTGTTTGTATATAATTATTCTTTAGATATTTTATTTTATTTAAGTAAAATGTATAATTGAGCATCGGTTTTAAAAATGTGCTTTGCAGCATTCCATAAAATGTAGAAATTTCATAAAGCAATAAGATTTTTGTTCTATATTATTTGCTTGTTTTTTGATATTTTTGTTCAGTTATGAATAATTGATGCGTTAAGAAAAAGAGCGATTGTTGCATTGATGCAAAAAAGAATGACGTTCTATAAGCATCGACGGGAAATTGATTTCTAAGATCAGCATGGTGAAAGCCAGATTAATTTATTTTGTTGCGTTGTTATGATTTGAGCTGCATGTAAAACGTGGAACTTTATTTATGAAAATTTTGAACTAGAAGATTATTGTAAAATATGGTAAGCATCGCAAATGTAACATCGTTGCTTGTATTTGAATAGATGAAGCTGAAATGACGCACACAGAGCTACACATAACGTTCGTGTTCAGGTCTGCAACGTATAATCTGCGTTTTCAATTTTTTAACATCTGAAAAATGCCAAAATATTGAAATAAAATGTTCACCTCAACCGTAGTAATATATGCTACAAATGAAATGCTAAATTGAAAATTGAATTGAAAATGTTGCAATGAAATTAAAAAAGCAAACTTAGATGCCAAAGAGAGCTTTCCATCCCTTAGTAGTCGAAGCACAGTGAATTATACTGCTTTCAGTAAAATGCTTTTAGTTTATGAGTAGCGCTCATGTTCAATCCATAAAGCTTTAAACTCAAAAGTTTCGACTATGAACTTCAAAGTACTGCAATAAATTGAAACTGAAATTCATGTTATTTAGCTCAGATTTTCATTCGCATAGTTGAACGTGAAAAACCCTACTGATATATTGCAAATCAAATCAGCCTATAAAATGCTTGACATTGGTATGAGGGCTCTGAGAGATAACAAAAAAATATAAATAAAAATCATTTCCCTTTTTATACAGTTCAGTGATATAAAGTGCTTTACTTTGATCACTAACTAACAGTGAATGATACTGCTATTGCCAATAAACCAATTTATTGTGATTAGTTTTATTAACATAACTTTTGATTACATGCCATTGATTCAAAAACAACATTAAACCTAATATTATAAGTTTATTTTGCTATAGAAACCATATGCAAAATAATTCCATTTTATCATTTTACCAAAAATATAAATTATAATAAATGGTATTCAATCAATCACTTTTTCACAAATGGATGAAGTTAGCAGTCACCTGGAAGGGTAGTCAAACGGTACTTCGAAATTCAGCAAGTGATGTGTATCTTGCCGTCGACTGCGTGATGATTTCATCGTTGAGTGTACTGCGATTTACTTCGACTTTCGTTGCATACTGTGAAAGTCACGCTTGCGTCGTTCTCATGAGCCAGAGGGTGACAGTATACAAATGCTGCATGTTTGTTTTTAACGTTGAGTAGCTTGCTTTCAAATTACTATACGAAATTAGAACAACAGTTTTTTCTGCATTTCCAGCGTCATTATCATAAAGTCAGCCATTCACTCTGATGTTCTGCGATGCCTGAACGGTCGTTTCTTTCTGCTCTCAGTTGATGTAAATCGCTCCTCCCAATTGGGGAACTTTATTCTCTTCGATGGAACATGTTTCTGACAAAAAGCACTACTTGCAACGTGTACCATGACGCATACGCAACTTACTTCTGAATACGCAAAGAATATTTCTGATATCCATTTCTGCACTTTTCTATACCATGATATCCATTCAAAGAGAGTGACCTGTAGTGGCTTATCACATTCTCTGCATCAGTTAATTTTCCAGTGCTTACTTTCTTCATGTTTCTGCTATTCTATCAGCGGCTGACATTAAGGCTTCCAGTTTGGGTGAGTATTCCATCTGGATGATGAAATCTTTGCTTATTTTTTAAGATTTGAAAAACAACCGTATATGGTTGATACCTCAGACTGATCGCGTAGATTCTGTTCACCACTGGTATGGCTTGCATTTCTTCGAGTAAACGAACCACTTTTGCTTTGGAGTTGCACCGTTTCATCACACAAGTGATGTGTCCATTCTGCATTTTGACTCAGCAATACTCGAATCCTAATATTTTTGGAATACGGTTTTTGAAACATGTTCTGTAGTCACACTGCCCATACACAGTAGTTTAATAATCAATCGCACATTGCTTCATGACTGTTCTTCCTCTGAACAGTGAAACTTTGGACATCCCTTGATGGACGTATCTTTAGATATCATTGTTTGAACGTATAGTAGCCATACGTAAAAGGAAACGTTGCTTTATTCCATTGACTCTGAAGTACATGCGAATACGTGTCCGCAGTGAAGCGAATGCTAAAAGCCCACTAGGATATAACGCACTTTCTATTCGTTAGATGTCAGCAGTGAGTAAATGAAACAATATTTAACAGATTATTTTAGTTTGTAACGAACCTTCATCTCTTTCCATAAAGCTTCACTTTCATAAATTGCGACAATAAACAATGAAGGAGCCCATTGAATTCATAGTTAAATTCTTCTTATTTAGCTCAAATTTTCACTTTGTTTTCTCGATGAGTTCAAAACCAGAAGGAATTGCTATTTGATTGAGCTACTTTCGTATGGCGAACGAGTTGGAACGTTCAAAGTAACAATCATATGGCTTGCTCCGCATTCTCATATTCTTTTGATTGCGTTTGCCAGCTCTCTGATTGCTCTGACATTGTCCAGCTTCTCACTCTGCTTGTACATGGAAACTTCAATAACCGTCTTTATATCTGGATACGTTTATTCCGTCTCGTCTGGTGAGAAATGACGTATAAATATTAGCCATCAACTGTAGTCGAACTGCGTATCACACCAGTGACAGGTGATGACAAAATTTCCAAAGATGCCACCTTGTCTGAGTTGTATTGTCTGACGTTGCAATTAACTCAGCTCTGTGAGATCCACGTTCTCTTACGTTAACGTTCCACGGGACGCGGTTTCTCTATCAGTGATCATATCTGTTCTAACTAAATGCAGCATTTCTGTCAATCCAGGTAACGTGCCTGCCCATGCAACATTTAGTTTTCTCTACATGTAATATTTTTATACAAGCAGTTCCAAGAAAGGCCATGTATTTCAATATCAAGGACTATTGTCAGTTACCGACAACCAACAGAACAGTGAATATTAGTTCACAGTCAATATGTGGCTTCATGAAACGTTGCAGTAGACAGTGTTTATGGCTTTTGAAAAGCGTATCTCTAACAGGATCGACTGCATGTACAATCTGAGTAGAGCGATTCTGACATCGATAAAACGGCGTAGCAGTACTTTGCCAAATACTCTGAAATCTGGTGTGCTACCGTGAATCATAACCGTCACCTATACAGCCAGAAAGTCAGCAGTGTGACCAGGGAATTGCTGAAGACACAGCGGCATCGGTTTATTCAGCAGACATTTTGATCACCAAATTTTGACGTCAAGTTTTGCATTAAATACCACACGTGCAAAAATCAGCCATCTCAACACAGTAGAAATACAGTATATATTGATGTTCAAGATTAAATAATAATGTTGCTCGAATGGCTCTTTTGCAATGTTAAATGCATTAATGATTTGTAGTTGAATTATTTACAATATATAAGAATTTAAATTTAAATTATAAAAACTATTGAAAATATGAAAAAAAAGAGGAATTTCGCTGATTTGATCTGTTATGAAAATTTTTATTATCTCAACATTTCGTAATTGCGTTCACTTTCCTATACTATTTTTTGAGATTTTTTCTCAAAGAATTTATAATTTACAGAGTGTTGGTGCAAATTTAAATAATATTTATAGTTGAGAATGCAACATTCCGCAATTCCTGCAATAGAAAAAACGCCAGGAATATTAAATAATAGTCCACCAAATGTGCCTAGCCTGACCTATTCCTGACGACATTTTAAAAACTATTGATGACTTTTATTGATAAATATTATGCAAACTATATATAACATATAATTATATAAGCTGCCAACAATAAAAATTAAATAAACTGCTCCAGAATTTACTTTCTGATACCGTAATGCAATTCAAACCTACCTTTTGCTACAGTATACAACACGACGGCTATCTCGATCAAATTTAATTTGTAAATGTTGAACTTCAGATTGATTTCATTTCGTTTGCAATTCTAATTTTTATTTTTTGAGAAATGCCCATATGATGTTAATAATGCAAGATTAACTTTATTACTTGTTTGATCTTATACAGATTGCTCGTTTGTGTTTACATGATTTTAGGTTTTGGACAAATTTCTTGTAGTCTTTTTTATTTTTTAAATTATATTTTATTTTATGAAAAATAACGATATTTTTGTTATGATGTCATTATAATGGTGTTTATTTTTAGTAGTAGTGATTTACCTTCTTTAACAAATATTTTTTTAATTTAGAAATGGCCCACCTAGCGAATATCGAACGCGAAGAACGAGGACCTATTTCATTTTATGAAGCTAAAGCAAGAGTTTGGCGGTTTTACGCATCACATTTGTATGATATGGTACACATTTTTTTTCTTTTTGTTTGTTCTTTTTTTCAGTTATTACTGCGCTGTGTTATTTTTGAAATTTCAAAGTTAAAGGCAGTTCATCTTTCTTTCAAATTTTTAATGCTAGTATTTGTAATGATATCAGATATTGTTTGAAAACATTTTTTCCTACCGTATACTTGCATTTTTCTGTTTATACGGAGATGTCAAGCTAATTGATATAATTTGAAACTACTCAATGAATGTTTTTATTGTCATTTTTTTAACCAACATAGATGCATATATTTACTGTTTTAGTGTTACGTATCGCAGAGTTCACAGCCAAAAATTTCAGTGGAAGCACTTGTGAAAAGATGCGAAAAGTAAGCAGTTGTATTAAGTGTCAAATATTTTTGCGGTTATTTTAGGAAAACTGTAAATTGTGAATCTGAATTCTATGTGACAGCCAAAAATTCGAATGGTAGAAGTCAGCTAATGCTTTGGAAAATGACAGTTCCTTCGATGAAAATGCTTCAGTGGGATTCTTTAAAGAGTTGTACTCATTCTGCTGAACCACGTTACAAGCCGAAAGTGAATTCAGCGTTTTGCTTAGAACGTGCTACAACGTTAGTTGGCATGAAAGTACTACCTCAAAATCGAGACATTGTTGCATTACAGTCAACTCAGAAAGAAATAGAGCTGTTTAATTGCAGTAAAATGAGAGAAAGCAATGCAGGTAGAGCATTTGAATCTTTAATTTTATTATCAATTTAATTCTCAAATTATGTAATGAAACACATGAATGATTTAAATTATTAAATGATGATTGAATACTTGATTAAAAATTAGCTCTAAATGTGTCGTCTTATTCAGACTTAAGCTGCCGTAGAATACCAGACTGTCGTTTGGTTGGTCTTCCGAGTGCAGGTAAAGGATTGATGTCATTTAATCGGCTGAGACCTTGTCAACTGTTGGCTTCTGATGTGGATGGAAATATATGCATATGGACAATCCGTAATCAAGAAGAAGCTAGGAGTGTAGTTACAGCAGAAACAACTATTTTGGCATCGCAGACGATGGGTGTGCGAGATTTAAGTTGGCATCCTTTGCACGTTTCTTTGTTTGCTACTGTAGGAGATAGCCGAAAGCTATGCTTGTAAGTTATATTTAAAATAAATTATGTAAAATGCCAATTACGGGTTGTATCAAATTTTCATCAGTAGTTGAATTTTATTAGCTGTAGTATTTCAGTGCATGTGATCATCATCACTTACTAGTTGTAAATAATATTTTAATTAAAATACTTTATCTTATTAATTTTGCTTTTAGATGGGATATGCGCTCTTTGGGTGACCATAAACCAGCATTAGTTGAAGAGGTTCATGATGCGGCAGCAACATGTATTGCATTTAATCGTTTCAATGAAGTTTTGATCAACACTGCATCCGAAGATAAGGTGAGCGTTGAAATCAATTATTTTATTACATAAATTACCTTTTATATTAAACAGCGGTTTAATTAATAATTTACTTTTCTTTCATTTAAGACCATAAAAGTATGGGATTTGAGATGTATGAAAAAGCCTTTTTATGCAATCAGGACGTCGACTAGTGAAATGAACAAGGTATGCTATTTTACTTTATTCAGTTATTTTTGAACAAGAACAAACTTTAGATGAAATATTCAAATTACATGGAATCGGTTTTTGCAACGTCATGCAATGAGTCGGTATTTATTTGGGATTTAAGGTAATCTGAGCTAATATTTTAAATTTTATTGCAGTTAGTATTTTTTTTATATTTCAGCCAGATTAAGCTAACTGATGACAGTTCTCCTGTGGAACATGAGCCATTGGTAAATTATATATTTATTACATTTGTTGTTGTTTTTTTACTTTTGAAATTTTTTTTTTAATATTACGCAATCGCACATTTTGTAGTGTTGAAATTGAAAGGTTTTGTTCAATTGCTTATATAAGAACTGATTTTCAATATCTTAAGATTTGTTTAATGTTTTTTTCATGTTTACTGCAATTTTTTCAGTTTGTACATGGAGGACATATGGGAAAAGTAACCGATTTTTCTTGGCTTTTTTGTGACCGTCATTATCCGTTGAGCATGTGTTCCATTAGCGAAGACGGACCTATACAAATGTGGCAACTGGTATGTAAGGCTTTTTTAATCAACTCATATGCTGCTTTTCATTTTAAAAGATGTATCTTTAAATAAACCGTAGTTTGTTTTTCTAATTTCTAACAACATATTTTAATGTCATTTGATTTTTATTATTTACACAAAATATTGTTTTTGCTATAATATATGTATGTGTGTACAATTTCTTTTAGAACTCATATGCATTTTTACCTGCACGAAAGGTGGATCGAGTTGATGGTCTTCAGCAGTTTAAACCAGTGAAGGAGGTGCAAAGCAGCAACGCTGCTGCTGCCGTTAAGCGGTCGAAAGCAGCGAAATTGCAACGCAACGCTGCTGCATCAAAATGAACAATTTGAATTGAAAAGAAAAAAGGATGCAAAAGCAGCCGAAATTATTTATAATTTATTTGAAGAAATTTAATTATATTAAAATAATTTTTTATCTGAACGACAGCAACGTTTTTTATTTTTAAATTAATACTGCTTTTGAATTCCCAGTAAATTTTGTTCTGCCATTGTCATCTGCATACATGTATGATGTGTATAGTTTAAAAATAAGTATTTTTAATTAAGGAAATTTTTAATAATTAATTAATCGCTTTTCGCTCTCAATTTTTTTTTCCAATTATATAAAATTCTTCTATACGTGCAAATTTGAACTGAAGCTGAAATGAATGCACACGCAAATTGTACAAAATTCAAATTGGCACATTATTTATTGATTGATTTATTTATTCAAATTTGATTTCAGAATTGAATGTTTAACAAGAGAGAGAGAGAACAACGAAATAACAAGAATGTTCAGTTAACAACGTTCAGCAGAGCCGCAAGTCCAACTTCGTTTGTCCAAGTGCTGGAGCTGTTCAAAAAGCTTGCCGCAGAACAATTTCCAAAAACAGCCAACAACAAAGCCGCAACCAATCAACACAGTGTAGCCTTCGACCAGCACGTCGCAGTTGGCCGCTGACCATTGGCGATCGTCCAGTGCGTTCAACGTTGCGTTGGAAGAAAAATCGCCGGCCACGCCCTTTTCGCATCGTCTCACCGTCACCAGCTCGGTAAGCGACAACGCGACCGTCAGCGGCCAGTTGCCGCCCAAATTGGCCACCGTGTTCAACAGCGTCATGTAAGTTCCACCGACCGTTGGGTCGGACACTTTGGCGTGGAATGCCATTTGTGACACGAACATGCAATACAGTGCAACCTTTACATACGCATATTCAATAAATTTAAATTGAGAAAAGTGGAAAAAAAAAATTTTGTTGTTGTTGTTTTTTTTAAAATATAAAATAGAAAAGGATTTCATAATTCGTTTATGTTTAAGATAGAATTGCAAGCTTACCTGTTGCAAAGCGAAAATTAACAGAATCAACGCGTAATAGGTGACTGGATATTGACCATCCGGCTGTTTCCAATACGGTGTCCACCATACCATCAAAGCGAATACCAATGACAGCATGTTTCTTCAATCGAATAACATTGTAACGAATGTAGATAAACGGATGAAGTGAAAAAAACAAATATTTCCTACTTTTCGATGTATAACATCATATTTTACTTTTATTGATTGTTTTACTCAATCGTAAACACGTTGAATCAAATCTTTCAACTAACCTGTATGGATAAGCAGTCAGATAGGCGGTCAAAGGACGGCGACCAGTTGTGTATTTACCAATCACAACGGGAAGCAGAAGTTCCAGAGGGATGATCGGAACCGCCAATAAAGCTAGCATATCTTTCGGTACACCGTGTTCTATCAACTTCAAGCCTGTAATACCATCGGCAGCTGCGAAAGCAATCTAAAAAAATAACAATTTTTACAACAATGCTTAAAAAAATATAGAATTTACTCATTATTGTTTAGCTGAATTATTTATTCATTGATACTCACCTTTGCGGTCAAGTGTAGACAAGTCAACATTACAACAGGATGAAGACGTATTATTTTACCAAGAAGACGATATGCTTCCATTACACCCATCTCGTCCGTATCTCTTCCACTTTCACGTTCACTTTTCAAAATCATCACAACAGTTGTCGATATGATAAATATTATTGCCCAAAAAAACACGTATTCTGATAATGATGGAAAAAATTAATTTAAAATTCTCTGTCAATTGGATCCTTTACCAGACAAAGTGACTAAACCACGTTCAGCGGGTACAGTACGCAAGAATCGATTGCAAAAATCTTTCGATTCCAAAGCCAAAAAAACAACATTGCCTAGAAAGTATCCAGCAGTCTGGCCGACAGCATTGCAAGTCGACGCGTAGCCGACGTTCTCACTGTAAAATTAAAATTGCATGCATATATGACAAAAGCAATAAATAACACTAAACCTGGACAACATGGTCAACGCCCATCCATCGACTGCAATATCTTGGGTAGCGGCGAGGAAGTTGAAAGAGAAAAAAATTGCAGTTAGCATGAAGAGATTTGGCTTGTCCACGGGATTTTCATCACTCCCAAGCAGAGAATCAACCGAATATGACAACACAATCATGAACAAACCGATCAAATACTGTGTGGGCACTAACCAAGACTTTCGACGGCCAAAGCGAGGTGAATAGCAAGCATCGACAAACGGAGCCCAAAGAAGCTTCAAACTGAATGGCCAGTGGGCAAAGGAAAACAACGCCTGTTGCTTGTAGCTGACGTGACGATTTTGCAACACCAACGGAATGCTTGCCGTCAAGCCCAACGGTATGCCTTGCAACGTGTACAAAAATACCAACAAAACAATGTTCGCCAACTCGCCGGTAACAAAGTGACCACTTTTTCCTGCAGCAAGCCCGTCATCCGTGGAAACAGATCTCGGAAACAGTGGTACATGAGGTCCGATCATTTCCGATTCTAAATCCGGTTGACCCAATGCAATCTAAATAATAATAATAATAATAATAATAATAATAATATATAAAGCTGTTCTGATAAAAATATACCTGCAATTCACAAGAATAAAATATCATCACATTTTTTTAAAAAGAATTAGTAATCTGACAACTTACAGTCAATTTAATTTAATAAATTTTTCTGAAATAGAAAATAACTGTTGAAAATAGAAATATATTGAATATTTTTTTTCAAAAAATGGCAGCATCATTAGTTAAACTACTTTCCATCAGTTAAAAGTTCTTCCTCTTTTGTAATACAGAGCAAATTTTCACATGTAAAAGTTTCAATATACAAAAACAAATTTTTTTCCATGATTATTATACAATTAAAACAACAAAATTGACGTTACTTTTACATTCTTTACAAAATATACAATTCATTTTTTACAATATTGCTTATTTTATTATTAAGTACGCACATTCACATTGTTATTTTTGCACTATTTATCATTTAAATTTCTGCAATAAAGAATATCAGAAACGACATAAAGCAAACTTACAATAATGCTTTGTAATTATAAAGAGCTTTAAAAATTAATCATTTCACTACAAGAGATGTTCTCATATAATAAGAAATACGTGAAGCCCAAAAAATTTAATTAACACAGTTCTGATAAATGATTAAAACGAAAATGCGAAATAATGCATATTTAAGCACAAAGAAGAAGAATATCAAACGTAAACTTAATTCACCTAATTTTGTTTGAAATAAAAAGCCTTTCCAATTAAATATTATCATTACAATTAGCAAAAAAGCCTACCGCAAATGATCCATCCTCTTTTGAGCGAACTCGACGTCTCGGTTGCTTGTTCTTCATTAAACTGTTCTTTCAAGAGACTATTTAAAAATGGGACTTTTCAAAATTTTTTTAATATGGATAAAAATTCTTCTCAAAAAAGCAACCAAGTGTAAAATATATAACAGAAAATTAAAATCAGCAAAAACGAAATTCACAACCTACAGTTCGACACGTCACTTATTGTTTACAAACAGCGAATCAACTCAAAATAAAAATTACAGTAAATGCACAGTATACTTATTTTAAGTATAAATCGAAGTATACTTAATATAAAGCAGTTACTGGCAACAATTCTCGTTTATCGAATAATTTCAAAATCTACAATGTTATTCCTTTTGAATAAGTTAATTTAAAAGCCTGTACCTCATATTTAGCATTACTGTGAATAAATGTATATTTGTCAGCAATGCTAAATTAAATTCTGATCGATATTTGTTGTCTTCTTCAAACTCTGTTTCATTTAGCATAACAGAAGTACGCAATTTGTAAGTAAGAGCATTGATTTCTTAATGTATTTGTTAATATTTGCATAAAGTTATCTAAATTACATCCTACAAATATTCTACAAGCTGTTTTTAAAATGTAAATATGTTAAATTGTCAATGACGGTGTTGTCTGTTAATATGCTTCTCTGTTCTCATGTTTTTTTTATGTTGGACTAGTACTATTGTTTTGGTCAGTTCGACGTGTTTATCAAGAAAGCAAAAATAATGCTAGTACGACATTTATTTATTATTACAACAAAATATCACTCTGTCCCCATGACCTTGTTGATACTTGTGTTTGTAATGCTGAGATCGTTATTATAGATAAATTTAATGGCAAAAAATGTAATGAGAATGCAGAGCGGTTGAACAACTGCATTGTCATAATCATTGCAAAAAAATGTTGCCAATGACAACTGTCTTTTAGAGTAGCAGACTTTATTGCATTATGCAAATATCACAATTAACTAAACAATCACAAAGTAATTTTTATTTTCAGAACTATCATCAAATATGGAATGAATTTTCGGAAAGTAATTTACCTGAAATTACTTTTTTGGCATAAAATAATACTTAGTGCACAAGTAGTGGATGTTATATTTTTCATTTGAATGGAATACATCTGCACAGTAGTGTAAAGGCCCACATATATTTTCCAAAAGATTACTAAAGTTTTTAATAAATTACTGTATATTACAATCATATAAATGATTGTAAAACATGACAGGAATCGATCACTACACGCAATCCAGCAAAAAATGTTGTCTAAATGAGTAAATAAGCATTTTTTTCAAAATACATTTGACTTTATACAAGTGGCATTGTTATTTTTTATAAAAGTAACATGTAAATTATCATACTTTTATTGCACTTGTGATTAATACTTTATTTAATGCTTCCTACAGTAAGGCTATTAAAAATTAATTTTTTTAATTAATGCATATTTCACATTATTACAGATTGATAGTTGAGATTCTTATTGGCTAAGTTGAATTAAAATATGTTGTATACTTTAATATTTCATTTTTTAATTAAAATTAGCATTACTTATTCATGAAACGATGGCATTTTGTCGTAAATGTTTTCCATTTTTAAATTGATAAAATTAAAATTAAACTAACCTGTGAATTATAAGCGTTTATAAAAATTTTAGTAATTTAAATTATGAAATTCGAATTTGTGAAATTTAAATGAGCTCATTTCGTGAGTTTTATTTCAAATTTCCGATAGTGTTAACCAGTAATGTCATACTGCGCAAAATGCTTTTCATCATCACGCAACTGTTGTGCCAGTTCAGCAAATTCGGCTGCCTTCTTTTCATTACGCTCTGTACCCAGTCCTTTTCTGTAATAATTGCTGACCCGATCGCAGGCAATGGCCAAACCAAGATTGCAAGCTCTGGTTGCATACTCGATAGCTCGACTACCGTCTTGTAAGATCGTTTTGAAACCAGTTGCATATTTGCTGCTGAGCCAATAGCACGCTTCGGCCATTTCTAAATTACACGCCTTGTCCATCGCTTCGAAGGTCTTCTCCAAACAAGGGGGATGTTCGGGCGTTCCGTGCATATTGAGGAATGCATACGGCGGACATGCGATTGCTAAATTGTCTTCACAAGCAGACTCAAGTACTTTGAAGGCTTTGTCATCGTCTCGAGGAACAACTGCAATGAAATATCTCTAATTCTCTTTCATTAATGCACAACCTTTATCAATAAAGTTCGTTGAAAAATGAAATTCAAAATAATGAACTTTTCAAGTACTCACATTTTCCATTAATTAAATATTTTCCATACTTGAAACAACTTTTCGCATATTTTGTTCTTTCGCAATTTTCTTTATAAATTTCAAATGCTTTTTTGAAATCACGATAGTATGCTTCAACATAATCACCAAGTAAATGGCAACCTACGTGTATGCGTGAGGAAGTAAAAATAAAATATGCAGAGGAAAGGAAAATTGCAAAAATGAAAAATCATACAAATCCTACCACTAGGTCTTTTCTCAACGTTGCAACTGTAAGTGTATTCGATGTAAAGATTTTTTAAATATTTTTCCACTTCTTCGTTGTTGCTGAAGTCGATGTCGGGCATGAAATCCAATTGCAATGCTAGAGCTGAAAATATACAATTGGCAAAAAATTCAAGTTCTCTTTACGCTGATTTTGGCAATTTCAATTTAAAAAACATTCACTTTAAGCACAATAATGTTTTTTAAATTCAGCATTTAAACAAATCATATCATTAAGTTAAATTTTTATTAATATTCATAAACGAATGTCATCAAATCAGCCCAGCAAATATTATTGTTGCTTGCATTTTTTTACATATTTGTAGCGCTTTTTTTACAGTATGTCAATTGTAAAAAAGAGTAAATTAATGTTTTCGTGAATTTGCATAAATTTCAAACGAAAAACAAAAGTTCAAAAGTTGCTTAAATTTTTTCAAACATTTAAATTTATTTCATCAATTTGAAATGAATAAATTCACTTGCATTTATAATAATAAATATTTCATCAAAGTTTATTAATTTTCGTTTCATTTAAATCAACTACTCTGTGTTCAGATATTTCACGTTAATTTGTTAATTTTCAGTGAAAAACAATAAAAGCTAATATTTTTGTTGCAGCCTAATTTATCAACTACATATTTCAGCTTTATTAGTGAAGTTCTGTTAAAATTGGATGTAAAGAAGAACTGCGCTTTGTAAATTGATAATAAAAAAAAACTTTCTTTTATAAATTAATTTTAAAAGTTTGCAAAATGAAATAATTTTTGCTCCCTTATAATTTAGAAACAATTTATTTTAGGAAAGCATAATTGAATATCGTTATTTTTCATATTTTGAAGCATTTTGCAAAAAAAAATGGTCTAATCTGAAATTTTCAAATAGTAAAATTGTACGAATCGTTGAAATAATAAAATATAAATTTGATAGTCATTTTATAATGCAAAATATGAAAAATGACCATATAAGAAAAACTTGGCAACGACAAGAATACAGTAATACAAGCAAACTTGAAAATTTTGACATATGACAAACAACTATGTGAAAGAAAATCTGACAGTGCATTAGGAAATTGTACGTAATTGGTAACTTGTTAGTGATCAACTCAGGTGTATTATGAACAGTAAGTTCTGTTTATCAAAGTCACATTTCCAATGCACTGATTGCACTTTATGAATATGATAATAAATTTTTTTTTTAAATTTATGTAATAAATTTTTAAAATGGTTTATCCAAATGTGATGATAATATTGTTGATATTCTTATATTGTTAAAAAAATATCTTATATTATTTCTTATATATGCTATTTTTATTGAATCTGCGTAAATGCAGTGTTGGTTTTGCTTGTTTTGCTGTCGTTGTTTCTACGACCAGATCGTGAAAGTGTCCTTTGACATCATGTGAAGTTCACACTATTGGAATGGGTTCATAGACTTGATCTGATTTCTCTTTCTTTTTTTTTTGTTTTATATTGCAGTTCATAGAAGTTGTTTTGTAACATTAAACAGTTCCTTTGTTTACAATAAACTCCACCAGGTAATTGCATAAATTTTAGTCTATTCAAATTATGAATAACTTTTCTGAAAGTTCTATTATTTAAATGTATGCATATTTTTCATCAGTTTTAAAATAGTTTCTATGTTTGATTAGTGATAATCGATTGTTTTTCTTTTTCAAATATTGCCAATTTTTCTTCTTTTCCTTATCTTCAACTTTTTTTCATATACAAATTGGAGAATTTGCTTTTTTATCATGTTCAAATTGTTCACTCCCACGTCAGATATCTCCAATATCCAAGTATACCAAAACTGTAATTAGGTATGCTATTAGCTTTGCAACTTTTCAAAATTTTTTTCAAAAATTTTTTTTACTTTTTCAATAGACACAATTGCAAGTAAGCAAATTGAATATTTTTTGTTGAAAGTTTTAATTTTGAAATATCTAATGTTGATCATCTAGAATGTTGTTTAACAACAAAAATGGTAAAACGATTATATTTATATTTGCAATAAAAATTGTGTTCTTTTAATAGTGATGATTAGTTAGTTGCATTTGAGAAGTTGACATAAAATTTGAGTAAAATTAATTTATTAATTAATAATGGTGAATATTATTATAGGATGATACATGCGCATGTATATTTTTGTCATTTTTGCTTGTCATTGATCAAATGTCAAATAAATGCAATAAGGTGTAGAGAAAAGAATGGCATTTCTTTTTTAACTTTTCACATTATTAGTTGTTTTGCTCTTTTCAAAAAGATGTTATTACTTTATATAAAGTACAACATTTGTGGTTTTGAATGTTTATTTGATGAAGTTAAATTTTGTTTTGTTGTTAAATTGTTTTATACTTAATCTTTTCTTCAGAGTTTTATTGTTTCTTGAAAGCAGTGATGAATTTTGAAGCTTAATTACATTCACCTGTGCTTATCAATCTTGTTTGGTAGCTACAGTATGGATTGAATAATAATTGGCTATTTTGTATGAGGAGAAGGTGAACATTATTTTCATTGTTCAAGCGTTTCTTGTCCATCGAAAGGCAACTTCAGCACGTTCACGTTTATTCCAAGATCCATTGTTTCATATAATACTGCTGCATTCAGTTGAATGTCCCCTTTTATTGACACATCTTCATTCCAATTATCTATTGTTCCATCATTGCGAGTTGGGTTTGATATCAATTATTTTTTTGGGTCAATTTGGATAATTGTCCGCTGACATGTATTAGGCTGATTGTTTTCGGATAGTTTTCCATTTAAGCTTTTAAGCTGCTGTCATGTTATGCTATTGTTTTCAAGATAACGACGCATAATTATTTTTCTTTTCACATGTAATAATAGATGCTGCTTTATTGGTCGATTTTTTTTTTATTTAATCGCTCGCATTAATAATATTTATTTGTTGCGTTCGTTGCTGGCAGTTTGATTTGTCGTCGAGTGACAGGCAGTTGGTTTTTTCCTCATCGTCAAGCAAGCATCAGGATTCGTTAGGTTATTCTTTTTTTTTTTTTATTTATTTATCTGAAATTATTTTTTATGCATGATTTTACATTTTCAGTAAATTTATGTTCTTTATTAATGATACGCTTGTAATAAGTAATAAGTGAAGAAGGATGGGGAAATTTTTTTTCAGTAGGTTTTTGGTTGCTTTTCTGATGAAAGGGAAATCATAATTTGAGGATTATTAGCTGCATCAACTATATGCGATGATAGTTGGTTGGGAAGCAAGAAGTAGCAGTGCAGTGTAGTGCAATGTTGTTGATCTCTTCTTCTAGCACGCTTGTTTGTCAGTGTTGTTGTTGTTGTTGTGGTTGTTCAATATTTTTTTTCTTTTCAATTGTAGGAATGTCTCTGTCTCATGGACGTTCTGTACACGTCAGGGCACCGGTCAATTTGGCTTTGGTCAAATACTGGGGCAAAAGGGACGAAGGAGAGATGCTACCTCTGAACGATTCGTTGAGCATGAACATCAACGAACTGTTCGTCGACACTCGGGTCACCATATCCGACGGCACCAACGACAGGGTGGTGATCAACGGCAAAGAAGTGGAAGGGATTCAATTTTCACGTTTCAAGCGTTGCTTTGACGAGGCTAGGCGGATTGGTGGAATCAAGCAATGCTTTGTGGTCCAGTCTGAGTCGTTGTTTCCCGTCAGCGCTGGATTGGCATCTTCTTCTGCTGGATTTGCGGCAATCGCATTCGCCATTGGGAAGATGATGAACTGGGACGTCAGTACAATGTCCCGTGTAGCTCGATTGGGTAATCTGATTTGTTTGTTTCTTGTGTTTGTTGAGTGTTTTATTTTTCTTTTTGATTTTCAGGATCCGGAAGCGCTTGTCGTGGTGTTTATCCAGGATTTGTCCACTGGATGGCCGAGTTGGCCAACAGCAACGAACGTCGGAACAAGTGCGAAGTGGTCGCGTTGCCGGAACATTGGCCAGAGTTGACCGTGGTGGTGTTGATCGGCAGTGAAGAGGCGAAACAGTGGTCCAGCACAGACGGCATGCGCCGGTCAGTGGCTACGAGCAAGCTGCTGAAGTACAGGGCGGAATGTTGCGTGCCCGAGCGCATAGACCACGTCCGGCAGGCGATCCGGGCCAGGGATTTTGCCGGACTGGCGGTGGAGGTGATGCGCGACAGTTGTCAACTCCACGCTATCTGCTTGGACACGTACCCGCCGTTGTTGTACTTGACCGAATTTTCCCGCCAAGTGATGCTGATGGTTCACTCTTACAACGACGCCTGCGGCCGACCAAAGGTCGCCTACAGCTTCGACGCCGGTTCCAACTGTTTCTTGCTTTGCCTGGAGTCGGAGGTGGAGCAACTGTTGGCCTACGTTTGTCATTACTTCTGCGATACGGATACCATGCCGGTCATCTGCGGCTGGACCCAAGAATTGAGGTCCGACTTGAGTTATGGCGAATTTAACCAAATCCAACGGTTGCCGGGTGCGGTGCGGATTGTTGTCGTCAGCAAGGTCGGCTCACCGCCCACTGTGCTCCATTAAAACCAAGCATCACAGCACAGCACAGCAGCACGGCGCAGCACAACACAACAACGAAATGCCATTTCATTTCATTTTCAAGTGTGTAATTGTTTACTTCTGCCCTCTCCGTTACTTTCTTTGTCTCATTCCCGAAGTAGTGCAACTATTATTAATTGCACAGATTAATCAGAAATACGCATATTTGCATATTTTGCGTGACCTATATATTATAACTTTGCCAAAAAGCTATCCGTTTTACCACGTTGAAAGAAAAAGAAGAATCTTTTCATTTCATCCATCTGTTGTTTGACATCATCTTTCAAAGCATTGAAATTATTCGTTGTGTTGAAATTTGTTACCATTCAAAAACAGGTGTTCTTTTTATATAAGTATTCTCTGTTTGCTTTTTGCAGTGCAATATTTTTGCCGCAGTAGCTTAGCAACATTTTCTACTTTATCAATTTTTTTTTCCACTCCGAAATACTTATACGTATATATATATATGCATACATATATACGCACGTGTGTGTGTGCGTGTGCCAACTTAACAGTTTGGAATAAACATATTCTGTGTTATTTTTTTTTCTTACTTTGAGCAAATATGAATAAAGTTATTTTCATCGAATAAAATGTTCGCTTTTGCAAATTTTTAAAATAATTTAAACAAAACTCGTAATTTTCATTCAACTGCAATTTCAATTCAATGCATATCTGGTTAACAATAAATTACTGTTAAGTTTCACATAAATTACAAATTTTCATCACTTTTGCATGCATATTTTGCTGCAACAATTTTTATTCACTCGTTCACTGACATTGTTAAAATTTATAAAAATACAACACAACTAACCGGCTGTTCAAAATACTTTTACATCCATTCAAGTATTTATAGTGTAAATTAATTTTGATTCATTGGATTTTCCGCAGATTTTTGCCATTCTTTCTTCAACATTTGCATTAGCTGCGATTGACGAAAAGTAGGATTTTCTCTTTTCAACAAAGGAAGATTACGTTCTTGAAAAGCAGCAAATGCAGCGCGCATACGTTTTTCCGGGTGTAAATCCACTTTGGTCATTTTATCACTAAATTTCAACTTCAACACTCACTATTCATATTGCAAAAAAAAGAATACAAATGTGTATTTACCTTAAAATCAGAATCGCATCATCAACAGTACGAGCTTCCTCACCTTCCACTGTCAGATGATTAACATTTCTGTCTACATTATTCAACGTTACGCATCTATTCTCTGCTAAAATAAAAATAATCAAACGATCTTCTGCATGAACAAAGTATCTGATACAAAAGAGTATCAACAATATTACAAGTGTACCTTTATTTGGCAATTTTTGCTTTTCTTTTTCCTGAAAAGCGGCAATACTAGCACGAGTAACTTTCGTTGCAGTTGTGCATTTTCCATTTATCTGTTCCATTTCTTTCTCTAACAACAGTCGATTGGCTTGTTTCCTCTGAGCAATTTCTTGTTTCTTTCGTTCACGATCTTCCTAGATCATCGTATAATTTTACAAAACGCTGCAAATTTCAAACAGAACAACATTACCTTACGTTCCAACTTTTTCAATACATTTTTATTATGCTCTTGCCAAAGGCTGTCTTCAATTTCTTTCTGCTGACGTTCTTGTTTAATCTAAAAATTCCACCATCTGGAGAAACTTATCAAAATGCTGAAGAAAAACTGTTGCAATGAATTTTCATTCTATCTAAAAAGAACATTTTTCACAATGTACCTTTTGGGCTTCTTGCTTTCGGTTGCGCGCTGCTACCGCTTTGGAATTTTCCGCAACCCATTTTTTCGGCATTTTCTTCTCTCAAAAATATTAAAATCGTCCAAATTGAATACGTTAAGAAACAGCAATACAGTATCCAACTTCAATAAGAAAAGAATGCAGGTTCGTATTCATGTGAACATTTCGCTGAAGTTTTCTAATATACTCTTCATCATTTACACCACATTCTATTCAACCATTATCATTTTGTTTTAAAATAAATTTCATTTATATCTTCATTTAATTCTTTGAACCTTAAATTCAAGTTAATTTTCTGTATCTAATTAAAGTAAAAATCACTTGCATTATAATAAAATATATTTGTAAATAATAGTAGTTATAATATTGCCAAAGTTACAGTTTTAAATTGTCAAATTTGTTGTGTTTTAATTTCTGCTAATATATTTAAGTTAATTTTAATTTTATTTAAAAATTTACACGTATATTTCAATATTTCTTATTGCTTTATTATATTATTTTTTGATGCGAAAATATTCTTAAATAAATAAAAAATAATATTTTAAGCAAATTTTTTGCAATTTTATGATGTATTCGCAGAATTCCATGACGCGCTTCATGCATTTGACATGCCTATTTAATTTAAGTACCTGCTTTTATTTTACTGTAACTAGTCCATTATCTGTCCGATCACCTTGGACGTCGCTTAGTAATTGTATGTTCGGTGCAGTATTGTAGTTTCAGGCTTATCATGGCTTTTTAAAATTAAGCAGCACTGATATAGGCTAATAGTTCGTTGACACATCTTCGTTTACCTCCAAATCATTTTTGTTTGTCGTGTGAGTAATGAGTACACTTTTTACACCTTTAAGTCATTGTCACGAGCAATTTTACGGTTAACTTTTTGATATATGAAAATAAAAATTAATCTCTGTTAATTTTGTTCCTACCTCTAAGCTTGCATGATTTGAATTTTCTGTTGTGTATGATTAATTCTTACATTATATGAACATTTCAGGTTTTTTTTTATGTTTTATTACTATGCTCACAAATGTGCTCACTTTTGTCGTATTTCAAGTTTGTTTGGCGCTTTCTGCATCCGGTGAGTTTTCTTATCGTTTATCTTTTTATCTAAATTATGAGTTGTTGAATGTTTTAGGTCCAAGCCCATTGAAATTTTTACGTCGTTTTGAAAAATTGGACTATGACTCATCGTCTGTTAGTTCTGCGCATGCACGATTCAGACGATCTGTTGACAGTAGAAGTGATCCATTTCCAATCACTATTTCTTTGAAATATTTAGATAAGTACGTTGAAAAAGTGTCTGTTATTTATTGAAGCAATTCTATTTAGCATTTGAAATGGGGCTTGTTTTTTTTTTTTTTTTTATCAGAGATTTTCTTTCAATTGCGAACAATGTCATTTTATTATAGAACATTCAAATTGAAATTGAAACCGGACAGATCATCATTTAGCAGTAGTCATGCTTTTGATGAAAATGGTAAAAAGAAGAATGTGGATTTATCGTTTCTTTTCGACGGTCAAGTTGAAGGTGAATACTTCAATTGTTTGCCATTGTTTGTTAATCGATTCTGTTTTTTAGGTGAATCAAATAGCTATGTTTACGGTTCATTGATTGATGGGGTGTTTGATGGACATATTCACATTAAAGACAACGTTTACCATGTGGAAAAAATTGTGAAATACGACGTGAATCAGCTCAAACCCGCATATCATTCTATAATTTATTCTGGTATTGTTTCTTTTTCTTTTTTTTTAAATTTTTCATTCGCTTACGTCAATATGTTTCTTGTCACAGTTGTAGTTTTTATTTGTCCAACAAAATGGGGTTAATGTGAAAAATGAAATTTAAACGTTTACTTTGTTTAGGATTAAAATTATTTGCAGTTGCGCAACGGGATATTGCGAAAAAGTTAAATGCAAACAAATATTCATTTTTCACAATTAAATGCTCGTTATTGAGAGGATTAATGAACTAATTAAAAGTATGCTTAATTGGAATAATTCTGCTATGTGTATATAGATATAGTTATTGATTTGGTTAATAAATTTAATACTGTGAATAATGTGGTAAGTGAAGTTTGAGGAAAGCTGTCGGTAACCATATGTGTAAGCAAAAAAATACGGTCAAGGCGAACAGCGGTGCACGTATAGACGAATAGTAAAGTCGATGGAGGTTAACAAAAAAAAACAGAAATAAATAATTCAAAGCAGTATAGTAATTGTAAATTTTTCCTGGTATATGCATTGTATCTTTTTTTTTCATATAAAATTCAATCTATCGCACAAGCAGCATGTTTCTGTGACAAATTTTCAAGGGCATCATGATCAGAAGTCGTCGATTTTATCAATGTTCTATTTATTGCAATGGGCGCTGCTTTTATCTAGGGTGGGAAATTGTGATTGTTGCATGTTTTTCTTTTTAAATTTGACACCAATGAAGACAAGTTTATCAGGTTGTTGTAGATGTGATTCACAATTGAAGATCTTTTTTTTTCTTCCTTTTTTTTATTTGAAATTTATTCTATTAAATTGTCAGGTTGAAACATTTGTCGTTGTCGTTGTTGCAATGTAATATTTTGCAATATTCAATGCATATATGTATCCAATATTGAAATTGAATCAATTTGAGCTTGATGTGTCTGTTCATTTGATGTTTCAGATGATGATATTAAATTTGACAAGTTGCGCATTAAACGACATGTCGACGGTTCGCATAGTTCAAGCTGTGGTCTTCACGGTAATGTTCGTCGAACAATGCAACGGTTGCAACGGTCCGCTGTGGTCGAAGAGCCGAAAATCTTCACTTACGGTAGTGGACGACAATGGATTGGTGCAAGCAGGAGTGGAGATGAGCCAGTGCAGCCGTGGCGGAAGTACGTCGAAAAAGAGCACCGAGATGATGAAGAATTGTCGGATCGTTGGAAACGTTCCGCCGATGGTTTGTACGATGTTCGCACTTGTACTTTATATATGCAAGCAGATCAGAAGTTGTGGGAATTTGTCTACAATCACGAAGGTCAGCGTAACAGTGAGAGGTTTGTATTCTGTTGTATTCTGTTTTCACTGATTGGTCAGTGTGTAATGAATTTTGCTCATAGGACCCGCAATGAAATTCTCAGTCTTTTCAACAGTCACATCAAAGCGGTGAACACAATTTACGAAGGAACCAATTTCAACGGTATAAAAGGGATCAACTTTGTCGTCCAGAGAACAACGGTAATAATAATGAGCTTTCGGTTGGTTGGTTGGTTTGGATTTTTTAAAAAATTAATTTTGTAGATTTTCGACAACAACACTTGCCCGAGCATTGTGACGCCGGATTCGGGCAATCCGTTTTGTGAAGAGAACGTGGACGTCAGTAATTTTTTAAATTTAAATTCCATCAAAAATCATTCAGATTTTTGTCTGGCCTACGCGTTGACGTATCGGGATTTCGTCGGCGGAACTCTGGGACTCGCTTGGGTTGCCAGTCCTCAACCAAGTGAGTGGGCAGTGGTTGTTCTGTGTTTTGCTTTTGTCGTTCAAAATTAATTATTCCTTCTTCTTATTCTTCTTTTCCAGATACGTCGGGAGGAATATGCGAAATTTACAAGCCATATTCTGAAGGTTCTAGACGGGTGAGGCGTAGTTTGAACACTGGCATCATCACATTGGTCAATTATCACAACAGAGTGCCACCGAAAGTTTCTCAGCTGACGTTGGCACATGAAATTGGTCACAATTTTGGCTCACCGGTTGGTATTTTTGTTTTTCACTGTTTAACGAGAAGCCGTTTTCATTGATGTTGTTGCTTTTATTATAGCATGATTATCCGCCATTTTGTCAGCCCGGCTTACCTGATGGCAATTATATTATGTTTGCCTCGGCAACGTCTGGTGACAAAGTGAACAACAACAAATTTTCCATCTGTTCCGTCAATAACATCTCGTCCGTGTTGCACGAGGTTCTGAGGCAGAATCCCAACTTGCCTCGTCTGGGCAGTTCAGCCAAGAGGAACTGTTTCAAAAGTGATTGTGATCATTGTTGTTGTTGTTGTTGTGTTGAATTTTCAAAAATATTTATTTATTTATTTATTTATTAGGGAGAGAAACTTCGTTTTGTGGAAATGCACTTGTTGAAGATGGTGAAGAATGTGATTGTGGTTTCAATCAACAAGAATGCAGACAGCGGGGCGACAGCTGCTGCTATCCACGCACGCATGGCGGTGAAGCCAAAGGTTGCACTCGTGTCGAAGGAGTTCAATGCAGGTAGTAAATAATAAATGGAACGTTTTGTTTGTTTGTTTGTTTATTTGTTTATTTGTTTGTTTTTTTGCAAATCTAGTCCGTCGGAAGGAGTTTGTTGTAACAAGAGTTGCCAGTTTATCACCTCGTCTGCGCATTTCCTTTGCCGTCAAGCAACTGAATGCAGCACTGATCAATATTGCAAAGGCAATCAGCCTGGTTGCCCGTTGTCAGATGCCAAACCAAACGGTACCCGATGTCAAGATAATACGAAAGTCTGCAATCGTGGAGTAATACAATTGTTGTTTAAATTTTACAAATTTGTTTACTTGTTTGTTGTTCACTCTCACTCTTATTCTCATCTTTGCAGACTTGCAGCGATTCGGTGTGCAACGTGATCGGCATGGAAGAGTGCTTTATTACAGAAGGAACACCAGAAGATCAATGCGTGTTGGCTTGCAAAAATCGTACAGGTAGGTGGTAATTTTTGGATTGTACTTTTTTTTTGCATTTTGTTGTGCTTTGTTGTAGATCGTCGAAGCAAATGCATAAGCAGTTTTTTGATACCGGCATTGCAAAGTTATTATCAGAACAACCAGAACAGGCGTGGCATTTTGCTCCGGCCCGGCTCGCCTTGCAACGACTATCGTGGCTATTGTGATATTTTTCAAAAATGTCGATCCGTGGATGCCAACGGTCCATTATCTCGTTTGAAAAATCTCTTCTTCAATCAGGAAACATTGAAAACATTAACTCAGTGGATTCAGGTGAAATTTTAACTTTGTTATAGTTTAATGAATTGTTTAATGCATTGTTTTTTCTTCTCTGCTTCTTTTCATTGTTCTTCTTGTTGTTTTGTTGTTGTTCAGGATAATTGGTGGGCAGCAGTTTTGATGGGTATTGCTTTGTTGATTTTGATGGCATTGTTTATCAAATGCTGCGCCGTTCACACGCCCAGCACCAATCCAAGAAAGCCACCGGCTCATTCAATTTACGAGACACTTCGACATCCGAGCACGCTTCTGCGCAGTGCGGTAAATTGTGGATAAATTTTTGTTTGTTTGTTTATTTGTTTGTTTGTCTGTTTTGGATCAATATCTGTTTATTTCTTCAGCCAAGTTCAGCAGCTCAGCATCGACGACATGGTCACCATCACCACCACCACAACCACCATCACCATCGTCACCGTCATCGTCGTCCTAACTCTTCTTCCGGTGGACATCGTTCTCGACGCGGGGATCAGTCGAGTGCCGCGGCGCCACGCATCAGCAATGTCATCGAGCCACCGCCCCCGTATTCAAGTGCCGTCGGTCCACCACGTGGTCATCGCATCAACAGAAAACACGGTCGTCGACGACAAGACATGATCGAAATGCGCCATCAACAGCAACAACAACAACAACATCATGTTTGAGATCTTTTCAATTTACTTACCACCTGCATTGTTTGATCTTTTAAGCATCTTTTCTTTTTTTAATTTAATTTAATTTAATTCATCTTCTCTTTTTTTTCTCGGTTTGCACAATTCGAACAAGTATTATAATTTTTGGGGAAAACTTTTTAAAACTACAAAAGAAATGAATGTACATATATTTATATATGATAATTTTAACATTTCTTTTACTTAATTTGCAGTTTTATATTTTTTAATCTTTTTTCTTATTATTCAGTATATTTGTATAACTACGTATCTTGTCGTGTTCACCGTTGCCTGAAGCGACAGCGGGTTTCGTTCTTATTTTTCGTTATTTATTTATTTATTTATCTACTTATTTATTCATCATCAACATTATTATTATTATTATTATTGTTGTTGTTGTTATTGTCATTTTCAACGTTGTGCGCACACTGCCTTTGTGCCTGTTATCAACGTTCTTCAGTGGTCATTTTCTCTACTTCTTCTATAACGATGATTTTCTATTTCTCCAATCTTTTCCCAACATCCAACAGTGATTTCAAAATGATCCAATACTTCTTTTGGACCAAGCAAGTATTTTGTAAAACTCTGCCCAACTTTTGATGTCGTCTTCTCCGCTTGCCAGATGAGCAGCCGAAATTTGTCATTGTTGCTTTGATCTTGCAAAAATTGGCTCCGTTTCAATATTGTTCGTCGTCTTCTTTTCCATTCAACTATGCAAATTTATTTATTTATTTATTTATTCTTTTTTGAAAATAACTCGGACAACTTTTGTCTCTGCGTGCACGGATGAAAAGCACACACGCGTTGTGGTGCAAAGTTGGAATGTCGAAGACTAGTAAATTTTTTCTTTTTTTAAATTTTTCTAATCAATTGTTGGTTGGATTTTTGTATTATTAATGTGATGACAAAAAATGAAAACTACAGTAGCTTTAAAAAAATAGTCTCGAAAAAAGAACACTACAGTAATCAGTTGAACATGTCGAGCATTATTTAACAGATGGAATGGACTATTCAAAAATAAGGATATATTTTAGAAAAGAAAAAAAAAAATTTTTGAAATATAATTTCAATCATTAATTTTTTTATTACATTAAAAATTTTTTTCATTTTTCCATAATTTTTTTTGTACGACGTGCGATGACGTTGCTCATGAGTACTGTCATATATAGTTTGTTTTTCAAAAATAGTCTGTCGTAGTTGATGTTAAAATACACTTTCTAAAATTATTATCATATTACGATTTTTATTCATAAAATAAATGCTGTTTTTCAATTGATGTGTTTAATTTCAAAATTTGAACGTCTTTTTTTAAACAATTAGTGACGTACATGGATTACGGTAGTGGTTTTGGAAATGTTAATTTTAAAATTATTGTAAAAATTCACCGTCTTTAATCGCGAATATGCAAAACCATGATAAAATGAAATGAAATGCAATTGAAGTTGAAACGAGACAGACAAACAAATAAACAAACAAACAAGCAAACGGACGAAAAGTAATAAATAAGACAAAAATATACAGTAGTCAAAGAGCTGATAGTAGGAAATGAATAATTATTAATTTGGAAAAGTAAAACAGATAAAAAAAAAGAAATTTTCGTGAGCTTGCCGTGAACGGTGAAAATCAACTGGCGAGCGATGCTTGTAAAGACAGAAAGAGACTGCTTATGCTTGGAAAATGTTGAAAGCCGAAACTAGCGGAAAAAGTCTACAAAAGATCAATCGTAGCTTTTGCAAAAATAACAACAATTAATTGGATTGTAAAGACAAAAAAAATTCATTCAACATGTGCACTCCAGAGAGAGAGAGGGGGAGGGGAGGGGGAGGGAATTTTTTAAATTAAATATATTCATTTGAATGACAATCACAAGAGCAGACAATGGCAAAAGAAGCAATTTTCAAGGCAAAAAATTCGAAAAACAACAAATCAGAGTAGAATAAAGAAGTTGAGGAAAAGATTGAAGATAAATTACCGGGGCAGCGTGACATGTCATCGTCGTCGGATTCAGTTATTAATAATTTGTTGAATGAAATTTTTTTTTGGAAAAAGACGAATATTGATGATGATGATGATGATTACTGTAATGCAAAGCAGCAGGAGAAGAGAAAAAAAAGATGAAGCAGATATAAAACTGACATTGAACTTAGTTCACTGAACCGAACAGCAACCACAACGCTTTTTCCGCGGTTCAACGTGCACAAGTTCCAAAGTTCCGGCTTTGGGCGACGCTAGCGACTTGTGCTGCGCTTGCAGAGTCTGCACTTGCTCGCCGTTGAGCATATTCAGCTTGATCGGACTGAGCTTGTCGGCTTTGTTCAACTCGTCCGGCGATGACCGACGTCCACCTCCACCGTCCACACCCTCGTCTGGCGGCAATATGTCGACTGGCTGAGCCGAAACAACGTCCGATTCTGGAAACGGTCTGCTGGTGTACTTTTTCACTATTGGATCCACCTCGTGGCAAAGTTGCCCGTCTGGACGAAACGGATTATCTTTCTCCTGGGCCATCGTTCTGCACCAGAACAATAAATATGAACGACAATTAAACAATATTCCGGTTGATTAAATCACACACATAAATACATACATACATACATATATGTTTACATGTATATATTAAAATAATATATTTATGCGTGAAACAATCTTCTCTCATTTGTCCTCAAACGACTATCATCAATTAATGTAAATTGTTTGAACAAATTCAACCAAATGAAAGTTTAATAACAAAAACCAGTCCAAATCTATAATCACACATTTCTCTATTTTCATTCAATATATGTAAAGATTTTTATTGATTTTATTTCAATTTCAATTGATTTCTGATCTGTCCGTGATTTGCTTGTATGCAAAAATATCTCTACACTATTTGACGTTCAGTTTGACGAACTGTTCATAACTTTAAAATTTCAAATTTATTATTATTATTTCTTTTCTTTGATTATCATTATGATATATATATTACAAATTCACAATTTATATAACGATGAATACTGAACGTTCATTATTATTATAAGCGTTGATTTGTTCTTTCTATTTACAGAAGTTAGCAAACGCAGTAGAGTTGTTAATCTTTGAACTTTCATATGCAGAAATTTGATTCACAGAAAGAAAAAATAATCAAAAAATATCATCTCAGTTTATGCTTTTTCATATCGCATCTATGAAAATTTCATGCACAATCTGGAAAATAAATTATTTCCACATGCTGACATTTGCATTTTTTTAAAAAAAAATAATATATTTAAATGAAATTATGCACAATGATCAAGTGAAACAAAAATGTGCACATTTGAACATAAAACGAAAATTATCATTTCATTAACCAAACGTGCGTGAAAAGTAAAATAATGATGATAAATTTAAAAACAACAATCCAATTTTAATTTGCAAATAAACTTTGAAAATAATTGCAATTTTCACAATTCCTAATCTTACAGTACTTGAATTAGTACTTGGATATTTTCACATACTATTCTTTACTGTAATTCAAGCAGAAATTGCCTCGAGTGAACGGAAAATTCACCAAATTTCTGAACAGCTGTCGTTATCCACAGAATAATCAATCCAAGTT
Organism: Trichinella papuae; assembly: GCA_001447755.1. Taxonomy (NCBI): domain Eukaryota; kingdom Metazoa; phylum Nematoda; class Enoplea; order Trichinellida; family Trichinellidae; genus Trichinella; species Trichinella papuae. Next base: position 124,364 of record JYDO01000093.1, read on the forward strand.
TACATCTTTAAACAATTTATCAACTTACATTTGCAGGTAAGTGATGTTTTTCATTTTCAAACTGCCCATCGGTGATCAATACCTTTCCCTGTGGTTGATGTAAATTAAATTTGTCTTTTTTTCTATTTTCTGAAAAAAAATTAACCCCTCTCCGAGCGAAAAACAAATTATAATAAATTTCATAGTTAATTATTAATTTTCAATCGACATGCATCGAGGACGAGTTTGACATTGTTGCGCAATCGTTATGCACTCAGGCATTCGACCAATTGGAAAAATCACTATCGTTCAGATGAAAACGAAACTTTTTATATACTTTGCATGGTTTAGGAACAAATTCCACAAAGTATTGGCATTTTTCTTCAGCTAATTGTTGCATTTTTTTTTGTTTTGTTTGTCTTAACTTGTTTATATGGTTGTTTACTGATCAGGGCGAGGCTATCGAAAAAGCTGCGGTGAATACAAATCTTCCTGTACTGAAATGCTTGTAGAGCGATTCATTTGATTGATTTGAATTATAAACCTTATCGTTTAATGCACATTCTACTACATATGTGAATTCTTTTTCTTCTTTTTTTTCAATTTTTTTATACTAATCAAAAGGAAAGAAAGAAAAAATCTGCTCTCCGGTTCTAATACAGGATGATGGGTGAGGTAGAAAAAGATTTTACCTTTTAGGAGAAGTTGTAAGCAGTGACGAGTGTCCAGTCAGAGATTGTGGTTCCGGGCTATCCGGCTGATGAGTAGCAACCGGCGGTGCAATGTACAAAGGGGATTTTGACTCGACCGCTGTCACGAGAATAAGGCTTGGCTCGTCATTGTGTCTCAGCTCGTAGGGATCCCTGAAAAATTATTTTTTTATTGAATTCAACATCCAACGCACAGCCAACAAATTGCAACTGCAGTATTGGGGAAGAAAAAGTATTAAATAATCGAATTAATTAATAAAAAAGAAAAAACTTTTAAATTTTCAATCAGCTTTATAAACTGCAATGATAATAACTGTTTTGTTGTCACATTCAGTGGTCAACGTTATATACAAAAAGTAATTTTTAACCAGCCTTAAGATGGATGAACAAGCGAAAATTTGCACAGAGAGAAACCAACATGCCGAATTTTTTTTTCATCAAACGACAACTCGCTGTTATTGCAGCTACTGATGAATCATCGGCTTTTTTCGACAACTTTGTGGAAGACGTGTAAATTTTTGTTAAAAATTCTCATCAAATGAATATTTGACAAAAATATGCGCATACTGTTGTTGTCTCTTTCACTATTGGCATCGACAGAAATTGTATATTGGTCGATTTTGAATATTTTTCAGCTAAATGTACTGAAAATGGAAGAACAGTGCAAGTTGAAGAAAAAAAAGTTTTCACTTCAAAGCGTTCACATGAATATGCATGTATTCATCATTAGCATCATTGATGGATCGACAATTAGAAAATTTTTGTTTTTTTTTCGGATGTCAGCTGTTGAAACAGAATTAGTGGAATTGTTGTGGGCGGAAACCTCTGTGCTCGCGTCAGAATGAAAAAGCAGATACATCATTATAGCATTAGCTCTTTTCAAAAAAGCAAATTTACATACACACTGATCATGCAAATCTTATCAATGGGAATTGGTGATTTCTTGTTTCTTCTTTTATTAATTTTTAACATTCTGGAAAATTGAATGCAACTGAATTCTGGAATGCAGTGAATTGTGGAAAATGATTAAAATATAGAATAATATAAGCAAACAAATTGTGTATGTGTGTTATGAAGATGATTTTATACTGCCTTTTTTGCTGAAAAAAACTGAATAAATTGCACAGTAACTGTTGGGAAATAGAACAAATGCAACAAATGCAACAAATCAGTTTTGGGGCTGTTATTTAATTCCTGATCAATGCAACAGTGAATCTGAACGACCAACGGTGACGCGTGCTTGATTGAATTAATGATCAAATAGAGAATGATTTTAATCTTTTTGTAAGACCGAAAAGCAAAAAGAATAAGGAAGAGTCTGTGAATATCAATATTTATTTACTGATGATTTGGGACAATCTTCTATTTTACATCAATGAACAGAGAACTGTTGTCACGGAATGGGATGAATCAAAAAGATGCACCCTCGGCAGTTAATTTGCATATTTGAAAATGATATCATCGAATAGATTGCCAAGCAAATGTGATGCAAAGCTACAATAAAATACTTTGTGTGCACGTACTTTGTTCAACCTGCCGCTTAAGAGATGCGAGTGAAATATCTACGTCGGACGAGGTGCTGCTTGTGAAAGCAACAGCCGAAGCGACAGCCAAGCGCAGCAGCTGTGCTTGTTGTTGATCGAATGCTTTTGGTGGTGGTGGTGCAAAGCCAGCAGCTGAGCAAAATGGGGGGGAACCACCGAAAATCGAACTCATTCCTCAACGCTGGTTGGTGTAGAGGCATTTTTCAAAAGCGCCTCACCGAGTTGGTCGCATCTCTTGCTTTACGCGCTTTGGGTTTATTTTTGCTCCACTGACAAGCACGTGCAACAAGATCGATAAATTAGCACTGCTTGAACGAGTTGCAGAGTTTTAAAGAGTACGAGAAAAAAACTGTTCTCCTCTCCAACAGCAGCAAAGCAAATGTTGTCTGCTTTTTCAATATATTATAATTTCAATTTTCTATTAATTATATCATTCAGCTATATCTCGTTATTATGCGTATTTTTCTCATTTTACATATCACTTGTAAGATGTGAAATAGGAAAATTGAAAAACGAATTTATATAAAAAAAACACACACACATACACCGATAAACGTTGTGGATCGATGATAATCAAAGTGATATTGTTTGAAGCATAACTGATGTGCTGGTTTATAATGTGCAGAAGGAGAATTTGTGAATTGGCTTTTGAAATAAGAAAAGAAAAAATTTAGTATTTCATCGATGCGATTGTACAATTGACTGATGGCGGAAGTGGTTACTGAAATGAATGCGTTTAAACTAACATATTGAACTGTTGCTTTTGAGACGTGGCTCATTTTTTCAAAACACAGAAATGTTGATGTCGAAATTTTGGAATACTATTTGCATCAGTTGAGGTTAGCTTTTACATGTTTTCCATGTTCTCAAGAGACAAAGTAGCTAGCGTGAAAATCCCGCGCAATAGCACTCATTACAGGATTGGTTGCTTGAAATCATCGATTTGCGCATTTGCTTCAAATCGTTGCATACATCAGGGATACACGCGTGATGAGTACCTCTTTTTGAAATAAATTTCAGAACTGCTCTCTTCTTCACATCAGCTGTTGTTTGTTCATAGGGGGAAGGGAGGGGGGAGCAATTTGTCCATCGCACTTCAATTTTAAAACATTTTCAATTAATGGAAATTATTTTTTTTTTATATCATGGACGAGATTATAGTTTTTCTTTTTCGCTTTTTACTTTATAAGAGAAAGTTTGCGCATACACATCACGTTTGATTAATTTTATATACAACAAGCTGGTCGATATTTGATAATGAATAGTTTTCTTTAATGAAAAATAAATTTTACAACAGAAGACTGTTTATTGGTTTACTGATAACGTTTGTGAAATTTGCATGCCTACTTTATCTTGGCAGATGACAGAAATTGTGAATACAATTTTGCACTTGTCTAAAGATGATATTTTTGAGAAGAAGAAAATTTTTAATTTTTTTTTTTGCTTTTGTTGAAAATTATATTGGAAATCCGAAATAATGCATCGTTTCACGTAAAGTGTTCGCTTAAATGCGTATTCACGTTTTGTTTAACGGTAATTTTCAACGAGCAGTGTAGTTTCACTAGTGCATGCAGAGAGTATTTCAGGCGGAAAGATTGATGAATTAAATTTGAAATTGGAGAAAACACAAGCGTAAACGTTTTTAATCCGAATATACTACAGGCAGGGATTGAAACCAATTAAGCTTGACATTGGTCAGTCAACTAGGCAATTGAATCAGCTAATTAAATCTGCCGTATAAATTTCTCTTTTTCAGTTCATATGTATTTTAAACATTTTCCTTATTCGTAGAAATGTATCCCATTTTTGCATGCATATGCGTGATTTTGTTTTTCCTTATTATTATCAGCGATTTTGAAAAGTCTGTGTAGTTGTGAATGGAAACACTGCTTCCCTCTTCTGTTTCCTTTGAGAAAAAGGTAAAACAACACCAACAACAATAAATGACAACGAAAAGCAAAGACAAGGGACCTTTGAAAGAAAGCACAAACTGGGTGGGGCAGAGTAGACTTTGAACGTAGAAAAAAGCAAACTACCTCAAAGCAGACGGCCTGTTGTCCATGCAAATGCGGTCTGTTTCAGTTGGTCTTCGGTTAGCTACCAGCTAGCGTGCTTGAATTGGAAGAGCATCCAATTAGACTAGCAAACTTTTGCTGCCTGCCGACTATTTTTCTGTTCTGCTGAATTTCAACTGAAGCACTTGTTTGAGATGGATCAATAAAATGGTCGAACTCGTCTTGTCCGTTGCACGAAATGAAATTCAAAAAAGGAAAAAAAGAAGAAAAAATCAAAAATATTTCCCACCAAAATAAATAATCTACCAAAATTATTGGAAAGCATGTTAACATTTTAACGCAACAGTTGTGTGCTGCAAACGTTTATTCAATTTGCTCCAGCGCACCACTGTTGTCGTCGTTGTCGCATGTCAATGATGATGATGGTGGTGTTTGAAAGCAAAAAATATGCTGATCAAAATTGCCCATTTAAATAACAGATAGATGGCAGCACCGCAGTGCGTAGTGGATAATTTTGATATGTTCAACCGAATAATAATAATAATAATTGAATATGTTCAACTTTGTAGTTGAAGCGGAAGAAATCGAACGCTTCTTGCCTTGGCTGTGATGTTCTAGGCAAACAACAAATAACCCCAGCTATACGAACATTCACTCACTCTCTCTTCTTCTCCCTCGCACACGAGCACAAGTCTGAGAGGGGTTGTCAAATATTGACTGTCGTCGAACTGTCGCAATTAAGCGCATTACAGCTAACTATGCATCAAATAGAATTTGAAATTTTGAATTAAAAAAAAAAGATTTCCTTTTCTCAGATCAGTTTTGATTTCATTTATCAATCAATTGGACATTTTTCAATATTATAATAATAATGAGACGAACAGCAATGAATGCAGCTTTGCATACCGTGCATGGGGTTCTCTTTTTTCTTCCTGATCATCAACATTTTTTCATCAATAAACAAAGATACAAACAACTCAACAAGTCGTTGGCCCATAGGAAACACGCTACTGCTTGCTATCAACTTTCATTGCTTAAAATTTATTATAATATGAAAGTTACTTGTTGTCAATTTTACATATATTCCATCCTGTGAAAATTTTTTGTTTTTCATTTTTGCATAAATTTAAAAGAAATTATCCTCATATACATTATTGGCTGATAGATATGTGTGATTGAACGATATGTGAAATGTGCTTAGGCTTTGTTTTTCTTTTTGCACCTTCTAAATTAAATATTAAACCGATGACTGAGATGATAGACATGTATAATAAAAATAGTCAGGGAATGTTTATTTATGCATTGCATTTTATTGTGGGTAGTGTGCAATGAATTTATTTATATCAAATTAATCAACAGGGTAGTTTTTCTTTGTATGATCGAAAAATGAATTATTAATCACTGGTTATATTAGGAATGAATTTTCAGTTGCTTGGTGAATAAAATGCAGAGCTGTGTATGCGTGCGTCAAAATCATCAATTCAGTCTATCATTGCAAAGATTATTTGTAAATTTACTACAATTATGCATTATTGAACGGAGATTTCAACGGTGAAATAAATACAGCTTTAAAGGGTAGTCTGTTTGTTCGAAATGCTCCCTTGGCAAATTTGTAATATTTTTACAACGGGGTGTCGGGTAATTTTCAAATCTCTGTTTCAGTTATTTGTATATTTGTAATCTGACTGTACTGCACAAATGCAAATGAACACGATGCACTGCTTGAAAAAAATTGATGACATAGCGTGTATGAACAAGCGTAGGTAAATGGGAATTCATTTGCACAGTAATTATAATATGATGATCAATGATTAATGAACAACTTTCATTCTTATTAAAATGCATACTGGCAGACTCAGTTGAACTCATCTGCCATGAAAATTGTGATACAAATTTAGATATTAATTAATTTTAAAAAAATGTAATCTATGTTATCTTCTTTCACAAACGATAATTTTACATCTATCTATGCTTTTGTATTATTAGCTCGTCAATCAGTTCTTCTTGACTATTTTCTCAAGGAGAGGAGGAGGTTTCAGTTTAGTGCATCAGTTACGCACAGAACAACCACGGCTACAAGATTTTAACGCTAAGATGGTTAAGGTTGATGATAGAAACATTAAATAGTTGAACAACGGACGGATCAAACGACGCTAAACATCGACTAGTAAACGTTTGCCAATTAGTCGGCTGGCCAGCAAGCAGAATAGTGCATTTTATTTGACAATCAACGAACAAAGAGAGTGCAAAATTAGTGTAAAATATAAACGCAGACTTGTTGCTTTCATCGTTAGCATCTTATCAAAGTAGCAATTTAATTTTGGGCTGGCATTGTTGTTGTTCAGTCATCGTTCCTTTCACAAGTCGATCATGCAACAACTGCAATGAAATAAGAAGAAGAAGAAGAAGAGGGAAATTATTTATTTGTATTTTTTTTTTCTTACTTTACTTTCTTTGGGGTAAGAAATTTGATTTGTGAATATTGAAGAAAAAACAATACCAAATGGTGATTTGTGAATACTTTCAAGAGCTAGATTGTTGTTTTTATTAATTTAATTAACCTTATCAATAACTGTATTTTTCTAAAATTAACATTCACAGGTCGCAAAATATTATTTTCTAGCAAGCGGGAAAAATTGTTTCATTATTACAGCATATGAATTTTAGAAGACATTTAAGAGGCTTTTTTTTTAAATACACATTTCTGTTCATTGTCGACATGGAATAATGCCTTTGAAATTGGAATGTTTTTTTGAATGTTGCTAAAATTATTAGCAGAAGTTTTTTGGTAGAATAGTTCAAAACTACACAGGCTTACTTTTATCCACGATATGTAATATTTTGAACAAAATGTGAACAATGCCAACAATGTTGATTCAAAAAAAAAAAAATTCTAAGAAAAGTACGTTTACTGACATTAGGTGATTCGTTGAAAACAAACAGTCTTTAAAAAAAATGCAAAGAATTCATCACAACGAGCACTGAACGTTGTTTGTTTAAGCCTGTTATATATGAATGTATAAATATATATTTTTTTTCCTTCACATTTTTGTAAAATGAATTTCAATTTCAATATGAAACTTTCTAAATTGATTTGCTTTTCCAATTATGCGTCTCTAGTTGTATGGTATGCAAATAGTACGGGGGAGTTGATTGCAATATGCAATGAACAAGCGAATCGCAGAAATATTGTTAAACAAAGGTGATTTTTGATTAGGGTTTAATCTCTTTCGACATGTTACATACCTTTAAATCAAATCCAACAATTTGTTCAGAACTTCACTTATCGTAGAGTATATAAGTGAGTAAGTAATTCAAGCTTGTGAAGCTGACTCAAATGCATGCATATAATTTTTGACAATCATGTTCAATCAGTTTATTGCGTTCTTTTTGTTTTTCGCAATGCAAACGTTAAAAATAAATGAGTTCTTTCTTTTTGCTAAAAACATTCAGTGGAATGTTCTTCTATTGCTCAAGCAAGCAAAACTACGTAACTATTATGTAAGTTGAATAAATTGAACATCTCCTCTGACGACAATGCGACATAAGGGAATTGCAAGTAGTTTGGTCTGTCTGGTGGATAAAACGTGGAAGAAAACGGCCGTTTTGCAAGCATTTCAAAAATGCTTTGTATCAATCAACAAGCAGCTGGGTAGAATTGCTTTTCCCCTCCACTACACACACGTGAGAGAAAAGCAGACGTCAGGCGTTTGGTTATTTTTACGAGGCGTCTGATTATTATTATTATCATTGCAAATTGCCGCCAAATGTCCTTTTGCAGCAACAAAGTTCTTTCTGCTTAAGTGGCATAGTAGTAGAATTGCTTTTATTCGCTTCGTCTTTCACCGAAATGATCAAATGGAACATTTTTCAATTTAACTGATTGTTTGCTAGTAATTTTCAAAAGGAACATGGAAGAAAAGAAATGTGAAATTGAAAAATAATTTTTCGTCCTCCCCCCCCCCTCCCCTCTCTTTCTCTCTCACTTGAATATGTTAAAAAATTGGTTTCCAGTTGAACTTTGAACTGCAACTGCATAGCGAGATATCAAATTCTTTTCTCTTTCTCTCTCTCTATATATATAATATATATAACGAGAAAATTGCTTTGAAAAATTTCAACCCTATTCCAACTTCAATGCAACGAACGACCAGAAATTTCCTTCTGCAAATAGCCTTGTCGTGGCTTTTTATTGCACCCGGCCAACGTGCAGCTTATTCATTGTATGCATGCATGCTTGCAGAGTTGCGTGTTATTTGTTGACCAAGCGACAATTTCCTTGAAAAAAGTGCTTTGCAAAATGTCGACATTTTCAAACGAGACGAACGTGTTTTCCATTTTACGAAATTTGATCAAACTATATAAATAAATGGCAGCAGTCCACAGCTGTCTGTAGTAAAATCATAAAGATAATCAAGATTTAAAACTCCGTCAGCTGCAGCATGCGTTTGTTGCATGTGCAAAAAGAAAAGTGGATAACGCATCATCACTGATGGAAGAAAGTGGAAAATAAGCGAATGCGCTAATTTGCAAATTCACCGCCTGCCTGGTGGAAAAGCAACTCAATGAGCCTTACTTTCTTGGAGTGAATAGTCATGTTGATTGCAGAGAGATGTGCAAAGTTTATTTCATACTCCATGCTAATACGTTAGTCTTACAAAATTGAACAGTATATTTTTTTTCAAATGAGCAACGCAAATGCGGATATTTCGAATGAACAATTTATCCGGTGTTTATCACAACGTATGAAAAATCACAGCTGGTCAGCTGCATCATTTTTGCGCATCATCATTGTAAAATTAAAACTAGTTTCATTAATTAATGATTATTATCAACAATAATAATAATAATAATAGCCAATTTATGCGCAGTGGAAGTTGCTGTAATGGAAAAGAGAAAGAAAAGGATGAAAGTTTTCTTTTTTTTTTTGAAGGGGATTTTCATTTCAGTTAGTTAGTTACATTTTAACAGCAATTCATGAGTAAATACACAACAACGATACTGTTGTTTGCCATGTGCTCGCTAGTGTGCAAGTTGTTATTATTAGTAATAACAGCAACGGTGTGTAAGCAGATCAGTAATAATAGCGCTGATATGTAAGCAAAATTGAACGCGTGTGAAGGGAAAATTTCAACGAATTCAATGTATTTATAGTAAAAAAAATTTTTGAAATGAATTTCAATTTTTTGTTTAATAATTTTCATTTCTATTGTTCAAAGTTGCAAAGTAACATAAATTTAGTTGCTAACGTAGGTGAAGTTGTTGGAAATGTGAATGGAAAAATGTTGAATTTAAGAACAGAACTGAAATATAATAAGATCAAATTGTAATGATGATGATGATGACGCAGTTTTACATTTTTGCAATATAAATTGTATTACATACGCGAAAGTATTGGTAATCCTGTTGATAATTAATAAAGAAAAAATTCATTCACTTACCCTTTATCACAAGTTGGTGCTTGATCGTAGACAAATGTTTCGACAATGGCTTCGTTTTCAGTACCGAAAGTTACCCTATGAAAAAGAAAAACAAAATGTAACGATGAATCAGCAAAAGACAATTTAATATAGGAGGTGAATTAGATGAAAGTGGAAAGAAAAAAATATTAATATAATTATATGAGGAATAGAATGAATTATATTTCTGTATATATATATAATATATATGCGTAGAGAATATATTGTGAATAATAGTGAGGTGCGCTGCATTGGCTTCTACTGCCAGGGACAAGGAAAAGTTTTTCTTTAGCGGCATTAAAAGCCGTCTATCGTCAGCTATGTGTGTGTTGTTGTGTGTGTGTGTGTGTGTGGTTGGTTGTTGATCAGCGTTTTGCGGCTGCTTGCTTTTGCCTTGCGTTGTTTGGTTTGTGCAATTTCTTTATGGAAGAGGCCTCCAGTGAACAAGGAAAACAGTTGTCACTGGATTAGTAAGCAAACGCGTTGCTTGCTCTTCTCAAAAGATACGCTTGAGCATGTGACGCAAAAGTTCAAATTTACAACTTGAACAGCTCAGCATGGTTTTATTAAAACATCTGCAACACCGATGATGATGATGATGATGATGATATGACACACAGGATGTGACTTTTTATATAATATTTGAGATTTTTTTTTTAATTTATTTTTTGTTTATTTGTAAATTTGACATTTTCAATTGCCTGGTAAAATGAAAAGAAGTAACAAGGGAAAATTGTGGCACCCAACATGCAGAAAATGAGCTTTTTTCAAAGGAAAAGCAGTTTGCCATTTCCAGTCGTCTGTGACAGGTTTCTCTTTCTACGCGTTGTATGTAATTTCTGCGCAGATGTTGACAGATGACAATACAATGTGCATTGTGACAAACTTTTTAAAGTATGGGGTCGTCATAGATTGGAAAATTTTTACAACACTGCTAATGTACTTTATTCATGCTGTGATTCAACCTTGCTGACTGACTGACTGACTGACTGAATGACTGACTGCCTGATGCACACAGCTTTGTTTTGTCAAAAACGAGGTCGAAAAATTTGAAAATATCTACATGCACACATGCACGATTAAGCTCCTCTAGTTATATTATTATTCGATTAAAAATGTACATTTAATTTAATTTTTTTTTGTTTTTTTGTTTTGCAATCTTTTTCATTATTCTTTTGATATCAGTTTGATTTATTGCAAGTTGCAAAACATTGAACATTGTATATATATATATATCATACAAATCATACACTTCTGCAGCATTCTTAACAGTAGTGCATTTGATTATTGATGATGGTAGAACAAGAGATGAGCAGTGGTGAAAATTATTTTTCGACAGATCAGAATTGAAAAGTGGAACAAAACCACGCCTTTTGATTTTGTTTCTGAGGTGGGATCGGTTTGAAATCTTGTTTCACTGTGATCATTTGAGGAATTTATTCATTACCGATGGGATGGGCGGGCAGTGTGGAATTTCCCACAGAAATCTGTCACAAAGAAAACTAATTCTAGTTCCAAGTCAAGATGTTATATAAGCTGAACTCTGCTATTCTTCGATCATTCAAAAATTGTGATGATAATCTTCTCTGTATATTTCATCAAGAATTTTTGAGAATAAAAAAAAATCATGCATACCGTATTGTTGATTATCATCAGTTGCTGTTGTTTCGGTGAAGAAGTATTGAAAGCGAAAATTTTACATCGTACAACATATAGTAGTAGTGTTAACGTTGTCGAATAGTGTAGAAAATGGGAGGAGGATTCAGGTTAGAAGGAATTGGAAAAAAAAAATTTTCACTTTCAATTGAAACTTATCTCGAAACATCTCGACAAATTATGCCATTGTTATCGTTGTTTTTGCAAAAGTGAAACACAAAAGATTTCATTGATCAATGCTTCAAAATTGAAGCTTTTGATGGGAAATTAAAAGAAATAATAATAATAATAATCACCGTGAAAAATGTTAGCAATTACTGTGCATTGTTACTTGACTATTTCACTGCTCGTTCAGTTCGATTATTTTCACTATATTCAACTGATGCATCTAATTCAATTTATAGAAAATGCACTTATTTTATGTTTATTTTTCATATTATTATTTATAATTTTGGGAATTTTTATCAGCAAAATTATATTTTTGAAGTGAACAACAAAAAGAACTTTTCAGCACATCATGCATCTTACGCACATGTATTAATATAGGTTAATAATATTCGCAGCGTGTAATTGAAGCTGAATGGAAAATGATAACATACATACACGTTTTGTAAAAGAGAATATATTAAAGAAAAGAATTTATTTTTAACAAAATTATATATTGTAAAATCACTGCAGCAGACAAAGCAAACAACTTTTTTGTGTATCTTGCGCGTGGAGATAGATGGTAGCAGTAATTGCATGTTAATTTAAAATTTTTCATTATTCTGAAAGAAGATATTAATTTTTCCTTTTCACCAGTAAGCAACATTCAACGACAACATATACTTTTGCAATTTGATGATATTTCTGACGTAATGTGAAAACAGGTGATCAAGTGAAATTCAATATAAATAGCAGGTATAAAATATAAGTTTCTCTTCATCATCATCATCTTATTATTATTATTTTTGCTTTTTTAAAAATTTTACTAATCACGCAACACTATTTCGAAATTGCTCGAAGCATCGCTTTTCCTATCGCGCATTGTTGTTGTGGTGCACATGCATTGTGTTAATTTTTACAATCAGTTTGACGTTGAGAGCAAAAAAAAAAGCAAATCACTTCACAATCACAGTATATTTATGCCATTTTGGAACCTGTAAAGTGAATGAGAAATTAGGTGATCATGTAAGCAGAACAATGGAACAAAGAAAAAAAAAAGAAATAGCTTGTACAGTATCAGATGAGCAGAATTGATTTGAGTTGGCTTTTTTTAAATGTTGTTCGATGAAATGAATGAACAAAACTTTTTGGATAGCTATTTATGAAATGTATTTTTTTTTTTTAATCTTACTTTGTGCCCAATGCTAGCTATAACAGTACTGCCTTTTGATATGTCTGAATTTTGGAAAATTGTGTTCGTTGAGAGAAATTTGAATTGAACTACAATTGTACAGATGAAATTTGTTGATTTGGGTGATGTGAGCGTGACAGTTCTTTTTACACCTGTTCAGCAAATTGCAAGCAAATATTCAATTTCAACTACTATCACAAAATATCCGATTTTGCTTTCTTCCTATGTTTCAGGGATAAATTTCTTTTTTTTAATCTAAAATGAAATATTTGAACTGAAAAGTTTCAATTGATAAATTAATTAAATGGGGAACAATTATCAGTTTATATGCTGTGAAAATTTATTATAAAAAATATTAATCATCAGTATTTTGTATATTTAATTTTTATTGAAATAACGTTGCTATTTCTTGTTCTGTCTTTGTAAAATTGAATGAATTAGCAAAAATCTTCATATTTGTGGGTTTGATTAAATTCTGTGCACAGGTCAGCGAACTTAGCCGCAAATTATGAAATTTACGCAAATAAAAGCAAGCAGCTTTGAGGTTACATAAATCAATTTGATGAATAACCTATTTGAAGTTGTTGAAAGTAATTTGTCGTTAATGGCGTACATGTTAAGAATGAATGAACTGAATGAGACAAGTGAAATTTGCACCGTCCGCTGCATGGATATCGGAAAATAATCGACTTGTTATTATGTTAATTTGCCTATTCGGTATGTTAATAGAATGGCTACTGACGTTGGTGCATTTATAATTCAGTACCACGGGAGAAAGAGGAGGAGAAGAAAAAGAAGAAGAAGTATAAAGTTTGCTCTGTTTTCTTCTTTTTAATTATATTTATTTATAAATTGATTAGTTTAAATCATTATTGATGAAATATCGCTATATCATCACGTCGCTTAGAAAAACACCAACTCTAATGTTGCTGTGTACGGTATGATGCAATGTAGAATGCGTGCAAAACAAGCAACCGGATCGTGTTGCACAGGTTCAAAGCATGCTGCAACCTGTTCAGTTGATTTGCAGATGCGTTACCAACAAGTAACAACAATACTGTCGTAATGGTAGAATATGCTACAGATGATGTTGATTAAACAGAAGAGGTTATCAGCTTTTTACCTATTATGTCTCAGGATATGTATGGAGGGAAAATTATTTTACCAAAAGTCAATTTGTTATTAACAACAAGCATTTGCTTTGCATTTTTGAAACAAGTGAAATGCTGAATGAGAAAGAAATCAATTTTGCATGCATTGTGCATTTTAAACTATCGATCATTATTAATTATGTCTGAGCAGAATTTTGCACAGCTAGTATGAATGGTGATCATCTTTGGAAAAATATTCTATAATTAATGTTCAGTGTGTATGTGTGGGTTTGTTGATTTGAAGAACAAAACGGTGAAAAAATCCTTGCATATTGAAATAATATCCTGCAGTCGGAAATCCTCGTGTATGGATATTAAATTTTTTTTGTTTTGTTCTTTAAATCTAAATCAACTGAAAAATGACGATTGCGGCAGAATAGCAGAAAGATCAGTTAACAATGCTGTGAATGTTAGTGAGTTTGCAACGAGTGTAAATTGTGACGAGAAACGAGAGAGAGAGAGAGAGAGTAAATTTGATTGCACAGAAGCCGTATGTGTATACCTTTTTTTGAGTTGTAATCTGGTACGGATCCATTTGATTACGGAACTTGTCATCCTGGCTCGGTGGTGCATGGAAAAAGGAAAAGCGACCGTGTTCAGGCGACAACAGCACAATACACAACTATTGGCCGGACGTCGATAAAATTATGACGCAAGTGCAGAGAATGTGAGGCTGGGACTGAGACTGGCTTTGCTTTGCTTTGTTGAGGTAAACAACAAGCGCACGCTTTATTGAAAAGCGACAAACGTCGGCGGTTGCGACGGTTTCAACGAGCGAAATACATACATACACGTTCAGCAGAATGGAAGACAAGCAACGAATGATCATGCAACGCGTTTGCAGATTATATGTCTACACGCTTGCAAGCCAAGCACAAAAACAAGAACAAGCCGGAACAGAACCACTGACGCGGCGTGGCAATGGGCACAATACCGCCGGTGGCCACGTGCCAGAGTAGAGTGTGTGTGGTGCAAGGTGCGGATATATCCCGGCATAAAACACGCGCGCCTGCCTGCCTTTCCAACGTGCAAAACGTTTCCAAGCAGCCGTGCAACGTGTGTTGTTTGCAAATTGCGTTGAAGCAGGCAGGCTTTCTGAACCTGCGACAGCTGCTTGGCACCGTGCGACTCTGGCAGCTAACAGAATTGCATCTTCCAAAGTGTCCTTTGCCTAACGTGGACAAGGAAAGAGGATCATAGACCCTTTTGTTCGAATCTGCTCATCTTATTGATATACATATAATTGTAATATGATCGATCAATCAATCAATCAATTAATTAATTAATTAATTAATCAATTAGAATTGTTTATTCGTCGATAGTGCTTTTTGAAATTGAAATTTGATCCAAGAAAAAAAAATGAAATCCAAATCAGAGAAGTGATCGAAGAGAGTTACTGTTTTGTAATATATATATTTTGTTTTTGTTTCATTTCTTTGGTAATGGAAAAATATAGTGAAATGAAATCCAATATAATAACGAATACTACCGGTATGTTGAAGTTGAACAATTAAAAAAGAAGAAGAATGAAATAATAAAAAATTGAATACAATGAAGAGGGTGAAAAAGAAAAAGTGCACCCCTACTTTTTGACCCGGCCGCGTGCATATTGTTGTTGTTGTTGTTGTTGCTGCTGCTGCACCGGTGCAATATCGTGCCGCATTTTCCACTGTTCACTGCATTGAACCGGTGTCAAGCATGACCTGAGCAGGGCCAAATGAAAAGCGACGTCTCAATTCAGCAGCTATGCAAAGGTTGGCAGTTCAACGTTGGTTGGTTGATTATTGAAACTGGTAATAACAAGCGGTTAAAAGTAGAAATAGAATATAGAAGAAGTTTTGTTGTTGACTTGACTAGATATATAGATATATATATAGATAGATAGATAGATAGATAGATAGATAGATATATTTCCAAACAATCAGAACAATAGCAACAGTTGAAATGAAGTATATTGAAGAAAAAAAAGAAATATATATATGCTCGTTCATTTAACATGGAATATATATGTATATATATTTATATGTTTGTAAAACATGTTTAAGCTTTTTCAGACAATTGCATCATATCATTGTGTATTTACGTCATCGTTGTTGTGTTTTGTGGCAAAGGGAAAAAGTATTTCAGTGATGAAACACAGCCGCCGGTGTTTTCTTTTTAGTTTTTATTTTACTAATGATTCAAGAGAATGTTCTGTGTTTGAATATATTTGCTCATTTTCAAAAAAAAAAAAACACTTTTACTTCGTACGTATTATTTGGTATGCATGCAAATTGATGATCATAAAAATGACGTTGTCTTTTAAATTTGCATTTCGCATTGACGGTTGATGATAATAATATACTACGATTGAACGAGTAATTTGCGCAATCAGCTTAACAAGCTTAATCGAACAACAACAATAATAATAATAATACTCTAGGCTAAAGCCAATGGCTTAGCATAAATAAATAAGTAAATAAATTATTCGTGTAGACAAACAAATATTGTTCATACATACATATTGGCAAGTGGAGAATAGGAAATTGACAATTTTTGCAATCGGTTGTTTTGTTTGCTTTTGAGAAAGTGGCTGCTTTATTTTATTTTCAACTACCATTATAACCAATTACTACTAGCATGTTTGCTTTTCAGTTTGATTTTACAAAAGTACAATAAAAGAACAATGCATCACATATTGTCTGTTGATCGGTTGAAAAGTTTCCATTTTCTTTTCTATGCAATTTCTTTTCATTAGATAATAAATGAATAAATACACTTTTATGAATAATAATAATAATAATAATATATTTTATTAAAAAATGAATCGTGCAAAACTAAAAATCCTGCTTAAGATTTTGTTTTTCTCTTGTTCAAAGGATGCCTATCGCAATAAGCTCCTAGTTTGTAGATTTTTGTCCGAATTTCAAGATTGCTAATTCTAATTCAAATGTAGAAATTTTTCTTTCAAATTTCTAGGCTACATAGACATTGGGAAAGTAGGAATTTATCTTGAAGTAAAATTTTAAATATTGCACATGGCTTTTTCGGCTTCTTGTTTTTTTTTACTACAAGTCGCTTCTGCATTACGTTGCATGTGCAACGTGTTCGCTGTTCAACTTCTCTCAGATTGAATTAACTTTTCCTTCTATTTACTTTAATTTTTACTTTATTGTTCAGAAAAACACCAACAAGCGGTATTATTTGATGTCATTGTTTTCAGTTTTCAAATGCTTGCCAATAATCTCTGACGCAAGTTAAGCAATGAAGAGGAATGCTGACGTTTTTTTTTCTCTTGTTAATTGTATAGATATATTTTTTTTTATTGGTTTTCTCTGTTTACGTACGTGTAGTAAGTAGCATATGTGGAATTTTAATTTTTGAAAAAAAAAAACAACCAACAACAGCAATTACAATTACGTTTTACAACTTCTTTTTTTTCCAAAACTGATTTTGAAATGATTTTTAATTTTTACAATTGACAGATGGAAGAACTTGTATGCAAATTGTTTTTGATATTGAAATTGATTTTAAATTTCCATTGTCCACTGTTGAATCAGTCCAATAGATCAATGCCTAAAGGCATTTTTTTTGGTTTGGTTTGGTCGAATAAGCATTTTTCGAATCTGTCATCAAAATGGCCTTGTTCAATGTTGCCCGAAACTCGACAATTTTACACATCATGTAGCAACGCGCAGTACATTATTGTTTACTTGTTTATTTATTTATTTATTTATTTATTTCAGTTTCAGAGTTGTTGTTGTTTCTCTGAACTGTATAATATACAGCATATATATATGTATCTGTGTGTACTTGTTACTGTGTTAACAATGGCTGTTTATTGGGAAGTGAAAATTTGTTGAAGAACTACTAACGCTGCTGACTACTAATCTGCGTATCAGTTGTCGAGAGAATTGAAAATTGGCTACTATTTACAATACTATTTGCAAAACTGTAGACAAATGTGATTTATAAAGCAGGCTATTTATTTATTTATTTATTTATTGCATGCAAATGCGGAAAAAGAAGGAATATTTGATTGAACATGCCGAGAACTGTGTCAATAATTAAATTTGGAAGAAGCGCATTTTTGACCAAAAAACATCCTATATAGCATTGTTTGTAAATGATTTTGGCAAATTGGGTGAATTTTGCAACAGCAATTTAGCATTGGCAATTTGAACAGTAGAATTTATTAAGGTTGTCCATTTTCTGTGTACTGGAAAATTGAATCTTTCATCAATTTGTTAGTTCAACTTACACATCTGCGAAAGCATAGCTTGTCAATAATAATTTGCACAAACAGAAAATATTTCAATTAGCATATATAAATAAATTTCTTACTGTGCACTGGTATGTTGGAAAATTGCACCAATATTGATTGGTTTGTTAATTTTTCACAGAACAAAGTTTGTTTTACAAGATTGTCAATGATGGTATTTGCTGTTCAGGTTTTCTTAATTAAAAAGCGGAAAATATTCCACATTCACTTTGGAGAGACGAAGAAAACAGAAATGCTTGCATGTTAATTAGATAAGCAGCGTGCGGGATTTGTTTTTGTTTTTTTGTCAATTCGATGATGCACACCGCACGGCAGCAACCATATTCATTGTGGTGTTAATTATAATATTCGAGGTCTTTCTCTGTTTTATTATTACTTATTTTTTCTTGTTGTCTCTACTACTGTTCGGATGGATGTTGGTTGAAAGTGTCCGTCTCACGCGGTGAAAAATGGAAATGATAAAATAATTGACAAGCAGAAGTTGTTGTCTTTGCTTTGTCCCTTAATGCAGCATGCATATCGACAAATATCTAACGACAATCACATTTTTACCGTAATATTAAGACCGTTTAAAATTTGTTTTGCTCGATCTGTTCTTCTGGCAATGAAAATCAATTCATTAATTCACTTGCAATATGGAAAATGTAATTTTCTGTTTGTTTGTTTGTTTATTTCAGTTATTAACTTGGATGAGAAATTAATTTCTTTTTTTCTATAAATTGATTTGAATATTTCTTTTTGGAGGTTAAGTTAAGTTAAGTTAAATTAAATTAAATGATGCATACAAATTGGTCCAGTTATTTAAATGTTATCCACTGTGGGAAAAATCCACGGGAAAAGAGGAACAAGTCAATCGTGTCGACGAATAAATAAATGTAGAACATTTTTTTCTTCTCCTCATCTCAACATCCCTGTGTTGTTTGTAAGTCCAGTTGTAATTTGTAGCATGTAGAAATACTACTTTTCACAAAGTTTTACATTTGCATTTGAAATTGGGCAAACAATTTGTTCACTGTTTGTTTGTTTGTTGTGTGTTATTTGAAGGGAATTGTTATGCAAAAGCACCGTTTAATGCAGAAAAAAGAAACTGAAATGCGAGAAATGGAAGAATCTGAAGTGACCATAATTATTGCATTTTTACTTTCAAATTTTTCAAGAATGGATAATGAAATTTAGTTTTTAAAAAAAAAACATTTTTTAATTTCTCCCCTCTCACTGCAAGTTGTGTTAAATTTTTGAAAAATGGCATAGCAGAAGAGGTTTGAGTGTGAAAAATATGGGAGAATTTGTCGAATAAAGCAAGCATGTTCAGAATATTGGAACAAGGAAAAGTGGTTGGGAAAATTGTTAATTTTCGTTTTGATCATCGCGTCGTATGTAGATCTCGTCTAATTGGATGTTGTGAAATTGTTCTACACTGTTGTACGAGAAAGTAATTAATTGTCAGTTTAGAAATATTTCATGAGAAAATTTAGCTTATATTTTTCACCAGTGACTGTGATGCAGCCAACGATGGACAGAGACAGCAGAATTGAGCATTTCAATTTGTGTTTGTGCAGTTGAAATTGAAACTGTCTTATTTTTTGGACGTTAATTTTCCTTTTCTTTTTCTTCCTAGTTCTATATTTATATTGTATTGTTGGAAAATGTAGATGTAAGAAAGTAGATGTCTGTGTGTGTGTGTGCATGCAATTTGCTTGTTAGCCAGTTTTGCATTTCTTCGAATTGGCCAGTTTGGTTCACTGTGAAT
The DNA here is from genome assembly GCA_001447755.1 of Trichinella papuae. Lineage (NCBI taxonomy): Eukaryota > Metazoa > Nematoda > Enoplea > Trichinellida > Trichinellidae > Trichinella > Trichinella papuae. The sequence goes on from JYDO01000093.1 coordinate 144,225, forward strand.
TGAGAATGGAACAGTCAAGACGAATCATGGAATTTGAATAGTTTGATCGTTTCACGCCCCGCAGGAATGTAATCCAGTGCACCAGAGACAAACAAACAAATAAACAGCGAATATCAAATGCAATCAAATCAACTGATTGATTGTTGCTTTTTTAAAGATGATAATTTTTTTGTCAAAATCAATTCATCATAATTGAGCAAAAATTCACAAATGCACACACACACACACACACACACACACAACAACTGTTTCGCATTCAACAACTCTGCCGGGATGGAAAATTTCATTTCTCTTCTTCTGCTCTCGAAGCAGCATGTTTTCATTATTGATTGTTTGTTCTATTCAATTCGTTGGTGGAAATTATTTTTGATGAAATTAATTATAACCAACCGATTATTTATTGTAATCACGTCAAGCGTAAAATTTTTTCTTTTTTCAATCATCATCAATCTACATGCAACAAGAATTTAATTATATTTGTTCAAAAGTGGGATATATCTTATAAATTTTGTACACATTTTATCCAACTTGTCAACTCTTCTTCTACTCAACTTTCATAATAGTAATAGCAATAGTAATAATAATAATATTAATAACAGGATCAGGATTAATTTAATCCGAATGTCTGAAATTGAAGTCGTATTGTATTGATTTGTTGGCAACTTGACAATCGAGGGAACAAGGCCAGCCTGGTTGGGGAAGGATTGAATTTGTAAAATGCATCTGTATGCGCACAATGCAAGCTGTGTAAAGTGAGAATGATGAAAATAGCAGCTTGAAAATGTTGAAAATTTGAAAATGCTCACTTGACACAAGTGATCACAAGTACACGTGAGAATTTTGGAGGGCAAATTTTTTGCAAAAATTAATTATTACAACGTCTGGTGTTGTATTTGTCAATACAACGAAATCAAGAAACAGTGGTGAACAATTGAAATTACTGATTATGGATTGTATTTTTCTGTTTTTTTATTTTTTTGCATCTCACAAATTGAAGGAAAAAATTTTTCCCCAACAAAACAACACTTGCTTGTCGGTTTAGCTGACAAAGAAGAATAATTGGAAGTGAAGTTGAAAATGAAATTCAATTGAATCTCAAAAGCGTGCAAATGAGTTGTAAAAATAAGAGAAACATTTTCATGATTGATCAATTTGTGCAGGTGAATAAGTGAATAACCAACAATCAGACTTCTATTCTTAAAAGATGAAAGAATCTTCGAAAATAGATTGGCCTGCCTCATCACACGGAAGAACTTAATGATTTTGCTTTTATGTTCAAATTTGTACTTTTTTTTTAAAAATTTTCTTTCATTTACTTTTGATTTTATCATTTTGAAAGTATTTTTTGCACGTTTTACACAATTTGTATGCAAATATTCGTTGTGAATTTTATTCACCAACTTTTCCGTGATAATTTTTGAACGAATAATGTATGAATTTGCACACTTTCAGTGCAATCGATTCTGCTTCTTGCACTAACGTATGTGTTGGCAAGATAAATGTTGCAGCAGCAACAACAACATCCTCCAGAGAAATGAATCCAGTGGTTTCTTTTTTGAACCTGATGAACACACACACACAGACATGCTTTGTCAACTATGGTGGGGTGTGGTCGGAAAAATTTTCTAAACTTTATTAGTCACAGTTGGTTGTGTAAGCATTGCTGTTCTGATATGAAATGAAATGTACTTTTTCCTTTTTTTAACGGCAGCAACAAGCGCAAACATCGTTTCACCAATCAAATACTGAATGATCAATTGCAAGTGCACAGTAGTTGCCATCGAGATGCAATATTATTCTCTTTCAATTTATTACACAGTTTTCTTCTCAACAATTGAAAGTATATTTTATTTTTTGAAATATTAAAAGTTACTAGTTATTCTAAAATGTAGAAATATTATTCAGTACTTTGATATCAGTACTTTGATATCAAGTTGGTCGATCAGAAAATTTTAAACAATAAGCGAAAAGCCATGACACCGTGAAAGCCATCTCACTGCCGACAAACAGCACAGCATCCTGACAACGACGACATTTGCATTTTATTTCTTGGGCATTTTGATTGTTTGAGCAGAATGAAAAATTGCAAAGCAAAAGTCGACTTAATCAATTCTGACCAGATGAAAAGGATGAAAGTGAATTTGAATGCTCGCTGTGTTGCTTATTGAAAAATTAATACGCTAGTCATCATCAGTTGGAAATACACGTTTCCGATTTTTGCTCTTTGTGTGCTGTTTTTGCATTTTTGATCGACGCTGCTGTGCTTAACCTTTTGCAAAGGCGGACGATTTGAGAAATGAAAAATTTATTTTGCCCTTGCAGCCCTGCTCTCACTTTCTCTCTCTTCCCAATTTTCTTATGGTTAGCTTCAGTTGAAGTGAATCAATTTCGTCTCCTGGATACATACACACACTAGTGCTGCTTGTTGGTTGATTTTATCGATATTGTTGTGCAAATTACAGGGAAACAACACTGATTGAAAAGAATACGACGAAAAAAAAAACAAGAAGATGATATGATATGAGAAAATTTTAATATTTTACAAAAGTTGGGCTTCTTTTTATTTTTTATTATTATTATTTTCATGCAAAACAGACAAAAGCATCGTCGAACAAAACTTGTACAGATCGATGGAATTGTTGGTGACAATCTCTTTGTTCACTAGCTAGGTTGAAATATTTGGAGCTCATTGCTTGTTTAATTTTTATTTTTAAAAAAAAAAAACTTCTATCCTTCAATTCTTGAACTTGAACATCTTTTCAAAGCTGTGCTATTTATTGGACAATTTCAAAAATGAACAGATACTCATTTGTTACTGATCTCAGCTACAAGGTTGTCATTTTGCTGACATGCTGACTTTGTCGTTAGTGTTGTTAAGTGGATAATGATGAAAGATGGTTTTGTATTATTTGCAGAAATACTGAAATTGCAGCAGAATTGCTGTTTTCCGATGACATTCTGTGTAGAGTGACAAGGAAAATTGTGATCGATAAGTTAAACGGATTCATCAGGGCAGTCGGTGTTCTTCGGAAGCATCTTGTGAAGCATGGATATTTTCGAAAAGCTCAACTAACCTCTCTTTGTGCGCTGATTTGGAAAATTCAGACTGTTTTTGAAAGAAAAAAAAATATCGGCGCTTAAATAAAATAAAATGAAATGAATATTATAATTTGAAAGTCAACAAAAATGCCAATTTTGTCTCATACTCTGCGTCTGTGTGTGTGTGTAATATGTAGTACAAGATGGAGGCATTTTTTTTTCTGAAAAATGTATTCACCACCAGTATGGGACTGTTTATTTTTTTGCTTTAATGTTAAAAATAAACCAACGAAATTATTCATGAAATTGAAATGAATTTGAAATTTGAATGCAATTTATCTTTTCATTGATTTGTCTTTTGGGGTTACCTCTGGTTTCTTTGTTTTACACTTGGCCTGTTCAAAGATTCAGAAGACAATGCAACTATTGTTGCTTAATTATTACTTTGAATGCTAAATTTCATCGTAGAATATAACATAGAAATAACTTTTTTTTTCAAAAGAACAATATTCAAAATGCATGCGTGCCGTAAGCGGAAATTTAAACAGGAAAAGCTACAAAATGGTGACTTTTCAGAATCCGGTCGTCGTAATCGATTGTTTTCGTGCTTCGAGCACATCAACTGGCAAACTAGCATACTTTTTATAAATAGATATTACGTTATATTATTATTATTATTATTATATTTTTAATTTTAAACGAATTGAACAGGAATTGAGCTTTTTTAGAAAACTTATTATTCAGTTTGTTATTTGGCTTTGAACATTGTATTTCAATTGTTTGAAAAGGTGAACATTTTGCAAACAATATATTTTGGATCCTCTTTGAAATGAAAACTAACCGTGATATTATTTTTCAAAAATGGAATGAATTTCTTTTTTTGCAATTTTTGTTGGTTGTTAATAAATCAAGTGTACGAAGTTTTCATATTCGTAAAGAGAAAATGATCACCAGTACGTCATCAGAATGACGAACGTTTAGATTTAGCTTTTCTGCATGGCAAATGTTGTTTGTTAATTGCAAAAATAATTTTTCTTTGAAATTCGAAATCATTGTCATACATCCATACATATACATACATACATACATACATACATACATATATATATAACAGAGTAAAGTGCATTCGAAAATTTTGCATTTAAAAATATTTAGTAAAAGAAGAAATTTATTGCAATACCATTACTATTGATATTATTATCATTATTTTGAGATAGGGAGTTATGTAAAAATAGATTGATAGATAGATATTAATAAATACGGAAATTTATTTACCTTTTTAAACAAACTGCTCGACTTGGACCGTCGACTTGATTATTTTCAAATACAGTTGAATTGTTTTCTTTTTGTTGATGGTCTTCGCCAACATAGCAGTGCATGCTGCCGTTGTTTGTTGTGTGCAGCGATTACGACATTTGACAGTTGCGCTTTTTAGTAGGTAAAGTTGTTCTCCAAATTCTGAATAAGGCCACTTAGCTTGATTTAACACATTACAGTATTATACGTATACAGTTACATACATGTGTGTATATATATATGTGAATGCAAATAGATAAATATATATGTATATATATATTTATATATATATATTGCACGCGCGAAACCGGCGTAGCTGCGTAAACGATGATGCATCAATTAAGGGCGCTTTTTCACAGCAATGACGGCGCCACCGGACTGGTAAACATTATTGGCTTCGTCTAGGCATCAATCGATCATTGTCGACAAGTTGTACAGAAATGTGCGTCAAGTGGTGCATGCAATATGCATCAGTGCTTGTTGGTGATGACTTGTTTCAAGCAGTAGGATGTGGATGGCTGGCATCCGGCCGGCTGCCTATAGCCGACGCAGGGATGCAGATCAGAGAGGGACACTTTTTCATTTCTGGTGATGCGTTGTCGTGGGTTGTGTTAAAAATCAATACGATCATATACACAACTGGCGACGCTACTCAAAAGCCATTGAAGTGCTGCTCGTTGACAGCTAACGTTCAGAGAATTTACTTCGAATGTCGAAATGTAGCCTCTTTAAACACAGAGTCAGGCGTTTCCACATTTCCTTAACTTTGTTTATATATATATATATCGTTGTGGCGCGCGTGTTTATTATTATTATTATTAATAATATTATTACTGATATGCATGCATGTAAGGGAAACATTTTTTCAGTTAACCAGTAGATTATTTGTTTGTGCCTAGCGATGCTTTTTCTGAAGATTGTACATCTGAAGATGTTAAATACAGATGCACAGATCGATCAGTGCACTTCAATCCAATTACAATCTGAATGTGCATAGTTGCCCACGGACTGTGTCAACTGTGCATTGCATTATTGTTGGCTTGTGTTTGCTAAGCATGCTTGAATTTAGTTTCGAAATTTCAATCTTTGCGCTAGCAATGCTTCAGATCCTGGACCACATGGAATTATTCAGTTGTTTTTGTTGTTCTTATTTTTTCGTGAGGAAAATTAAAGCGAATAAAATTTGCTCGTTTCGAACACAGTGGCAACCAATCGACAACCCATAGTTCCAGCTTGAGCTTGTCTGTTCGTTGTTTGATCGATTCTGCCGAAAAATGCCGAACAAAAGGAAATGAAGCTAGTCGCATTTTTTTCCCAATTAAACTAATAGCAAAACGGCAACATCCGCAAAAAAATAAGAAAGAAGGGTATAAAAATTATTGGGCATTTTTTTTTCCATTTGCGACATTTGCATACTGCAACTGTTTCATCTCTGCTTAGATTGTAGCAAAAATGTTCACTTTAAATTCAATGCCGAGTCTTTTTGTCAACGTGTTTTTGTTTTATCAGTTTAACGATTTTGAGCGTTTCTAATGATCAGCAGGGCAATTGATAGCAGACACGAATTGCTTTTGGCAAAGCTTGTGGCTAAATTCTTTATGCAAAAATTTGTTCAATGCGATCAGAGTAGCGTCGTCAGTTGCACGGTGCGATGCTCTCAGTGTTATTGACTATGATTATGCGGTTTTTTGAATGTTTACAAGAAAGTTTTACACAACTGGCAATAGGTAAGCCCAGTGTTATTATTTGAAGGACTGTGGTTTTGATGTTTGCTGCGAATATGTTAATTAAACGTATAACATTTATGAGTAATCTGTTTATTGATTTGAAGATTTCTTTTCAACCTGAATTTTACGAAGTTTCTAGAATTTAGTTATTTTTAACATTTGAACGTTTGAACATATTTGTTTTTCTGTTAAATTAAATTATTTATATATGTAATATGCTTTTGTTCATTGTTTCTTTGTTTCACATTTGCAATGCAATATTGAAGTTGCCACTCACTCTATCATGCTAAAATAGATTTATTCTTACGCATAAAAATCTATTTTTTCATAAGTATTCAGCAATACTCTCAAGCGACAGTAGAGTACCGGATTTGAAGAGCATATATTACTTGAAAAATACACTCTGGTTTACGGCTCACTAGCACCGACTAGCAGAAATTTGTGCCTTTTTTTTATAGTAATGCAGCAATGGATCACAAAGCAAACAGCCTTGCTATTATTGTGCATTTTAATTTTATTTACTGCTAATTTTTGCAGACTGTTTGTAAAATGCAAGATAAGATTTTATCGCTTTAAGTGTGATGTGCTGGTAAATTTTTGATCAGTTTTGACACATAATATCTGATGAAAACTTACGAATAATTCAGGAAAACAGCATTTGCTACTTAAGATGATATAAGTTTTAATATTGAAAGTGGTTTTGCGAAACGAAAAAGCTTGTTTTCTTGTTCAATTTGACAATAACAAAATTTGATTAAGCTGTACTGTAAATATAATAGTATGGTTTATGATTGATGTGAGATTATTTGCTTTTGAAAAAGTTTTTAAATAATAAGACTGATTTTTTGAAGAAAATGTTTTAAAGATTAAGATACACATTTCATGATTTTGTAAAGTTGTACTTAATTGTCAGATACTGTAGCACTTTGCGTTCATAGTGTCGTGAAGTTTTCGTTGAAATTCATTACTCAAAACACCGAGTGAACTTTAAATATATAAGAATATTTAAATGTAAGTAAATTTTTTAATTTCTATCTTTATGGAAATTATTTTGTTCATGTCATCAAACGTTTCTCATATGTATAACATATAAAGCAGTGCATTTTGTGCTAATGTATTTCATCTTCAATTTTTTACTTGTTACTTCTGTCAGGTTTTGTTAATATTGTAGATGATTTGGGTTTTTTTCAGATGCTTTCAACAATAACGATGATAATAATAATTATTATTGTGTAATTTTTACGATGTAGTCTGTATTATTTTTTTTGCTGATGTTTTCAATACGGCAAATTTAAATTTGTAGTAATTTAGTCGGATGTTTTCTTCATTATATTAAATTTTATTTTTTATTCATTCGATAAATTTCATATAAAACTTTCCAAATTTTGTTGGCATCATTTAGAGATTAGTGGTGTTTTTCAAAATTCAACATCAGCATAGCATCAGCAGTTGATGTTCTGCGAAGTGAACGAGAAAGCGAAATCATGTTGCCAATGTTGAGTGCTCAATGTCAAATGTTATAGTTTTTTTTGGGGTGCGGTGGGGATTGAGAATTTGACAATTTGTCGCAGTTTTGATTAATTTGAGCATTACTGTAAACATGATGTTTTTGCTGACAGCTTCAATAGACGATTTGAAATAAGTTTTACTTTAGGTGAACATTTTTTTTAACGAGATTCATAAAATTACTTATTGAAACTTTAGCGACACTTGAAATTTGTACTTTAGAAGTGTGTATTAGTACCTTATTTTGGTGTACTGTAATGTTTTGTGAGTAAATTCATTTTGTCGGTTCTTTCTCGTTGGAGTCTCTTTTTCTTAGCATCAAACATTGTAATATAGTATTACAAAATTGAGCAGCTTGAAAAGTTTCAGTACATGTAAACGAAATTAATTATTCATACAAATTATTGTTATGTACAGTAATGTGTTACAATGGTACATGTTGAACTTTTTGTCGTTGATCATCGTTTTATTTATTGTGAAAGCTGAAGTTTATCATCATTATTATTATTATTCTTTTACTAGAAAAAATATGATTTATTTATTTTAAAATTTGAATTTATTATGTTTTATTTTGGTAAAAAATTTTCACTGAACGTTTGTCGTATAATCAACATGGTCAGTTTCTGTGCAGCTAGCCAAGCTTGAGCAAAGTGTTTGGTAGGGTGTTTATTTTAATTTTAATTTTTAGCATTACAATGGATGGAAGTGAATATAGTGAATCTAAAATTGAAGAGCTACGACAGTTTTGTCAAAAGCTGCGTGAAAGGCATTTCTTTTTTCGATATGTAAAAGTCGAAGATCCCCAGGTTGGTTTTTGATTTGAATTTTGTTCTTTTATAGGTGTGGTTGTTTGGTAGATTTTTACTTTGTCTATTTCTTTTTTCAGGCTACACACGTAGAGAACGAAAGGACAAGTGCGGCAGCAGAAGAACCACGGCAAGAGAATTCGAGTTTACTTGATACTAACGCACAGTATCGCGAGAATTTGCAAAAAGTTGAAGCCAAATTTCAACAGACAGCGAAAAGGTTTTCAGTTTTATTGTTTTTTTTTTCTTCATAACTTATTATAGCTTTTCTCATATTTTCAGAATAGATTATTTGCGAAAGATGTATTTGATGGCGAATGGAAATCATCGTAAACTGTGCAAAACTACAAGCAAAGGTATGTGATTGTTCATGTTCTGTGTATTGTTCTGTCGGATTTAATGTTGTTTATATTTTATTGTTAATTTTTTTTTTTGCATAGATTTGCAAGAATGTCAAAATTTGAATAACTTATGCAATATGTTGTTTCTTCAAGACGCTCACATATTGAATGCATTGTCGAAGATCAAAGATATTTTTGCTGACATCTTGTTTGTTGAAAAAAAATGTGAGAAATTTTTAACTTCAACTTTTGCTATTGCTGAAATTATCTTAAAATGTTTAAAATATGTTTTGTTTTTTTTTTTCAAATATTTTTTAGTGAAATTAAAAAGTGAAGAGAAAGAGGCAGTCAACAGCGAATTGCAGCGTAATTCTGAATGTTTGGCAGGAAAGGTAAGTTTGAAATTTCTACTATACATAATTAATTCATCTTCATCTATTTCTGAACCGAATGTAGTATATATATATATATAGCTGTTGAATAGTGCAATTATTTGGGTAAGGGAACAGAAATTGGGATTGCTGATATTTTACAACTGATTACGGTAGTGGTGATTACCATATTCATGGTTTTATTTTATCGAACTTTGTTATTTTCTGGTGCAATTCATCCGGTGATCAGGTTATTAATTTTGAATTTATTTATTTTTATTATTGTTTTGTTAGATTCAGCAAGCTAGTTTGGAAAGTGCTGCGGTTGCGCTTGAGAATTCTACTCTGAGTGAGTTATTACTTGAAACGCATCGGAAACTGCATGCTATAATTGATGAAAAAAGTGAGATGTGATGTTGAATTTTGAAAAATTGCAAAAAAAAAAGAAGAATATATTTATTTATTTTTGCATTTGTTGTTAATTTTTCAAATGAGCTGTATGTATGTAGATCGTCAGTTGAAAGCGTTGAAGTTGTTGAATTGTGAATTTCACAATGATTTGATGTTGGCAAATTATTTAACTGGCATGCTCAGCCAAGTAGAGGTTAGCTGTATTTTTATTTTGCTTTGTTTTTTGTTTATTTCGAATTGCATGTATCATCTGCACGGTAGAGATTGCTTTTTCTTTTTGAAAATAACGTAGTCTGTGAAAAAAACAGTACTGTTGTTGTTGTTTAGTGATGCATATAATTTGAATTTACACTTCGTACAAAAGAATGGTTGTGTATAGATATAGTTTGTGCATTGATTGAACTTTTCTCGTTGTGTATTTTTGTATTTGATGGCGAATTTCAAATACAGGCAGAAGTGGTTGAAAGAGAACGTTCGGTGGCAAATTTAGAGACCGTTTACAACAAGCAAATCAAAGATCCGGATATTGAAAAGCTTCTGTCAGTACTGGAATTTCGGATTCAGCTGGCAAATGAAGGAATTAGTGAAACGACCGAGCTGCTGAAAACGCTTTGCAGCGATTTGGACAAATCAGGCTTATAGTGAGAGTTTATTGAATTGGATTGTTTGTTTGTTTGTTTGTTTGTTTACTATTAAAGCTTTGTTGATTTCAGCTTTGAGAAAGAGGCGATCAAAGAAAGGATCGCCAAGGTTGAATTGAAAAAATGTCGTTTGGAAAATGGTAATTGATTTGAATTTTGAAAAAAAAACTGAATAAATAATAAATTGGATCAGAAAAAAGTGATGATTTTTTTGTTTTGCAGAACAATCTTTGGCCTCGTTGACGGAATTGGAATCTGTGATCAGTGACACACGTGAACAGTTTGAAGAAGATGCCGTAATATTGGATGCGCTTTACAAAAAGATCCGCAAATTGGAAGATTCCAAAAGTACGAATAGAAGCTACATGTTCATTTTGAGCTTTGTCATGCCGACCAACGAAAGAGAAAAAAAATTGAAAGAAGATCAAATGAGATCGCTGAACATGAATTATACGAAGTTGGCTGAAACGGTAATTTGCCAATCACAAGTCGAGAAAGAATGCTTGTTGGATCATCGCCTCCCATTGCGTCATTCCTTTGAATTGCCGTTGACCATGAGAGATCTGCCACTTGCTGACGCCGATTGTGATGCTATTCGACAATTATCCAACGAACGTGAAAATGAAATGTATGCTTTGGAAGAGTTTCATGCGAATATCAACGACGAGGTTGTATTTTTTAATTATTATTATTATTATTATTGCACCACATAACAATATTGAAATTATTGTAATAATCTGCTTTCTCTTTTGAAATGTATGTAGAATTATATTGAGCAGTTTTGGAGAACAGCATGCGACAAGATTGACCAATTGGAGAGAGCAATTTTGCTGGCGTGCAACAATGGTCAATGTAAGTTTGGTGATACAATTGTCCAAAAGGTAATGCACATTGTTCATTCATTCATTCATTCATTCATGCATCTCTATCTCACTTTATTCTCTGGGTGTGAAAAACTCTTTTCCCATTTACAGTTATCAACAACAATCAATTTTAGCTTAAAATTATATTATTGAAAATTACAACCGTTGAAGATGTGTTGAACGAATTGTTGACGTATTGTGAAACAATGTTGCACCATGAATCCGGCACAAAATATGCGGCAAGTTTTATTTGTTTGTTTACAATATGAAAATGTTTCAGAATTAATAAGCAGTTTTTTTTTCTTTTCTTTCCTTTTACATTCAATATTATTTGTGTTTAGAATTATATTGAAGATGAGATTAAAGTTTTGAGCGACAAACACGCCAAACTTAGGGAACAGTATGAAAATTTTCAAGAAGAAGTATTGTTGTTGTTGTTGTTGTTATGAATTAATTTAATTATTAATCAATTGCTTGATGTGTGCATTTAAGAAAGGTCGCATGGTTGAAATGCGTCGCATCTGCGACACTTTAAACGAGAATTTACTTTGCTTGCATCAATCTGTGGTAATACTGCCATGAATGAGCATTTTTCATTCGAAAAATATGTACATTTTTTAAATATATATATATAATTTCTTTTAGAAAGAAACTTGCAAGCATAACTTGAAATTGGGTGTTCATACTCTGGTGAACGTATGCAAATTTTATTTGTATTTTTTCAATTGTAACGAGCGAGAGTGTTGTTGTTGTTGTCGTTTATTTTTTTTTAGAAAGAGCCACAGGTCTTGCGTGGTTTTAACATTCCCCAGATGTCACCGATAGAGAAGGTAATTTTCACGTTAAAAGCTTGTACAATTTACTAAATCCTTTTCTTTTTTCAACGAGTTGAAACTGACTCGTGTGTTTGGTTAATTTATAATTTATAAAAATTAAAAAAAAAATCTATCTATCTATATCTATATATATATATCATTATTTGTAATAGTTGATATCAAATGGTTTTTGTTTCATGCTCATTGACGTTCTTCGAAAATTTTTCAGGTTCAGACATATCTCACAGACCCGAAGAACAAAAATGCTATAGAAGCAATGAGAAAAAGACAACATAACAATAGTATAAAACCGCTGTTTATTATTATTGTTGTTTTGTTTTTTATCTGATTTAAATTTTAAACTTTATCCGACGTTTTATTTATTCTTTTTAAGACAGAAATAACCGTCGCCGTCGAAGAAATTTGACGAATAGTAACGTGCAAGCGCGTGGAGAAATGGACGAGTTGAGCTCGGGTAAACAAATTGTTGTTGTTGTTGTTGTTGTTGTTGTTGTTATTTACATTTTCAGTACTGTGCACCATTTGTTGTAGCATGCATGCATGCGTGTATAAAATAATAATAATTTTAAAATTGTTAAATGACGCCATTGTGTGAGATTGATGTCCTTAAAAAAGAATGAGGTTTTTTTTTACTAATGTTAAGGGCAAAATTAAACTCACTTACAGTGAACACAATGTTTCTTATCAAACTTGATTATTATTTTTGAATATTTTTTTTTCATAATTTTGTTTCAGTGGTAGGAACATCATCGGCTGGGCAGAATAACGAATCGACGGTTTGCAATTGTGGCAGAGCGGAATGCGGTGTCTGTAATCCGCCTGCTGAAAATGCCCAGTGAGTGAACTTAACACCTCAGACTGAGGCATTATGGATGATTTTTTTTTCTAAAATTACCATGGTGAACGTTTTTTATTATTTTGGGTGAAGTTTTTTTTTGGTGATTATTATTATTTCAAATGATTGGTGATTAATTTAAATTTTAATGATTGGGTACTTTTTTCCAATGATTGGTGCTTGTTTCAATGAATTGATGATTGGTGGTTTTTCTTTTCTTTTTTTTCTCTTGGATGGTAGGTACTTTTTTCAAAAAGTTGTGCTTTTTTATGCATATGATGATGATATGCATTGTATTTCTTTTTATGAAAATAAATGAATTTTGTTGTTCTGTACTTGTGATGATTTGGATGAAAAATGTTGACTTGCAGTTGTTGTTTTTGCAAATTATTATTATTATTATTATTGCTGCAGCTCGTAATAACGCAGTTGTCATTGTAAACTGAACATCACCAATGCTGGAATATTTATATATATTTTTTTAAAATAAATTACCCGTTGTTGTTTTTTGGCTCAGTTTTTGGATAATCAAATGCGTAATTGTTATTAATAAAAAAGCACACTTCTTACTGTAAATTTCGAATGACAATTCAAATTAATTACACAATTGAACATTCAATTCTCCTGTTTGTCAAGTAGTTAAATGAATTTTTTTTCACTGAATTCAATTTGATATCAAATGTATGTATTTTTTTTAGAATGTTTGTGCATTTTTTAAATTTATTCTGCATCTGTGTTGTTGTTCATTGCTTTTATTTATTTAAAATTGCATTTGTAGCTTTTATCCATCTGTCAGTTTGGTTAATATTTATAGCATGTAAAATTTATTAACATTTTTTATTTTTTTTTTGTAATTTTTCATACAACACGTCAACAATCAGCTGACTTACGTGCGCGTGATGTGGACGTTCAAGAATCGTACCTTCAAATCGTTAATTGGACAGTATCAATGTTTGTCGACGTTGGAGATTTGTGAACAAAGACTAGTCTGATCTGGTGTTTATTAGTTGATTGAAATGGTTCTCCTGCTCAACTGTATTGTATTATTTTGCATGCTGATCAATTCAGCACCCGGTGAACAGTATTTGCAAAAAATGTTGTACAAGCACAGCTTTTACCGGCCACGATTAGCATTACCAGACGGACGAGTACCGTTTTGGGAAATACAGAAAGGTATTATCAAGAAAGCAAGATAAAAGAAATATATATATATATATGTAAACTTAATTTTTATTTTCAATATTGCATTGCTGTTTTGTTGAAAATTTGTCGATGAAAAAAGAAACATTACACTTTTGTCTAATGTTGTGATTTGATTAAAAAAACAGTATTCCATCAATACAGCAACATGTAGTATATTTTTAGTCAGACTTGTAAAAGATTGTATATATATATATATGTTTTCATATATGTGATGATGATGATGAATCGTTTTTCAATTTATTTTTAAAATAACTTGGCAGTTGTTAAGTCATTCTATTTGTTGCTGTTCGTGATTATTATTGCTTAAAATAATTTAGTTTAATATGCTTTTTTCATATAAAATTATATTGTAGATTCATTTTAGATTATCTTTTTTTTTTCTCATCTTTCTATCTTCTGCTTATTTTTGTTTCGAATTTTATTCCGATTCAATTACGGAAGTGCAACAAATGTTATATGTTCATGTGCTGTTGTTGTTTTGCTTTCTTCTTCAGTCGACGACGTTTAATTAAAGCAGCAACCCTGGTAGCGGCGGTTATTTTGCCCTTGGTTTGGTTGCTTTGCGCAAATTTTACTTGTTCAACTTCTTCAACGGATGCATTTCTTCTAATTTGTTTGCTTTGAAATAGCGCGTGCAATTTCAATCAAATATTGCAATTGCATTTGATTGAAAATAAATGTTTATTTTAAAAACACTCATTCATAATTTATCTTTAATGAGATAATTGTTCTTACTACTACTACTACTACTGTTACTGTTACTAATGTTGTCGTATATTTTTTGTTGATGTGATTACTGGAAAAAAAATAATTTGCATAATTGTGTTGTAGTGTATTTTTATTACATTTTGCAAAATGAAACTTTCAACATTGTACTGTTTGTTTGTTTACTCTTGAAATATGTCATTATTATTAACTTATTATGTTTTATTTCAGGATAAAATTTCTTATTTCCTCATTGAAAAATGTGTAATTTGAAGTGGAGAATTTTTTTTTCTAGATGCAATCGCCAGTTCAGAAATGCTGCGTTTAGTTCCATCCGTTCGTGGAATGAGCGGTAAAATTGATTACTTTTCAAATGATAATTTCTTTAACAGTGTGAAAAAATATATCACAGGCGCTGCTTGGAACACCAAACCGATGGTCGAGGCTTCGTATTGGTCTGTGGAAATTACTTTTCGTATACATGGCCAAGGAAGATTTGGAGGTGATGGAATGGTAATTCTACACAAGCACCCATACATACATACATACATACATACATTTTTTTTAATTTTTCAAATTTTTTGAAATATAAAGTTGATGTTTTTCTCTTACTTTTTTGATAGGCATTCTGGTATACAGCTTTTAAAGGCCAAAAAGGGCCAGTGTTCGGTAGTAACGACTACTGGAATGGACTTGGCATCTTTTTCGATACTTATGACAATGATGGTCAGGCAAGTGTATTTTTTTTTTGAAAATTCAGCCATCATTCATTCAATCATTATTATTCATTTATGCAGAATGACAATCCTTATGTAATGGCTGTCATAAATGATGGGACGAAATCTTTTGATCATGCCAAGTTTGTGAATGTTACTTTTATTTATATAATTTTACTTACTGATGACTGGCAATGAACATTTTACTTTATTTAAACTAATATGTGATGGTTTAGTGTATTTTTGGTAAATGGTAAAAAATTTGGTAAAAATTCAATTTCTGCTATTGTTCATATTCAATTAAATAAGCATACTGTGTATGTAAATGAGAACCAAGTGTCAACAAGGAGTGATTATTTAAATTTGCATGAAGAAATGAATGTTTATTTACTTGTGATGAGTATTGTTTGCAAAAAAATAAATAAATAATTTTACTGTAGTGATGGTCGATCAGTGGCACGTGGCGGTTGTCAGATTAATTATCGCAATCGACATGGACCGACAAAGGCGAAAATTGAATACAAGCAGAACAGATTGATTGTAATTTTCAAATTCACTTGTTGATTTGACTTTTGAAGAAAGCAACAGCAGAAAGTTGCTAACTTTTTCAGGTTGGCATTACAGATGGACTTTCATTTTATTCACCCTATCAAGATTGTATCATTTTGGATAATGTACAGTTGCCCCCAAACGGATTTTTTGGCTTGTCAGCTGCAACCGGTGGAGTAGCCGGTAAAGTTTTTTTTTTAATTTATTTTTTAAATTATTATTTTGTAAAATATGTTGTAGATGATCATGATGTGCTCAGCTTTGTTGTATTTGGTTTGCTTCCTGATACCGCTGAAAAAGTACCGTTGTTGTTGTTGTTGTTGCTGTAAAGCAGTTTTAATAATTTTGTTTGCAGAAAGGTGATTTGCCTGATGCAGAACGTGAACAGTTAAAAGCGAAATTTGAAGACATGAAAAAGCAATTCGAAGCTGAAAAAGAGCAGTATATATATATTTATATATTCACTTTTAACTATTTTGTTTATTAATTTTCATATTCTTTGCTGTTGAAATAGATTTCAAAAAGAGCACCCTGATGAGAAGCCGTCTGAATCAGATGACGATGAACAATTCGAACAAGAAGAAGTATATGAAACGTTTGAATTTTAATAAATTGTTTATTTGTTTGTTTGTTTGTTTGTTTGTTTGTCTTTTTTTCAAGAGAGAAGATGTGACTGAACGAATTGTTCGCCAACTGTTCGAAGGTCAAGCGAAAGTGATTTTAACCGTCAACCGTTTCGAACAAACATTGGACAGTGTGGCTAAAAGACAGGGTAAATTTGATTTTTGATCGTTGAAAATTTGTTCTATTGTAATGCAATGTTTCTCCTTGTTTTTAATTTTTTTTATTTTCAATTTTGTCATATCCATTTGCAGAAGCTATTCAAAATTACTTGTCAAGCGGCGGTGCAGTCAAGCCGCATGCTGCTGGTGTCGTTGCCGGCGGTGAAACGTTCAACCGTCAGGAAGTGATGCAGGTGATGGACTTTGTCCGAAGTGCGACTGCAATTTTGAGAGAACAACAGTAATATTATGATAATTGGATGATAATTTAGTGGTAATTGCTTTTTTTTACTTTATTTTTGCATTTTATGTAGATCAGTTTTGCAACAAATCATGTCGAATGTGAACAGCTTGGAGCATAAAATTCGCACAGCTTGCGCGCAGGACAAGCCCGTCGCTAACCGGGAACCTGCTCATTCGACTGCAATGGAAGAAATAAAAAGAGAATTGGAAAAAATCCATCTCCTGCAACGAACTCAACAAGTAAATCTTGTATAGCATGATGTATAGCCAATTGTAAATTTGAATAAGACCAACCGTCATGTTGCTTCTATTCTCTTTTCATAACAGTTGCCGAGGATTCCTCCCCAAGAGATCAAAGAATGCTTAAGCTTGACCCATTTGTGTATAGTGATCGCAGTTCAGAGTATCATTGTGATCAGTGTCATATTTTTCCGGTAAGCAGGCAATGAATAATAATAATTATTATTATTATTATGTTCAAATCTACTGACGGCACAGTGTGTTGTTGTCCGCTTTGAAATTTGCATTGAAATTGTTGTTCTCATTTCAGATCACGTAGTGACAAGCAGAAATTCTATTGAAAGCATCCGCTGTGTGGGGCGGGACACGCGCAATAATGTTGCTCTTTATTTTATTCACATCTATATTTCCTTTTTTCTTATTTCTTCTCTCACTTCTTTTTTTTGCTTTTACACCTTACAGTAATCATCTTATTTACATCTTTTCGCTCTTCTTGTTTTGTTCACTTTCAGATGCAAATCAGACAGACAAGCCAAAAAAATCTGGCAGCAGGTTTACACACACCGACTATGTGTGACTTCATTGAATGCTAAATTCCATTTCGTATTCATTCAAATCGATAAAAAAAAGCAAAATAATAAGTATAGGTGCCGGCTGTGTCTTTTGTTGTTTATCGGTATTGCTTATTGGAATGTGAAAATTGTGTTGTTTTTGTTTTGCAATTTTCCAACAGTATCCGAAATTCAACACTTGAATATCATTCATTCAAATAATGATGCTTAAGAAGAAAAACAGTAATGCTGTTTTTTCTCGTTTTGCATTTTCTCACCATTGTTCACTGAATTTGTTGAGAAGATGATCGAGTGATTTTCAGGTACACGCACACACACACACACAGACTGCTGCTGATCAGCATTGAATTTGGTGATAATTTTTGCTTTTACATTTCATTGAAATATAAGGAATATTGAAGTTTTATTGAAAACAAACAATAATCAAAGAGATTCAATTTCAATACAACAATACGCATGGTTGTGAAGCAGCGAGAGTGAATGAAAATACCAATATTGCGTGTGCATGGATTTGTTGAAAGAAGAAAATTACAGAAAAGTTGAACAATGAAAAAAATACATTCTGCACCAAAGTAGCCACTGAAAAAGCCCAACAACTGACTAGCAAAACCACACTACTCACTGTCGAAGTTTGCAGTGATAAAAATAAAACAATAACGATGATGTAAATAATGGCGTTCACACTGCATAATTTCACTCAAAAAGCCATTCAATTTTTTTCTAAATTATACATACATGAATACAGGTACAGTTTGTTGTTTATCTTTTAAATAATTGAAATTCTGAAAGATTAACAGAGTTTTATTTTGTTCAACAGTTTTACTTCACACTGAGTGAAATCGATTTTCCATTCTTTGAGCGATGAACATCATTTATGTGTATCTTCTTCCTATGAGTGTTGTTGTTGTTCTTCTTTGCATTGATTGCCATTCCGTGCTTCTTCCAGCGGCCCTAGTATATCCATTTTCACAACATGGAAACGCTGGCTGAACGGATGGAGCTGAAACGAGGCCTACTGCTTTCAGGAGGATGCAAATTACGCACCGTAACATTCGCATACACGGCACAAGTCCTCCACATCCTCCCGCTACTGCGGCCAATGGAAACACTAGAGAGTCTTCGACAGAGCTTTTATTACACATAGATGGGCACTTGTGCGCTGGCTGTGGGTGATTTTCAAGCGTCTAGCATGTGCCGCCAGAGGATAAACTGCAGCAGCTTCTTCTCTCCCATGTCAGGCATTTGCTACACAGGTGACAGAATTCATATGTGCAGGGTTGGTCCGTTCCACTGGACCAGAAACTGTTCATCATGTAGTTGAACTCATGGTGCCATCTTAGCAAAGCGTTCACCTAAATTCACTTCTCATCTACCACGTATTCTTTATCACACTGCAGTCTCTCTTCGACAAAATAGACACAGAGTACCAGTCTATGGTGGACACTTGGCTCTTTGCGCATGAGACAACCGTTTCGTACTGCAGGCAGGTTTGTCACAATAGCACATCTGCGTTCAGGTGTTTTCGACCAGGTCAGCGAACCACTTTGAAGTCACAGTCAGTCATCCGATCCAACAAGCGGACTACAACCATTCTGATTCCACAATCTCAGAAACCACCACAGAAAGTCACGGTCAGTTTAGACCGCGAACTTCATAACGTACAAGTATGATCAGAAATGCTGGAGTGCCCAGAAAAAAGCGTGCAGCCACAATTTCTCACCGCGTAACACAGTACAACATCTGAGGCAGACAGAGAGAGAGAGAGAGAGAGAGAGAGAGAGAGAGAGAGAGCGGTGAGTGAATGAGACTACCGCTGGAGCACCAGGCCCCTCCTGCTGTCACCAAACCGCTTCAGCAGCATCCGCATCAGCGTCGCAGTCAACCACTAGGAGCGGCTAAAATCAGATAGCCAAGATCAGCGGACTGGTCAGTGAGCACTTTAACATAGAGAAGGTTTCTTCCGGCTTGATTTTCTAGTTCTACTGCTGATCTCTCCATATCATGATCGCAAGTAGCGGGCTCACTATGACCTCAATGTTAGTGAAATATCATGGAAGATATGGCGTAAGATCTAGGAACCGACAGACTTTTGCACATCGAAGTCCAGGCGTCTTCTAGACAGGAGCTGTTTTTTCAGCTCCTGTTCTGTTGCCTTTATTATGCAACGTATCCCCCAAGTATTGTGCCATCTTGGGTATTTGTCTTTACTTATCCGGTAAGATTCTCAGCATCCTGGACTGCAGACAATGCAGCACATCTACGAGCCATTCCAGGTTCTCTTATTCTGTCTTTATGAGGACGATGATAGCATGATTCAAAAAGATGAGGCAAGTTTTCCTTGTCAACCCCTCATCGCCGTTGTTATCATTAGCTGGAATACAGCCGGGGCGCTGCCAAGGCTGAACGGCATCATTTTAAATCAGAAGAGTACCAGGTGGGTAGAGATGGCCGCCATATCACGATGCATCCTTAGAATTCACAATTGACAGCATCTAAACCGTAGGCCACGTGTGCTGAACAACGTCGATAACGCTATCAGGTGCAAGTTTTCTTTGCTGCGAAGAATTGGCCTTGCGTCAATCTGACTCACAGCTTCCAATCAGTGAAAATGGCCAAAGAAGCTTGCCGGACATTTTGCGCACAAGTACCACGGATGACGGATGACGACCATGGCCAATAATGGCAGTGAGACTCCTTTTAGTCAAAAGAAGTTCCCTAACTGAGCGATCAAAACTTGCATACATTTGCGGGAAAAACGCTTGAGACAGGAAAGCGGAGTAGCGGCGTGACTCAACCAGTGACGATTCTCCAACTTTGTAACGTGCTTTCAGACATGGTTAGCGGATGCGCCGCCACATCGAGAATATTCTCCTGATCGACAGAATCTGTGATAACGTTTCAACCTCTTTCGCCTTTCTTCGAAAGCATTCAGGATTATAAAGAGACGCACAGATAACGCAATCAATTAAAGCGTTGATTAGAACATTCTCATGATAATCACTGTGATAAACCACACCACAGTCGACAACCAGGTAAATAACACACAATTAACCAGCCAACGCACTGAACTCTACCCATCCAGCACAGTATCCTTTCTGATAATCAAGTATCAAACTTCTCCCTTCTACTGATGTTCTGACAGCTATTCTTTCTGAAACGGCTCTTTTTCTCTTTCTCTTTAATACCTGGAATGAGCGCTGTTTAAGATTAAGTACCGCTATTTACTGATGACGTGGCCGTCTGTTTCCCTTCAATAAATAACTTACTGTTAATGAAATGTAGGTAACTTCAATTCTTCTGCATCAAAACAAGTGTTCACGTTTACGTTTCAAATAATCTTTCATATACTGTTTTGCTGATTCTAGAATTTTATTTTTTATTTTAAGATAAAAATGATGTACCGTAACTTTATGTTTTGCACCTTCATTATTTTCTACAGTATAGTGTTTGCAATCACTGCCTACGTCACATTTAATTTACGTGTGCATTTTTAAACGTTTAATTAAGAAAACAGCATGTGGTTACAGAAAGCATACTATTAACAATCAAGCATATATTATTAAGTTTAATATTTTTAATTTAAATGCAAGTTGTGACTTCTGCTAGGTCATAAAAGTTTTGCATAGTTTTCAAATCCTTTATGTTTAAAGCTGTTATATTTAGCAGAAATTTTATACGAAATTCTAGAGAGATAAAATCTGCAAAATAAAAAAGTATTTAACACTGTTAGAAAATGTGAATTTGAAATTGATTTAGAAAAGAGAATGAAATTATTTCACTGCTTTTTTGTGAAATACAAAAACTGTGAGAGGTTCATGAAATAGCAAGCAAGAAATGAAAAAGCTTAAAATACTTAAACATGCTCTAAAGGGTTAAAAGGTGTTTGAATTTTCAAGAAGAATGCAGCAAGTCGATTTAAAAATGTCCTGCTTGTTCAACTGCAATTACAACAGAAAATTTAAAAATTGAATATTATTGAATAAAATGATGTTTCTGCAACGTAGTTTCTTAAAAGCTTAACAAGTACTGATTCACCCACGGGCTATTCCCTGTGAAGCCCAATTTCTATTTACATTTTTAGCTTTTTCAACATTTTGAAGCAGATGTTACGGGTAATAAACAGAAACAACAACAAAGGAATCAATTAAACAGTTTATTTAGACATGTTGTTAACAATCACAGTGATCAACCACACCGTGGGTTAGAAACAACCACAACGCCCAGTTTGGCTTCTATGACTTCAGGTATTCTCTGTCAAATTATAGACAACAGTAGCTTCTTCAAGGCGTTTTTCCGCATTTCTCAAACATAGTAGAGAATTCCTTTGTTCAGGGTTCATGTATTCTACTACGCCATTTGCCGTTCCTCATGTAGCTGAACTACTGGATAATTCGTAACCCAGCTTTAGATCGCAGTCACTTTCCCATCTTCAACCAGTTATGGATCACATTCATGCAGCTGTTGAAATCGAATGACAGGGAATACCAAACCATGGTGGCCACGCCGCCATCTGAGCATGAATGCGACGCTCCACACTGCTGGCTACTGCGTTGATACAGCACATCTACGTAAAGGTGTCTTCAAGCAGATCAGTGAACCACTTTGAAGTCACGGTCAGTCATCCGTTCCAACAAGCAGACTACAACCAATCTGATTCCCAGAATCTCTGAAACCACCACTGAAAGTGACGGTCCGTTCAGACCGCTAACTTCATAACGTACAATTATGATCAGAAATGCTGGACTGCCCAGAAAAAAGCCACAATTTCTCACCGCGTGACACAATACCACATCTGAGGCAGAGAGAATGAGCGGTGAGTGAACGCGATTACCGCTGGAGCACCAGGCTGCTCCTGCTGTCACCAAACCGCTTCAGCAGCATCCGCATCAGCGTCGCAGTCAACCACTAGGAGCGGCTAAAATCAGATAGCCAAGATCAGCGGACTGGTCAGTGAGCACTTTAACATAGAGAAGGTTTCTTCCGGCTTGATTTTCTAGTTCT